>JBBCBC010000029.1:1463769-2041075 GCA_037126765.1 Stenogyne calaminthoides | reverse complement strand
TCCGATTCGAAACGTGTAGTAGATGCTTTCAGCTCCAAGACCAGAGGAGACACAGTACTGTGTGATTACATTGAAGAAGGGAGACGAATTCTTGCGTCTCAAACTAATTTTTCGGCTGTGTGGGTTTGTCGTAGTGCCAATATATCGGCACATACTATTGCTAGGACTATTCGGAGTTTTAATAGTCATCATTGTTGGGTAGAGCCTCCGGATTTTGTGAATGGTCTACTAGATAGGTGCAACTCGTGTACTTAACTTTGTTTCCGGTAAAATAAAAAATATATTTTCTTGATTTCTTTTGCGTGATGGTTGCCCGTGACCAAGGACGGAGCAACATTGGGTAATGCCTCCAAACTTTTACGAAATTATATATATATATATATATAATACTATTAAAATTGGTTCGTGTCCCTTTGATAATGTCATTCTATCAATCATAAATCAAGTTTCAATTTTCGTTGGTCACACTTTCTTTCTTTCTTTAATTCTTTTAGGTTTCAATTTTTGTTGATCACATTTTCGTTCCTTTTTTTCCCTTTCTTTTAGTATAAATTATTTGGGGCTAAATTTTATTCCAAATTTAATTAGAATGGTCTTATAATGTAACTTGGGTGTCTCGAACTCAAAACCTTTCGGCCTAGGTAGTGGGGCTTCAACCACTTTATCTGCTTTGACAAAATTTTATTCCAAATTTAATTGGAATGATCTTATAATGTAACTTGGGTGTCTCGAACCCAAGACCTTTTCGGCTGGTAGTGGGACTCCAAACCACTAACTATACCACTTTGACTAAAATTTTATTCCAAATTTAATTGGAATGATCTTATAATGTAACTTGAGCGTCTCGAACCCAGGACCTTTCGGCTTAGGTAGTGGGGCTCCAACCACTTGAGCTATACCACTTTGACCAAAATTTTATTCCAAATTTAATTGGAATAGTCTTATAATGTAACTTGGGTGTCTCGAACCCAGGATCTTTCGGCAGGTAGTGGGACTCCAACCACTTGATCTATACCATTTTGACCAAAATTTTATTCTAAATTTAATTGGAATGGTCTTGAGACATAAATTGTTGGAGGGTGTGCAGGACAAAAGAGTGTGGGAGAAGTCTCTTTATGGGAACTTGTCCTCTAAGCTTTCTTATTGCTTGCTTAGTCCACATTACCCTGAGGTTTCTTGGGGTAGATGGATTTGGCAAAAGTTCATTCCTAGATGCAGATCCACTACCATCTGGAAAGTCATTCATAATAGAATTCTGACTTGGAACAAAATCAGAAACTGGGGTGTGGCTGGACCATCCTGGTGTTGTCTCTGCCATGCTAGTGAGGAGGATCTTGACCACCTTTTCATCAATTGCACCTTCTCTAACTCTTTACTTTCTCATATTTGCTCCATTTTTTGTTTCAATTACATTCCATACACTAATTTACATTCCTTCCTTTTGCAGGCCATGCAGTACAAAGCCTCTCCTCAGGTTGAGAATGCGTGGAAATTTGCAATTGTGACCTACACTTGGCTTATCTGAAAGATTAGAAATTATACTATCTTTGGTGGGAGAATTTTTACTATTTTGGACATTAGAGTCAGATTTTGGGCTCATATGAGGGAACTAAACCATATTCCTCATGGGATGATATAGGATTTAGATAATTCAGATGCTCTTGATGCCTTTAGAATTTTTTTGCAGGGTTAAACAGGAGAGGCAGCAAGTGCAGGTCAGATGGATGCCTTCGCAGATTGGATAGATAAAATGTAACACGGACGCGAATGCTTTTGGCTCCCCGGGTAAACTTAAAGGAGGGGGTATTTTCAGGGATCAAATGGGCACATTTCTTGGAGGATTTGCTGCTAAACTTAGGATGGGTTTCACTTTTGAGGATGAACTGGCAGCAGCGCTCATCATCATTAAGATTGCTTATAAGAGGAAGTAGACCAAGCTATGGATTGAATCGGACTCCGTTTACGTCGTTAACATGCTGAACTCGATGGACCCCCAGGTCCCGTGGAAATGTTTAGAGAAGTGGAGGGTGGTTAGGATGCACTTGAGCTCAATTCAGTGGGTGGCTACTCACCTTACAGGGAAGCCAATGCAGCTGCAGACTGTTTGGCAAGCTACGAAGGGAACAATGAGGGTGACATTTTCTATTGGTGGGAAACCAAACCACCTTGGCTCGATTCCTTTTTGTATAATGATATGCATACAAACTTTGTTAGGATCTAGTTGCTTGCTTTTCGATGTTGTTGCGGTTTGTTGTTTAATTTGGCACTTTGGGTTGCCTTTTTGTTTGTTTTTTCATCTTAGAGGGTTGTCTCTTTTTCCCTCCGACCAAGGCTTTTGCCCAAAGGGGGGATTTTACCTTGGCGAGGTTTTTAGCGGGGGCCCGGCCTCTAAACCGACATGTGGTTTAATGGCTTTAGGTTTTTGTTTTTATAAGATTTTGATTTAGTTTAATTATTTGAGGCTAAATATCGAAGGCCCTTCATAAATTAGGTTGATGTCGTTTTTTGTCACACTTATTGTTGGAACCACAATTATCAATAATTTTTAGATAAAAAAATTTATGAATAACCTTTACTAAATTCACATTTATATATATATATATAAAACAAAAATCTAATTATAAAAGAAGAAAACATAATTCTTCAAAACAAAAAGAGAAAGATTTTGATAATAATAAAAGTAAAAGAAAATCTTTCGAAAAGAGAAGATATGATACAATTATTTGTAAAAAATGTATATATCTATATCAATAGTATCCTGTGGATCTTTTACAAACACAAATAGGAGATTACTGAGAAATTCCATAGTCCATGAGTTAACCTGAAAAAAAAACTTTTTTAGGCCCGAAAAACGCTGCTATTCATCCAAGATTACGGCAACAAGGGCTAGCCCACATAGTTAACTCATGAATATCACTGGAAAGCTCAAACCTACTGGTTAAACCAACTCTACCTTTGATATATCAAATTACAGATCATTATAGGAATATAATTCCAAATGCACATGATAGTAGAGTATAATTAAGTCAGATCATGATTCAATACAAGTATTCTAGCCGTCCATAGAGGCGGCGATCATCAGAAAAGAAATTAAAATTGCAGAATTTAAATAACAATATACCTTTAAAAAGCCACAATCATAAACCAGAAAATGTACAGGAATATTACAAGGTTTACAAGGTTGCACACAAGAGAGGATAAAGAGAGAAAGAGAGGGCGAGTCTAAACTCAAGCGTGCCTCCAAAAGAAAAAAAACAAGCCTATTTATAGATGAAAGAGCCGGACATCAAACCCCGGATTTCAAAATAAAAAAGAAATAGTGTAGAAAAAACAAAACCACAAAAAGACAAAAAAGTTTGAATAGTAATTACTATTCATGAACAAAGATCTTTGTCCATTGATGCAAACGATGTGAAAATTTGATTTTTTGTCGATCCTCAGAGCCACATTTTGTTTGGAATGTGCTAAGTCAATATCTTCACTAAATTGCCAAAAATGAAGCTTAACTTTTAAGGAGTTTAAGAGACTCTCTGGCCGGCCATTCTTGACGATGAGTTGGAAAAACATTTCTTCCTTGATTTCTTCTTAGTGAAGCTTCAAGCCATGGAATCCATACTTCCAAAAATTTAATCATTTTCTTAAGAATTTTGAGATAATTCTTATCATTAATAACATTATTCTCATTATCAATAAGAATTTGAGAAGGAATTCTCCAAATGTTATAATGTAAGACTCAGATTAGTCGGGAAGATAGCATAATTGGAACGAATTATTCCATGCTGAATATCTCATCCTTCCGTTGTAAAGGATGTAAAGAAACCATTAGGGTAAGAACCTTCCATTAAGACTTTGCCTTATTTTAATTTCCCTTTGAGAGAATTCTTCAAAAGATCGAAACTTTCTTGAATAGAAAATTCCTGATCATCTTCATTTGGATCCTGCGCATCTTGAAGATCAGATCCAGAAATCATTGAAGCGTCTGATTTTGAATCAGAAAAATCAATATCTTTGAATAAATCATTCTTAATATGATCCATATAAAGATCCATAATTTTTTCTTTTGAGAAAATACCAAAATACTTCTTAGAGTATTCAGAGAATGATGGAAGAGAACTAGAAGTCTCATTAATGAAAATTTTTTCATTCTTCCATTTGGGATTTAATCCGTGAAATATTTTCCTGTATTGGTTACTCATTAGAACCAGGGGTAATAACATTTAAGTTATTCCAAAATCGCGTTGTATGGATTCTCCATAAACAAGGTGTACCATGTTCAGTATAACCAAACTCTGGTCTCCATTTTAGAACCCATGGGATTCCAGAATCCACAAAGAACATACAAGTAGTTTTACTACTCGTATTATGAGACTTTAAGTCTGAAGAAATAATAGTATATTCTTCTAAGAGATTTTTAACCTCTTCTGGCAAGATATCTGCCAAAGCCCCGAAATTTCCCCACCATGAGAAAAAACCGGGTTAGAATTTGATTCACACGATGTTTTCACATATTTTAATCAACCAAGTATGAGAATGCTTAGCATTCTGATACAACAGTGTTTTATAAAAACTTTGAAGGTAATCCCAGTAATTGTACTGGTAAATGGTATGTGTGACTTCATTAGTCATACTTCTTTCAGTAAAAGGTGAAGTTCCCCATTCTTGGATGGAAATAATCTTTTTGATAATAAATTTAGAGTAATTGATAGCTTTACTCTTAGGAGGAAAGTTCTTTGATTTCAACACTTCCTTAGGGCGATGAGAATATTCTCATAAAATCCTCTGGATTTGTAAGTCTCAACATTCCAATTTGAATTTGGAAAATATTTTTCCATAAGAATCCATAGGGACTCTTTGAATTTCTCATCATCATCTTCTATAATAAGAATTAATTCTTTTTTAGAAGAATCAAAAAATTATATTCTTTTTTGTGCAATTGAAGAATATGATTCTTCAAACCTTTCTTTTGAGGAATTGTCCTCTATTGTAAATTTTTCCCTTTGTCTCGAGAATTCTTGAAACTCCTTTTTGTACATTGTCTCGCTTTTGAAGAAGAGCCCTTTCGAAAATATTACGGTTGAAAAGGGATTTCTTCCCATCTTTGTATAATCGGAGGATGGCCTCTTCCTCCTCTTCCTTTATAAGAGGAATAAGGATTCTTCCAAGATGACTCATTTTACATCATGAAGAAATAAATTCACGAGTTAAAAAAATCGAAGATGATTATCCTTCCTCGCTTATAAACAATATCAAAATCAAAATAAGCAAGATGTGATTGCCATCGGGCAAACATTTGTTTAGAAACATTATGTTCAAAATCTTTGAAGAGCATAAAAAGTAGCGACCTGCAATCGGTTTTTAATAGTAAATTTACGATTATATAAATCATCCCGAAATTTAAGGACACATTTAACAATAGCAAGAATTTCTTTAGCATAGCGAATAATTTTTTAAACTATTATTCCATTTACCGAATAAAATCTAATGATATAATCCTTTTTATTATCGAGATTAATTTGTTTAAGAATACCTACCCCAAATCTGAGGCATCAATTTCAACAATTTTTTCCCAACAGGGATTAGCCAGCATAAGACAAGGAATATTTTTGACCTTATCTTTTATCCTGATAACAACCTTAGTATGATCATCATTCCAAGGAGAATGATTCTTTTAAGTCTATCATATAAAATAATGCGGAATCTTCAACAAGATTCTCAATATAAGAAGACACATAATTAAGGCTTCCTAAGAATCTTTGTAATCGAGTTTTTATCGGTTTATAATATCGAGAATTTATTACCAAATTCAATACTTCTTTGAATTGGAATAATATTTCCTTTATCAATAATATGACCAAGAAATTTTATTTTAGTCTGAAATAAAACCATTTTAGGTTTTGAGATGACAAGACCATTTTTAATGACCAAATTTTTAAACATATCAAGATGTTTAAAATGTATTTCAATATCTTTGGAAAATACAAGAATGTCATCAATATAAACAATAATGAAATCACTATAAGGATTAAAAATGTCATTCATAATTTGTTGAAATTCAGAAGGAGCATTTTTAAGCCCAAAAGGCATAACAGTCCATTCATAATGACCAAATGGTACGTTAAAGGCAGTTTTATACCTATCAGGTTGATTAATCTGAATTTGCCAAAAACCTGATTTTAAATCAAATTTAGAGAAAATAAGAGCATTGACTAATCTGTCAAGAAGAACCTTTTTATTAGGAATATGATGTCTAATCCATTTAAAAACCTTATTAAGAGGTTTATAATTAATAACTAAACGAGGAACTCCTCGTTCCTGCTCAGAATGTTTATTAACATAGAAAGCAGTACAATACCAAGGGGATTTAGAAGGAGTTATAAGCTTCTTTTGTAATAAGGAAGATATTTCCTTTTTACATAACTCTAAGTATTCAGAGTTCATCTGACAAGGTCTAGATTTAGTAGGAATTTTATTCTCTCTAAAATCATCTTCATAAGGAAGAGAAACTATATGTTTCTTTCTATCCCAAAAAGCATTAGGAAAATCATTACAAATTTCAATGGAAAATTTATTTATTAAAAATTTGATTTTATCCTGTAGTTTAGAATTATTTAATCTATTACTTATAGTAATAGAATTAAGATCATCTTTAAGAAAATTGATTTGACAATTTTTATTATTAATTTGATCTTGAATCAAATTAAGAACCTTATGAATAGGTTTGGTAATAAACTTAAAAGCAATAGGTTTACTATTATAAGTACCTGTAATACCCTTTTCTCCAACAAAAGTCAGAGGATATATTTTAAAAAGAAAAGGAAGACCAATAATCATTTGACTAGTGATGTCTTCAGCAATAAGAAAGTCATTAGGAATACAACAACCATCAACACAAACATAAGCATTTTTAAGCTTATAATTAATCTTTAAAGATCCTCCTCCTGCATGAGAAAGTGAATGAGTAGTTTTTTCAAAAAACTTAGTAGGAATTATTCCTAACTGTATAACACTCAAATCAGCACCACTATCAATCATGGCAATAAAATCTTTCTTATAAGAATTATTTATAAGAAGAGAAATCTTAGTATACCACTTCTGTGATATAACCATATTAATGGTAGATAAATGATTCTTCTCCATATTAAAATTATCATCAATATCTAAATATTGTGAAAGAGTATTATAGCTGGTTTCACAATCTTCAATTTTACCTTTCTCCATAAGAGAAAGACGAACAGAAAGATCAGTATTCTGTTTTTGAAGTATTTTTACATCAGTTTTGAGATTATTAATCTCATGGACTAAATCATTTAAAATTCTGAGGATTATTTTTCATATTTTTTAGGTGAAGAAGTCATTCCAATTCACCCATATTATAATAATTATTATCAATCTTTTTAGAAAGACTAGTTTTATTATTTTCTTCATTCTTAAAAGAATCATGAAATTGTTCAATGATTTTATCTCTTAAACTAGAATCTTTAATATGTTTAAGAAATTCAAAAATATTATTATTAGTTAAGACACTAATATTCATATCTTGAAATTGACTCATAAGTTTATAAAACTCATTATCAATATTGTTAACATTATCAGTATTACTGATACAATTAAGACAAGGTTTTCCAAGTATACAATCATTGCATTTCTCTTTTTTACGATTTAATGCAATTATCATCATCCGAAGAGGATTCAACGGAAAAACGATCATTATAAGACTTTTTCGATTCAAGATCATTATTAGGACTCATGACAATCTTAAAAAGAGTTTCTTTTAACTCTTCATTAATATCAAGATTTTTAATCTTATCCTTTGCATAAGATTGATTAGCATAATGACCGATCTGTTACATTTTTTTACAAATAATTGTATCATATCTTCTCTTTTTTGAAAGATTTTCTTTTACTTTTATTATTATCAAAATCTTTCTCTTTTTGTTTTTGAAGAATTATGTTTTCTTCTTTTTTATAATTAGATTTTTGTTTTTAAATCTCTTTTATTAGTTTTATACAAACTATTTTTTAGGATTAGGATTATCTAATCCAAATTGGTCTAAAAAATTGACCTAATTGTTTTCTTTCTCAGTAAGATTATCTTTTTTAATTTGGTTTTTAATTTGAGTTCATTACAAAGATTTATACATTCACGAACACAAACACTAATGATTTGACCAAAAGTATAAGACCTATAATGGATCGAATCGAGAATCCTTTCTAAGAGTTTTCTTAACTCTCTCAAAGAAATAAATTAGGAAGACCATCAACAAATTTATTTTTCCAAATATCCCGATTACAATCGGGGATCTCATAGATCTGAGACAAGAAAAGTATCTTTGTACCATCTAAAATCGATTAGAAGAGTTTTACACCTCATATTTAAAAAGAAGGGTTCTAGTATTTTCATATTTATTTGTATATTGACCAAAGAAAATGATCCAAAATTGTAAGAATCAAAAGAGTAAAACCGCATTGGTTTTAGTTTCACCATTTTCAATTTTAATAGAATTAAAAATTTCCATTCTATTTTGAGGAGTCAAATAATTATCCCACCAACCTTTAAGTTGACCGATAAAACCAGAAGTAATAGCTTGTGCAGTACTAATATCACTATTGCCACAAGTTTGACAAGCAGAACTATACATAAGCATGCGATGACATTGAGTGAAAATATGATTATCACTTCCACCATCAATATTCCATTCATAAATACCTTTTCCAGAATAAGAATTATTGAAAAAGTTTTTCTGTTCTTCATTAAGAACATCCATAGGAGTGGGTCTCTTATAATAATAAGTAGACATGGTAGGTTTATCAGCCCATTTCATTTTATTAATACTATCAGTTTTATTAAGACTACAATTATTGGATTGAATAACATGATTATCAGTTAAATCATCATCTAAAGCTGAAATATTAAGATTTCTAAATTTATCATTAATAATCTTTTCTAAGTCAGAAATAGAAGCTTCAGTTTTAAAATCTTTTATCTCAATAGGAGATTGAATAGAAGAAGCTGTTTTAATAATAACATTATTATTATTATTATTATTATCATTTTCAGATTTATTTTGAGAATCTATTCTAGAGATAATTTTATCAACTTTATCATGTAAAGAAATAATTTCTTCTCCGATAATAGACAAATAAAGATTACAAAAATTATTTTGCTCAATCATTTGATTAACATTTATAAACCATTTTAAGCTCAATTTTAGGAATAGTCCATTTATTCAATAGATCAAGATTTTCAGGAATATCATATTCCTGAGCCATACTGTTCTTAACAGTATCCTTCAATCGGAACAGATTCATAAGAATCAAGATGTATTGAATCATGAAACCATATAACTTATATATACCCTATTTCTCATGACTCTGATACCATATTTATATAAGGATCGTGCATATATCTATATCAATAGTATCTTGTGGATCTTTTACAAACACAAATAGGAGATTACTGAGAAATTCCATAGTCTATGAGTTAACCTGAAAAAAGCTTTTACACCCAGAAAACGCCTGCGCCTATTCATCGGCATTACGACAACAAGGGCCCACATAGTTAACTCATGAATATCACTGGAAAGCTCAAACCTACTGGTTAAACCAACTCTACCTTTGAAAGATCAAATTACAGATCATTATAGGAATATAATTCCAAATGCACATGATAGTAGAGTATAATTAAGTCAGGTCATGATTCAATACAAGTATTCTAGCCGTCCATAGAGGTGGCGATCATCATAAAAGAAATTAAAATTGCAGAATTTAAATAACAATATACCTTTAAAAAGCCACAATCATAAACCAGAAAATGTACAGGAATATTACAAGGTTTACAAGGTTGCACACAAGAGAGGGATAAAGAGAGAGAAAGAGAGGGCGAGTCTAAACTCAAGCGTGCCTCCAAAAGAAAAATACAAGCCTATTTATAGATGAAAGAGCCGGACATCAAACCCCGAATTTCAAAATAAAAAAGAAATAGTGTAGAAAAAACAAAACCACAAAAAGACAAAAAAGTTTGAATAGTAATTACTATTCATGAACAGTACTTTGTCTGTTGATGCAAGCAGTGACGAAATTTGATTTTGTCTGATCCTGTAGCCACATTTTGCTGGAATGTGCTAAGTCAATATCTTCACTAAATTGCCAATAATGAAGCTTGCTTTTTAAGGAGTTTAAGAGACTCTCTGAAACTGGCCAATTCTTGACGATGAGTTGGAAAAACATTTCTTCCTTGATTTCTTCTTAGTGAAGCTTCAAGCTAAGGAATTCATACTTCCAAAACTGTAATCATTTTCTTAAGAATTATGAGATAATTCTTATCATTAATAACATTATTCTCATTATCAATAAGAATTTGAGAAGGAATTCTCCAAATGTTATAATGTAAGACTCCTGTATTAGTCAGAAGATAGCATAATTTGGAACGAATTATTCCATGCTGAATATCCCATCCTTCCGTTGTAAAGGATGTAAAGAAACCATTAGGGTAAGAACCTTCCATTAAGACTTTGCCTTATTTTAATTCCCTTGCTTATAAACAATATCAAAATCAAAATAAGCAAGATGTGATTGCCATCGGGCAAACATTTGTTTAGAAACATTATGTTCAAAATCTTTGAAGAACATAAAAGTAGCAGACATGCAATCAGTTTTAATAGTAAATTTCTGATTATATAAATCATCCTAAAATTTAAGGACACATTTAACAATAGCAAGAATTTCTTTAGCAGTAGCAGAAAATTTTTTCTGACTATTATTCCATTTATCATAAAAAAATCTAATGATATAATCCTTTTTATTATCAGGATTAATTTGTTTAAGAATACCTCTATACCCCAAATATGAGGCATCAGTTTCAACAATTTTTTTTTTCCCAACAGGATTAGCCAAAGATAAGACAAGGAATATTTTTGACCTTATCTTTTATCCTGATAACAGCCTTAGTATGATCATCATTCCAAGGAGAAGGATTCTTTTTAAGTCTATCATATAAAATAACGGAATCTTCAACAAGATTCTCAATATAAGAAGACATATAATTAAGGCTTCCTAAGAATCTTTGTATGGCGAGTTTTATCAGTTATAATATCGGGAATTTATTACCAAATTCAATACTTCTTTGAATTGGAATAATATTTCCTTTATCAATAATATGACCAAGAAATTTTATTTTAGTCTGAAATAAAACCATTTTAGGTTTTGAGATGACAAGACCATTTTTAATGACCAAATTTTTAAACATATCAAGATGTTTAAAATGTATTTCAATATCTTTGGAAAATACAAGAATGTCATCAATATAAACAATAATGAAATCACTATAAGGATTAAAAATGTCATTCATAATTTGTTGAAATTCAGAAGGAGCATTTTTAAGCCCAAAAGGCATAACAGTCTGTTTGTCCCGGTTTTTGAAAACCCATTTTGCGCGTGCGGAAGCAAAACGTTTGATTTCGGTGCATATAAAATAGGGGAGAGAACAGAGTGTTTCCAATTTTTTAAACTTTGGAGCTCATGTGTTATGTTTTGCTTATAACTAGATGCATATGACATGTATAAACATAAAGCAGTAAACAACACAGCAATGTATAGTGGTTCGGACAACCAGTCCTACATCCACTCTCCCTCTCTAGGGAAATTCCTTATCAACTTAAAAGAGCTTTACGACTACCTCAGTAGTTTACTTACTCAACTTCGTACTCGAGCTTTACACTACTCCACGTAGTTTACTTACTCAACCCGACCCTGAGCTTTCTGACTACCTCTGTAGTTTACTAACTCAAACTCTTAGATGTTTAACGAGTTCACACTCCAACGGGACTTATCACCCTCTACGGGATCGCCTACAGATGTTTAACGAGTTCACACTCCAACGGGACTTATCACCCTCACTCGGGTTTGCCTAACAACTACCTCACTTCACCACTGGGTTTGGGTTTGGTGTTGTCTCCAACTATGGTGAGATTTTCCCTTACAATGGTTTAGCCTCAATGCTAAGGTTGGGAAAATCTCTCTAAGCTTATGATACATCGTGGGTTGCTTAGGTTGGGTTCTATAACACTCTTTGAATATATTTGTATATCTACAGACTTGTGTTCTAGGGTGGGAATGCTTTTTACTATAACGCTCTTTGGCTTTGTAGCATTTTGTGCATGATCTCCACGCATCCACACATCCACTCCACACTGATAATGGAGGAAGAACTTGTATTTATAGTGTGGATTTGAATGTTACCGTTGGAGAGAATCACATTCAAATCCATACTATTCTTTGTAAGTTCTTGCAGCTTTTTCAGGCTGGTTGTCTTCCTCTCGTTGGTCCACGTCAGCTGGATTCCAACGGCTATATTCCTCAGCTTCAGTGCCTCGGAACATTTCAGGATATACTGAGCATTCAGTATTTCTCTGAGTCTTCAGGTTCTCTGAGTCTTCAGGTTCTCTGAGTTTTCAGGTTCTCTGAATCTTCAGGTTCTCTGAATCTTTAGGTTCTCTGAGTCTTCAGGTTCTCTGAGTCTTCAGTTCTCAGTATCCTACTGAGTCTTCAGTATCTTCAGTTTCTTACTGAGTCTTCAGAAACTAACCTGTTCTATATCTGCCCGTATATGCGGTGCAGATAATATCCTGAATACTCTAAAACTGAATCCTGACTCATCTATCAAGATTATCCTGAACATGTCATACCCAGGGGTTTTGGGATCTAATCAAAATCCTCTTTATTAAATTTATTTCCCAACAATTTCCCCCTTTTTGATGATGCCAAAACCTATCTTGTTACAAACATATAACCTATACTCAGGTTTCAGTTTTTCCTATTACAAGAATGGTAAATCTCCAATCAATTTAAATCATTCAACAGATTTCTTCAGTAATGAATCTTTTCTAAATAGATCATTACTAAATACTTAAGCAATTTCTCCCATAGCATCATATAGTTTCTCCTTTATATGAGCATACAATCAGATCAGAGACATTCAATCAGGCATATCAACATAAAAGACATGTAAAAAAGATAATGAGGTATTATCTTTGAGCATAAAGATAAAGGTTTCATTGATCGTATGTTATCAGTTACAGATTACAATGAACTTATCAAAGAAATAAAGACAAAAACATAAAGAATTACAAGTCTTCAGTCTTGGTCTTCAGTCTTCTGTCTTCAGCTCGGCTCCTCATTCTTCTTCAATGGACCTTTGTCGATCAGTATATCGACACTCATCTTGCCGACCGAGTTCGATTTCTTCGACTTCGGACATCTTGACCCTCGTGTCTTTTTTGACCTATCTTGAGTCTCGGTTTTACTTTACTTATTGAGTCTCGGATCACTTTACCCAAGTATCGATTTCTTCTTTTGCACGATCGATTAAGCAGTAATCAAATCAACACATCTTTAGATCAACATAGCATTAGGTCATTATATCGGGTTAGCATATCGGGTTTATCATATCGATTTTGATCACGCCTCGATCTCGTCGATCTTCATCTGCTCATTATCATATCTGATCTCGATCACGTCTGATCTTGATCAGTCTCTTTTGCTCATCTTCTGATTTGCAACCTTCTCTTCTGATTTGCTGGCTTTAGCTTTTCTTCGCCGATTTGCCTGGCTCATCGGTTGGACTCAACTAACTCATTTGATCTCGTCGGTCTTGTCTGCGACAGCGTCGATCTTGACCATTTACTTTTGATTCCGTGAGTTCCCCCTCAAGTTGAAGTTCCCTTTCAATCGATATAGACCGATATATCGATTTGGTGAAGCTTTCAAGCTCGGTGATTTTTTCTTGATTGATCGACTTTGTATGTAATCAGTTTTTGTTGACTTAATCGATTCTCCTCAGTTAAGCTAATTCTTGAAAGTGTTCTTGCCAAAACTTAGTCTAGAATAGTAGCTTCTATTCCCTAAGTTGGTGCGATTTGACATGCGTGAATATCGTCGACACTCTCGATATGTCAATCCGCGTAACTTTTTCAATTATCGG
The DNA here is from genome assembly GCA_037126765.1 of Stenogyne calaminthoides. Lineage (NCBI taxonomy): Eukaryota > Viridiplantae > Streptophyta > Magnoliopsida > Lamiales > Lamiaceae > Stenogyne > Stenogyne calaminthoides. The sequence goes on along the minus strand of JBBCBC010000029.1, from coordinate 2,027,097 downwards.
TCGCGTGATTTCTACACTGTCCTTGTGATGCAAATTTTTCTAAAAAAGGCTTTGAGAACTCAAATTTGCATCTCGCACCCTTGCTTTGGCCTCTATAAATTGGACCAATGTTTTACACAACATAACTTCATTCACCATACTTACCTTCTTTTTAGAATCATGTATCCTGGTGAACCCTTGTTTCCGGTGAGATTTCCGGCAAACATCTTTACCCCTTTTCCATGATTTCATCTTCTCAAATCAACCCCAATAAATCCCTTTTCTTTTTTTTCAATCATCGTCAACGATTTCACATAATCGTTGCAAAGCTTCTCTACCACCACGGGCGGTTTCTTTTGTTGCAAGCGAGAAGACACTTCTCCTAACCGTATGCACCTTGTGTGTCTATCGTTATGACGTGACTACCATTAACAGACTTAGTCTGAAAATGAACGTGAGTTTGATATTCGATCTTGATCTGACAACAGCTGATCTTCGTATATCACCTCACCATTTAACAGCTGGAGAGCCCACCGACTCTTTCTTAGGGCTCCTGGCTTAAAAATCCTATCAAGGCCGCTCTCACTCCATTGGAGAGTCCATCGGTTTCGGCATAGGATTACCTTTCAAGCCTCCCCTCCCACGTTAAGTGGGGGAAAATGAGAGCATCATATTTAAAATCTCTCTCACTCCTCCTCTTAATCACTACCCTGTAGATCGGGTTTGGGTTTGGATGAAGGTTTAGGGTTATGGCTTGAGGGTTTAGGGTATAGAGTTATGTATTGACCTTCAGGTTTTCTTGCATTTGTAACTTGTAATGTAACCTGACCTTCGGGTCTTTATCAATGAAAAGTTCTATTATTCCATTGTTGTGTAAAACTTTCTGTTTCCTTGATACCACTTGTTGGTATCAGATCAGAGACAGGTTTTAAAAATAGATCTGCTCAGGTGATTACATTGAAGAAGTAATCTTTTGAGCACCTGCTCTGATACCACTTGTTTGTCCCGGTCTTTGAAAACCCATTTTATGTCAAGGAAGCAAAACGCTTTGATTTCTCAAATATAAAAAACAGGGGAGAGAACAGAGTGTTTCCAATTTTTTAAACTTTGGAGCTCATGTGTTGTGTTGTGTTTTGCTTATAACTAGATGCATATGACAAGTATAAACATAAAGCAGTAAACAACACAACAATGTATAGTGGTTCGGACAACCAGTCCTACATCCACTCTCCCTCTCTAGGGAAATTCCTTATCAACTTCTGAGCTTTCTGACTACCTCTGTAGTTTACTTACTCAACTCGGCCCTGAGCTTTCTGACTACTCCACGTAGTTTACTTACTCAACCCGACCACTCGAGCTTTACGACTACCTCATGGTTTACTAACTCAAACTCTTAGATGTTTAACGAGTTCACACTCCAACGGGACTTATCACCCTCTACGGGATCGCCTACAGATGTTTAACGAGTTCACACTCCAACGGGACTTATCACCCTCACTCGGGTTTGCCTAACAACTACCTCACTTCACCACTGGGTTTGGGTTTGGTGTTGTCTCCAACTATGGTGAGATTTTCCCTTACAATGGTTTAGCCTCAATGCTAAGGTTGGGAAAATCTCTCTAAGCTTATGATACATCGTGGGTTGCTTAGGTTGAGTTCTAGAACACTCTTTGAATATATTTGTATATCTACAGACTTGTGTTCTAGGGTGGGAATGCTTTTTACTATAACGCTCTTTGGCTTTGTAGCATTTTGTGCATGATCTCCACGCATCCACACATCCACTCCATTAATCGATAATGGAGGAAGAACTTGTATTTATAGTGTGAATTTGAATGTTACCGATTGGAAGAATCACATTCAAATCCATACTATTCTTTGTAAGTTCTTGCGGCTTTTTTCAGTGGTTGTCTTCCCTCTCGTTGGTCCACGCGTCCGGTTCCATTCCAGCGGTATATTCCTCGAACCGATTGCCTCGGAACATTTCGGGGATATCTTGAGCATTGATATTTCTCTCGAAGTCTTCGAGTTCTCTCGAGTTTTCAGGTTCTCTGAATCTTCAGGTTCTCTGAATCTTTAGGTTCTCTGAGTCTTCAGGTTCTCTGAGTCTTGATTCTCGATCCCTCTTGAGTCTTGATATCTTGATTTCTTCTTGAGTCTTGAGAAACTAACTTTGTTCTATATCTGCCGACTATACACGTGCGATAATATCCTGAATACTCTAAAACTGAATCCTGACTCATCTATCAAGATTATCCTGAACATGTCATACTCAGGGGTTTTGGGATCTAATCAAAATCCTCTTTATTAAATTTATTTCCCAACACAGTCCATTCATAATGACCAAATGGTACGTTAAAGGCAGTTTTATACCTATCAGGTTGATTAATCTGAATTTGCCAAAAACCTGATTTTAAATCAAATTTAGAGAAAATAAGAGCATTGACTAATCTGTCAAGAAGATCCTTTTTATTAGGAATAGGATGTCTAATCCATTTTAAAACCTTATTAAGAGGTTTATAATTAATAACTAAACGAGGAACTCCTCGTTCCTGCTCAGAATGTTTATTAACATAGAAAGCAGTACAAGACCAAGGGGATTTATATATATATATATATATATATATATATATATATATATGATTTTGATATGGAGCCTAATAGATTTTTTACCCGATCCGAACCCAACTCAACCCGACTCAAAACCGGCCCAAGTGGTTCATGGTTCACCCGGCCCGAACGGTAGATGGTTTAGGGTTTACGGTTTATGGTTTAGGGCTTAGTTTGAGAATGTCACATGCTTATTAGCCCATATCGAATAACTATATATATATATATATATATATATATATAGAGAATGATCATATCAATAGTATTTCGAATATTATGATGTAATTATATTAAATAAATAAATTCCAATTTAATAAAATTAATTTTTAAACTATATATATAATATAAAAATATATTTTAAATTATTTAATTTTTTTCATTTAATTGGAACCCCTAACTAAATTTTTTGGCTCTGCCCCTGCCCGTGGCTGTGAGATCGTTTCCATCAAGATCATATAATTATTTTCCATTTGAAAGTGTGGGTCGAGTATCAATACAAGTTTTGTCTCGTTTGTGTAAAGTTCACAAGTCATATCTTATATAATTATATTTGACTGAATTTGTTCCTTTGAAATTAAATTTTGTTTTATAAATAATTGAACCGTAAAGATTTATTGGTTTAACTAATTAATATAAAAGAGACATAAATATGTAAAATATACGATTTTAAATCACAAATCGACACACAATTTTGATCCTAAATACAATCAGTTTTATAACTTATTTTTTCGTCAACTTAGTTCCAATTCATATGACAATATACAAATTATGTCCCAAGTTTGTCGAAAATGCAAAACGATGTCATTTTACCTCACCTGAGACGCGAATGTCTATTGAATTTGGGACTTTCCAGCTTCGGTCGTGACTCGATTGCCACACATAATTTTATTTATCATCTGAAATTATAAGTAGTTAAAATTTAAAAAAAATCATAAAATTCAATCGGAACGCGATCGAGGCCAGAAAGCCCCAAATTCAATCGGCTCACATGTCTCATGTGAGGCGAAACGACATCGTTTTGCATATTACGGTGAACTTGGTATATAAATTATATATTGTCGGAGAAATTGAGACTAATTCGATTATAAAAAAAAATTATTGGACTGAATCTATTTATGGCCAAAATTATGGGACGATTTAATATTTAAACTCTAATTTATATCGTGGTCAATTGAAAGTCATGAGTAAAAATCCTTCTTCTGTCGTGAAAAATTAGGAAAATTTGCTCTAAGATACAATATTGACACAACTATTACTCAAAAGTACAAACATTTTTTTATATTACTATCCACTACAATTTATACCAAAATTATCCTTATTTTTCCTTTTTATGCATTACTATCTAGAAACTTCGTTCTCCAATCAACTCCTCCCTCTCTTCCCAATTTATGTATCTCTCTCCTCAAATCATCACATCTTACAAAAATTTTAAAATCTGCACATTTCAAATTCTGAATGTTCACTTTACTTTGAAAGACAAATGCTCATGATGATGATGAAGATAATTTATTAGGATTAGGAATTGATTCTTGTTCAATGGAAAGAATCTGATAATGCATACACCCATTTGATATCTAGCTATTAACTGATTCCAAACAAGTGGAATATATATTTTTGCAAATCTTTTCAACTTTAAAACGTTACATCTTCACTTTTTCTTAGCTGTTCACAAGACCAGCATAAATTATAATCCCATCAACAATATTATCATATAAATTATTGTTTAAATGTATAACCTCACAAAAATTAAGAGGATGCTCAATATTCACATATTTATTAGCATATTTAAGGAAGAAATAGAAAATTTACGAATACTTTATGAATTAACTGGGCCTTCCTTAAAAAATATAGCTAAACAAATAGAAAACATTCAAATATGTGTTACTATAGAGACTTGTCACTATGATCATAGTAATATATAAATGCTCATATAATAAACACATAAATTTTCGTATGATTTGAGACATATTGCATAGATCTTTATTCGTGCAACATTGTATATAATTATTTACAAATTTTTGTAGATTTCGAAAGGACAAATTACTTATCCTTTACATTTCTCTATGTATATTAAAAAAAAAATTTCTCTCCAAAATTTACATAAATAATATTGGCCTATCTACTCATATTATTTTAGCATCACAACTAATACATAATCATCTTATTCTCAGCTAAACCTAAGCTAACATCTTATGTTATACTTCATAAATGCATGATGTAAGACCAACAAATAATTAAAGCCAAACTTTTCCATGAAAAGTTGGTGTCTTCAATAAACTTGTTCACCGTGAAATCCATTTTTTTTTATGGACATACTCTTAAGTAATATAAGTCACACCCTTTAATAATATAAGTCACACCCTTCAGTTATCACTACGACACTCTTTACTATAATATAAGTCACACCCTTCACTTTTATGAGTAATACTCTTTATAAAAACGCCACACCCTTTTACAATAAAAAAGTCACACTTTTAATAATATAAGTCACACTCTAAACCAGTTTCACCGTGAAACTTGTTCACACTATACTTTGCCTTCCATGAAAGTTCCATAAAATATGACCCACATATCAGAATAAGAAACACACAAACACATAGTAAAAAATTCACGAATTATGTGCAGGTCGAACTGGGTCAAACATAATTTTTATAACATAATAACACACATAATTGTTCATACTATAACACATACTCGTCTTTATATATAGTAACACATACTGGGAGTCTGAGAGCGAGTTTCCTGTTTGCCTTTGCGCGAAGTTTTTAGAAAAAATTGCTTGACCCGATTTAATCTACGCATGATCCGCGAATTTTCAACTCCTATTCACTTGAATTAATACTTTACAGTGAAGTATTTCACAGTGAAGTTCTCCATAACTAAAATATATAATGTCATAATTGTATATGTGTCACGATCCATTTAAAGGGTATATGCTTAAAATTGTTACATTTTTGTATAATAAATATAAAAACTGATCACCTAATGTGTCATCCTAGCAATATAAAGTTGTCGACAAACACAAGAAAGCGATAAAAGGTAAAAGCAAAAGACGAGTTATTTCAGCAATTTGCACATTAAACACTAGACAAGAGAAAAGGTGAAAATGTAAGTAATAAAAAAGAAAACAATTTACATTCCAAAAAAAGGGAAGAAGAATATATATATAATATATGTATTGCATTTAATTTGTGGGATATATGAGTATGTTCGGTTGGAGTTGGCGAATCTATCTTAACTAATTGGGCCTCGCGATAAGGGGATCTAATTATCCTAACCAGCTGGTAGCAATTCTCCATGTGACCAACTTGCACCAAATGGTTATATTTATTTTTTTATAACTCTATTAGGTTTAAGGATCGACTAATTCGGGAGATCAAAACTAACCGTTCACTAGCGGAGAGCCCCCTTTAAACCAGAATTTAGTTTTGTATGGAGTATGAGTTGACGAATCTCAAAAATTGACCAAATGATTATATTTAGAAAAAATAATTTGATAAAAAGAAAGAATTTCAAAAATTATATAGAGGACTTCTTAGTTTAAGTTCTTCAATGAAAATGATAATAAAAATTATTAATCATGGAATTATAATGACAATGATAGTTTTTTTTTTGAAAGATAAAAATGATTCCCTTAATCTAGAAAGTAGGGGTACTTCGAATCCCAAACCGCATAAAGGTTACAATTTACATGATAAACAATCTAACGGTTGTGAGTCCCATGTATGGAACGCAGCAACAAAAGAGAGCGGATAATGTGATCTAATCCACTTCCAAGCACAAAATTTAATTCAATCGATTAATTTATCTAGAGTTTACGAGCTATCTTTAAAAATAAATTCATTACGGGTCTTCCAGATTTTCCATAACGTAGCTTGCCAAATCAGCCCCATGATCTTGCGTCTAACCTTCCCTCTTTCGGTTCCAACAAAATCACCAAAATGTTCCCTCGCGGAAGAAGAAAACGGTATCGATTTATTAAGCCAAAGAGACAAACCTTGCCAGACAAGAATGGTTATTAATTGAAGGGTAGTGATCGAGGAGAATGGTTATATAATATAGAAATGTTTTTTTTTTTAAGAAATTGGCGTGACTCAATTTTTTAAAGAAAAAAAAAACTTTTTATGGTGGAGCAGTGATTGAAAACAAGCGCTTAAAGTGATTGTTACTTGAAAAATAGTGGAATAGTTGATGAGAATTAAAATGGTTGTTAATTAAAAAATAATAGAATAATTGAGGATAAATGATTATGGGAGCGGAAATAGTAATTAAAATAATGTGAGCAAAAACATATATATTCTTCAAATATCAATATGGTGCATACATCACGGTTGTGCATATGAAGTGTCATTGCTTCAAAAATTAAGCTTTTTTTTTTGTGACACTTCGTATGCACAAAGGTGACGCTTCGTATGCATAACAGTGACACTCGAAAATGAAAATTTTACATAAACCTGAGTCCACAAGAGACCTATTCAAAGATATAATAATTAACTTATTTTGAGTTTGATTGATCCATATATAGTATAAGCATGTGAATGGATTATCTTGTATTCTTATTAATCATCACAAAAACCTCATATTCAGTTCATTCTATATGAAAGAAACTCATATTCATTCTTACTAAAATTTAGTTGAATTTTTTTGCACAAAATTATGTATGAGTGTAGGTTCAACCGTTCAAGTGAACTATTTCCTTCAAAATATCATTGTTTAGTATACTAACTGTCATTATTTAAAAATGTGAATTCTCACTATCTAGTGATTTTAAAATGAACAATACATAAATTAAATATTTTTTAAATTGCGATACTTCATATGATAAAAGGTAATTTTGTACTCTCTCCGTCCTACTATAAGTTTCTCCCTTTTCTTTTTCATCTGTCCCACAATAAGTTTTTTTGTTTCTATAAATGGAAAAAGTAATTCCAGTACTCATAATTTTTATCCTCACTTTTCACACAATATTACAAAGAATGTCACTCATTATTCCATATACCTTTTTCCTCTCTCCCATTACCCTAAATACCCTTCATTTTTATTATTATTATTATTCTTTAAACAAAACAACAACAAAAAAACAGAAAATTTATATTGAGACGGAGGGAGTATTTACTTAATATAAAAGAGTTCACGCTGAACCCGAATTCACTGCAATTGTCTCCTCAAATATATGAACAGAGTTCCCCTAAATTAATTCATTAAAAGAATCTGTCCTCTAATTCCAACTTCTTGGTCTTACTTCAATTTGTGACCCCTAGGCAAGAATAATCACCCCTCTCTCCACATAATATTTTGTCCCTCCATCACCTTTCCTCTTCATATATAACCCCTCATCCCCATTCCACAAAATCCATCAGCAACACTCCTCTTACAAGGTGATGGCATCGAGCTCGATGACATCGTCTCATTGGAGTTCGAAGCAGAACAAGCAATTCGAGGAGGCGTTGGCTCGTTTCGACAAGGAAACGCCCGACCGATGGCACAACATAGCCAGAGCAGTTGCTGGAAAATCAGCAGATGAAGTAAGGAGGCATTATGAAGTGTTAGTGAAGGACATTATGTGCATAGAGACTGATCAGGTTCCCATACCTAATTACACATCCAGATATGCCAATCAACACAGGTAAACATTATACCTATATATTGTTCTTTGCATGAATCTAATTCTAATTTCTTAAAAAAATTATCTCCATATTTCAACTTTCCTATTCAAAATTATTCTTTTCATAAGTTTACACACTACAGCTCTTAACTACTTGAGGAGTTAGGGGTGTTCGTTTTGATTTTTATTTTTATTTTTTAAATAAAGATGAAATTCATTAATAAGTACATGTGGTACTCAATATAACAATATTGACCAAATTACAATTTGAACTGTAAGCATTCTAGTGGTTGAAATTCTACTATAGGAACGATAATGTGTATGGACATGGGTAATTACTAATTATGCCAATTAATTAGAATATAAATTAAATTAATTAATTCGCTTTCAATATAAGTTTGTAAATACTTCTATGCATCACTTGCACCGTGCTATTCAAGTGCATTTTTAAATAGTATTAAATGTTTTACCAAAGGATATTAATTGATTAATATTTGTTATTTACGGAACAATATTAACTAAGCACCAATGGCACAACATTCAAATGTTACTCTTCTGATTAACCATCACCTTCTATAATATTTTTCCCCAATCATTCCATTATTTCTCAATTTTTTTATTTATTCTTTTTTGTTTCAAAATTTTCAAATATTAAAACAAAACACTAGTAATGTAACAATATAAATATTAATTTTCAAACTATTCAGTGATTCTCATTATCATTTTCATTGAAATATTTGGAACAAATCTTGCCCATTAGTTATTGCTTCTCTTCTACATTACTTATCAATGTTAAAGGATCAATTTAATTTTCTAGCTAGTTCCTCAAGCTAAGGAGAATTTATCATCATACTCCCTCCGTGCTATTTTTTATTATCCATTTACTGTAGACACGGAGATTAAGAAAAAGTAGGAGATAATAATATTAAATGATGTAAAGTAGGTAAAATGGGTTTGGTGGAGGGAAATAATAGTATTAAATAGTGTAAAGTGAGTTTGGTGGAGAGAAATAATAGTATTAAATAGTATTGAATGTTGCTTTATTGCCTTATTTGGAAATGAATAAACAAAATTAGGACGACTATTTATTGAAAGCGGATAATCAAAATCACGACGGAGGGATTATTTACAATTTATTCCACTTCTAGAACACTGAAGACTCCACATGAAATCTAATCTTTCTAATTTTGGAGATTATATATATGGCACATGGTCTCATACCTCTGCTTCCGCCACCTCATTATAGAAACCCATCATTTTTAATTGAAATCAATCATCAAGATAAGGTCATGGTCACATGATATTTTATTTTAACTGAAAATTTCTATAATTTCTATAATTTAACTGGATCTTACATGCATCCAGGTGCACGTTATATTCATAATGCATTTTAAAATTATGCATCTTATTATACTGAAAGATACAACTTATTTATACTGAATCGTATAATTATTAATATGAAAAAATAATTGCACGGTTCAGTGTAAACAAATTACATCTATCAGTATAATAAATTATATGGTTCTTAAATGCATTATGAGTGCACGGTGAACCTAAATGCACATGAGACCCACCCTAAAAAAAAAAAAAATATATGTTCAATAATAAATTTAATTAATAAATTCCAGTTCACATTAGTAAAAGAGTCGTCTAGAATCATTGAACGTGACCTTATACATATAACACACCCTTCGTTATTTTTTTTTATAATGACAATGTAATTAATGAATTAATTCTTATCTCATGAAATATTTAATGTTAACAGGTTTATGAAGAATCTCAAGCTGCAGTAAATACTCGATTATCATCAAAACATGTTGTCGGTGAAGCATGATCATGTGGCCTACATTTTCATTAATTTCCTGTTTCAGCAATCCAATATTACAAAGTCTTGTTTAAAAAACACTCAAAAAAGTGTAAACATTTATAAGCTTCAAGCAAAATAAGATTTATAAATTATAATGTTGTTTTGTATCATCCTGTACCATGTTGCCTCAAATTGTATTATACTACCTCCATCTCGTATCAGAAAGGTTACTTTTTATTTTATTAATTAAAGTGATAAAGTAGGGGTACTTGAGTCAAATGAACTTTAATCGTGTGGTTGTGATTTATGCTTTAATTGTGTTGAAAAAAGGAATGATATAGAGTGTAAATAAATGTATATTGTGAGGGTGAGAATTGTAAGTAAAATTTTCTTTTTTGGGTGTGAATATTAATGTAGGATAAACAAAAAAAAAAGTGAAAATTGATATGTAACGGAGGGATTACTTAGTATGTTTAGTTAGTTTTCTTTTCTTTTCTTTTGTATGAAAGACGTTCATAAAGATCATTGAATTCAAATTGTTGCTCTGATTGTTGCATGAGATCATCTCATCATGTTACTATTATCACTTTTTAAAGAAAAATATATTACTTCTCCAAAAAATACTATGTAAAATCTATGATTTTTAGGTAAAATTTTAAAAAAAAGATACTCCAACTAATTTTACCTTAAGACTTAAAAATGATAGCTTTTTGGTTGAAAAGTGATATTGGTTGTACTGGAAGACGGTATCAAATAGGTTTTTTTGTCTATAATTTTCTCTTAATGATGGATGTTCAGGTTTTATGGGGAATTTGATGCATATAACTGTATAAGTAGAAAATATAAATATGCACCAACCAATTTGTGGAAATAATATAGTGTCAATTTTATTTATTTCTTGATGATTGCACTTAATGATTGCCCAAGAATGCAACGATCATCGTGTGGGATTTTCGAAAAACAAAAAAGGGTGACGCTTAAAATAAATTGAAGAGGTATAAAATGAAAATCTCTAACAATAAAATCCATCGTCGTCCAGTGGTTAGGATATCTGACTTCACATGTATTAAAAGAGACACACTTGCACGAGAGCTCACGGTGAGACGGGGCATAAATCGGGCATTGACGCTTTAACACTGTGAGACACACTTGCACGAGAGCTCACGGTGAGACGGGGCATAAATCGGGCATCAACACTTTAACACTGTGAGAGGAATGAGTGTGATTTGTGCTAGATTAGACCCGTCTCATATAAGTTTTTTTTTTCATATTAAATTCACCCCTAACTTGGTGTTTAGAATATTGATATATCGCCTCCTGGTTAAATTGGCTTATGTATAAATTTATGCTAATTCCAAATTTGTGTGTCATCACTGTATTGAATTTGAAGATTTTTTAAAATTTGAAATATATCATTTTTCTATTATGTTTAACATGGGTCATTAAATTCTTTCAAAAATAAAAAAATGGGTCATTAAATTTGGTTTTAATATTGTGTCACTAAGCTCAAGACTTCCAATGTTTAGCAATTCCTTCAAGAGTTGAAGAAATCATAACTTACCCAACTTACTTTGTATAGCAAGGTTCTATTTTCTCAATATGTATAAAATTTGGGATCAACTTTAATAAATACAAAATAGATAGTATAAACAGTCAAAATTACATATGAAAATGCAAGTCAAAACTACATATGAAAATGCAAACATATATATATATGCAATTGTTTTGTAACTATTATTAGTAAGTTGCATTCTTAAAATACATGTATAAACTTGTTAAATCAATGTTTCACCATTTATTTATGAGGAACACTTGCATGAGACGATATATAAATTTGAGTACGACGCTTTAACATTTTAAAAGGGGTGAATGTTATTTTGTGCTCATTTGTACCCAGTTTCAAGTATGAGGCCGTCTCACACAAAATTTTGTCAATATTTTATTTTGTTAGTGATTACAAAAGGTGAGGGAGGACGTTTCCACTTATAGGAATTGTAATCAAGTGAAACTGTACTCATCATATTCAGTGGATTTAACTTTCTATGTGAGAGTAAAACATGAGTAGAAGGATTACAACACTTTTGAACCTTTATAGTTGCTTCGGTTATTTATTTCAAGGGAAATTAATCTTTTTGTCCGGTAATTTTGACACATTTTGATCTTGGTCCTATTAATTTATGGTTTTTGATTTCGATCCTGTAACTTTACAATATTCGACTTTTTCGTCCTGTCACCGGCTATTTCAGGTGATAAGACTAAAAAGTTGATTTTTCTAAGTTATAGGGCTAAAATTAAAATCCGTAAATTATGATTTTGGTCTTGTAACTTTACAAAATTCGACTATTTAGGTCTGTTACCTGCAATAGCCAGTGACATGACAAAAATCACGAATTTGGAAAAATTACATGACCAAAATCAAAAACCATAAGTTAGTATGACCAATATCAAAATAGGTCAAAGTTACATCAACAAAAAAAAAATGTATTTTACTGGAAATCACTGATACACACATATTGCATGAATTTCTGCAGGTAATCAGCAATTGTCGACTCCATTGTTTATTCAGACAGCTATTAAATGTTGTTTAAGAAACATTATTTATTCTAATGCATACCTTCATTTTAATTACCTCAAGTAAACCTAAAGAAATCAAGTTTCTTTCAGTTCATTAGAAAAAAGGTGTTAAATTTATTTTAAAAAAATGAAAGGTACGGATTTAATTAATCATATATATTCAATTATTGTCATTTATGTTATCTACTATGACATTATATAGTTCAGTTTACAAGCCAAAAGAATGACTAATCTTCTACTTAGAGCTTGTTTGTAATCACAAAAGGTAAAAGCACTTCTACTTTGAAAAAGCTGAATCACTCCAAACTTCTCAATAAAGTGCTTCTACACTATTTTGATGAAGTTACAAACACTTTTAGAAGCAGCTCCACAAACAATATACCCATCAAGACTCGGGGTTAAAGCATTTAGGGAATCTTTTTATTTGAAATGAATAACATATTTTAATTTATGATACTACTTAATATGCTAAAAGATGACACCTTGTATAACAAAATGTGATACTCTGGAAAAGAAAGTTCACATAAAACTGGTTCACAGGAGACCAAGGAGACGATATCTGTGATATCACATCAAAGCCCAATAAAGACATGATATTATCACCCTAAAAAATGATTCTAAACATATCAATTTTGTATAATTGGTTCCAGTAGAATGTTTTGATGACCAAATTACCAATTCAACCCTACTCTATTTACATAATAATGAACTTGCAAGTTCTTAGTGAGTACCTTGTATATATTGATCTATGACCTACTGTAGCTTATGAACTCAGATTAAGCATATCATGATGTTGGATTTACATCAGCACCCCTGAGGACCCATGCAGAGCCTTGAGATACACACAGTTCCGGCATAACCTGCACAAAAAAACGTAAAAAAAAAAAAAAAGTTATATCATAAAGCATTGTAGAAGTAATCCTTTTCAGAAACTCACAAACGAGGCGTTTGAAAAAAATTACATTACGCGTGGAGAAGTTGCTTAACAATAAAAGTTTATAAGTGTTAAAAGTTGATGGTATTTTAAGGAAAATTCATAATTCGTGAAAAGCATCGTGTTTCCAGCTTTTAGACAGCTTATTTAATCTGATAAAAAAAAAAGATAAAAAAACACTACAATCCAATGACAAGTCATTTCAATTCCATCAATATATAAGCTCATTACCTTTTGATACTCAGCAGCAGTTACATCCCTTCCAAGTTTCAGTTTCCCAGCCGCGGTTATGTTAGCTTTTTTAATCTTTGCATTTGGTCCTTCAGCAATAAAAAGATCAATAACGACTCTCCTGCAAAGGAAAGTACTGTGACTCACGTGCATTTTAAATGGCATTAGTTGTTTTACTTAAAGGTATTAGTTCGTCAGTATTAGCTTTTCACGTAACAGTATTAGTTGAGCACCAGTTGCACGATGCAACCGGTGCACCCAAGTGTTACTCATACAAGAAAAGAAAAGGATAGTATTGAATATATGGTCGAATAAGAAGGATATAGGGATATAACCTGAATTCATCATATGTTTTATTATCTTGCGAGGATATCGGCACAAAGATGCCATTAATATTAACAGCTACTTGATTGACAATTTCCTGAAGCTCATCCGGAAAAGCATCAATACTATTTGCCGCAGCCACTGCCCCTCGGGCAGATCCTGTTGAACGGGCAGATCCAGAAACTTCCAGTGCCATATCACGTAGCTGTTGCCTTATTTGTTGAAAACTGAAATAGCATAAAATACAAAAGATATAATTAAATCTTCCCATAAAAGCCCTCTTTTCCCCCATGATCCATTTGGTTCAGTTGAAAGTAAAAAGAGAACTTTCCAGGAGAACATCTTGAGAAAATATGTAGCTTAGTCACTTTCCGCAACATTTAGTGTATGTTTTCAACCACAAGTGGAGCCCAAGAAGCACTTATTTTATCCAAAAGTTGGGTCACACCAACTTTAAAAATAAGTGTTTATTCACTGTTGATTGGAGTTTCAAAACAGGCCTTTAGAATAACTATTTGGTAAAAAGAAAAGCTGATCGTTTTCTAATTTTACTATTTACCAACTGAAGCTAAAATATTACATGAAACAGGTCAAAGTTATACTTAAACGTATCCTTGCACCCAGACCAAAAATAAAAGATACATCTATCATAGGCCTTCAAAGCCTCCAACAACTTTGGCATTCCGGTGAGATTTGAAGATTCGAAATGATCTTTAGATTAAAAACATTGCACAACAATAGCAATGTAAGAATGCATTCAATTTCAAAATGAAGGAAATATGAGAAAACAGTGGCATACCACACAAGTTAATAAATCGACATCATGCTTCTCCTTATGCTTTGGGTGATGGTCACAAGGAGAATATAGTTCTACTAAAGACAAAAGGTTCTTGCTTTCACAATTTAAAAAATGCTTAGGGAAGATCATAACACACATTACTGGCATCTAGGATTAAAGAATAGGTTGGTTACAACTTGATTAAATCAGCGTGGATATTTTCTTAAAGATGAAAATTTAGATATGAACTTTGGTTTAAAGTACATCTAGTATAATAAATAAATTCTGAAACAAAAACATAATGTAATTACGATCAAGCAAATTTAATTTTCACAAGAACTAGAAAATAAAAGCTTCACAAGAGAGACAGTCTCACCTGCAAACCTTTGTATCCTTGAAAAGTCGTTGAACAGCTTTAAGCGTTTGCTCTTTAACTTCTTCAGACATCCCAATTTTGGTCGATCCGCTTGTCGTTTTTGTAGCTTGTTTATTCGAAACTTTTGATAATGTAGGGTTGTCAGACTTTGAAAGATTCTTCTTACCAGGCCCTCCTTTTCCAACATTTATATTTGCCATAATATGCTTCTCCAACCTTTCCCACTGTTCTTCTTGTTTCTTCACAACAGAGGGGTTGAGTTTTATGAAACGCAAATCTGGAGATTCTTTCAGTTTCCAATCTTTAAAGGTGGGTCTCTCTGTAGCCATTACATTTAGAACTTCTTTTATAGCTCTATTAGGACCAGTTGATTTAGGTAAGGCAGAGTCTTTAATAATCAAATCCTTGCTAAATTGAAGCAGAGCAAAATCCCTAGCTAAAACATGGGGACCTCCCACTGGTCCAAACACCACCGAACTTTTTGGAACCCAAAGTCCTTGAACTAAGAGAGCAAGTTCTTGCAAGACATCTAAAACTTCTTCAACAGATTCCTCTGGGGCTAGATACTTAAGGGCGTCAAATCTATGAAGTTGAGAGCCCTGTTGAAAAAAAAAAACATCACAAATCAATTGTTGGAAATATAATACTTAAATATGAAAATGGTAAAGAAAGAGAAGACACGTGGAAAAAAAAAGGAGAAAATCGGAGCAAGGATTAGAAGGATTTAGAGCCCTATTAATTAAGGCCTTGTTTGGTTTCGTGTATTAGGGGGCTATTGATAGCTTAATGCCTTCGTTTTCTATATGAGTTGTCCTTGGATCCTGGTATTAAGTTTCGGCCCGGTCTGTATAATATCCTATTGGGGTTATTACGGATACCACCTTGGAGTTGTATCCCTTGGGATGTGCTTCCCAACATGTAAATTTTGAAGACACAAAGTTACCCTTCATTTCTAAACAAATTGATCTTTCTCTAATTCATTCAAGGGCAAATAGTCAATAAATGTTGTGTACTGATTTTAATACATAAAACCAAACAAGAAATTGATATGTAATTACCTAAAAGTTGATGTCATTTTTTTGTAACCAAATGAAGTATGTACAAAGTGTATGTGCATTACACATCCGGGTATGCATAATCACTGATTGTCCAATACTTGAAACCAAAAGAGGCCTAAAAGAGGACTAATATGATATAATAAGCGCTCCTAGCTTGCCACAGGTCATAATATCTGAAACCGTTATGGATGAATATTGATTTGCATTATTAACCATTAGCTGCCCAGAGTAACATAATAATCTAAGTACGAAAATATACGAATTCAGCCAGCTGATAACGAGAAAATTGAATAGAAAAAGTGTGCAATGTACAATTTGGATATAAAGATAATTAGTTCCAGACCTCACAGAGCCAAGTTTGGAATCGTTCTTTCAACGGTAAAGCCAGTAAAGACCTGCAATATTGTCACTATATGATATCAACATCAACATTCTACATTAAATTCCCAAATGACTCAGAAACATGAGACATGATGCTGAAATTTATGTGAAACGGGCATGCTAACAGTAATTAGCAGCAAGAAATATGGCAGCATTTATCAGATAAGTGCAGCAGGACAAAATGAATTCATAGATGGGAGAAAAATATTATCAAAAAATGCAACAGTGTGAAATTTCCATATCCAAGAAAATATGAATGCGAAGCATATAAACAAAAGACTTCTAGGATACGTTCTCACTACTCACTAGAATCCTTTGCAGGATGGAACAAAATACTTGGAGGTTGAAAAATATCCAAGAACTGAAGGTAAGGTCACGTCTTTCATCCATCCAACTCAAGAAGGTCCAGTTAAAAGAATTTATCTCTCTTCAATTTCATTCACCTTTCTGAATTTCTAAGAGATGCACTAGCAATCAGGCATACAAAAAGGATGTTTTCTGAATCAACTCTCAAGCAAAACAAGCCCTCATCCAAATAAAAAAGATAACATAAGAAGACCATGAAAAAGGATTTGTAGAGAATTGTAAACTATTCAAGATAATAGCTTTAGAATGAATGGACAATTATGATCAATGTACTATACAGCCAGAGTGTTAGAGACAGCAAATTTCAAATTATTACACTTACTAATAAATCAAAAGACTAAAATCAGAAACCATATCTTCTAATGCAATTTGGATACCTTCTTGGAGGGGCTTTGGAACTGAAACTCTCACTAGAAGAGGCAGGACACAAGCTATTCAGATAGTCATGCCTACAAATTTGGAAAATAAACAGATTTAAAAACAATATATATACAATTTAATAGTCTCTCCAAACCTAGCATAATTTAAATGACATCCTTAATTGAAGCATTCAGGAAAAGGGATTTGTAAACTCATACGAACTCATGGAGAAGTGAATTTGTGTGCCTTCTCGTTCCATTACTTTTTGTAGGTATCCTGCTGCCATGTGACTACTCGCACTATGGTACTTAAGAGGAACCCATTCCTGACAGGGAATAAAGAACCGTGATGAAAATAGATTCGAAAAATCAGAAATCACTTGGACTTGGAATATTCTAAATATTTTAAATTACTATATTCTGAAAATTTTAATCATATACTTCACTACAAGGGTGATTTTTAAGGGACCTTCTGCAGTAGACTCGTCGACATCCTAATACTATAATATGGCAGCAGTATAGTTGAACAAGGGAATAGAACAAATAATAAGATACAGAAATTATATGATTATACAGAATTAAAGAAATTTCATATTTTGAATATGGAACACACTTGCAAGTGAACTATGACTATATTAGTTGTTCTCCGGTAAACTTCCATTTAGCTATCAGAAATATATATTGTATAGAATATCAACAGAAAATCGACTACTTTAAGCATAAGCTAAGCTTATAGATTACGGGTGGCACGTATATATTATCATTAAGAAAAAGAAGAGTGCCAATAAATACATACCGCTCCGACATCCTTAGTCTGCTCCACAGTTTTGGTCTGTAATGATTTAAGCAGGGAAGCAAAATGTTATAATGATGACACAGAAAAGGAAATCCGTAATAATGGTCAGATTTATAAGAACAAATATAGATAAATGTATAGAAACATGAGAAAGTTTTTCATGACTCATAAGTCTTGATCTGATTAAAATGTAATGATATAGTGATGGAATAAAGGGCAACACTCAAAAAGATCCCAAATCAAACGTTAATTAACATGTTAATTAAATACTCCCTAGGGGTACAGCCCATAGGCATAAAAACCAAACAAAATAAATCCAAACGAAACTGTCTAATCCAAAACGAATCTAAAATAATGCTAACTATGACAATAGTAGTAAGACAACTGAATTTTCACATTTCAAATCTCCCTCCGTCCCAATTATATAGGCTGATCGAATTTTGCACAACAAGATATTTTTATTTTATTTGGAAATGCAAATTAGAAAAGTAATGTTTCTATTATAACCCTGTTTAATGTTATCATTTCCAACATAATTAATGTATAGGGTTATATTTGTAAATGAATAAGGCAAAATTATTCTAAATGGAAACCAGCCTATATAGTTGGGATATCGATAGAAGGAAAACCAGCCTATATAATAGGGACGGAGGGAGTACATTGGTAAAGAGGAGAGAATACTTTATAAACAGGTCTACAAGATAATATATCTTATGATCAACAATTGTAAATATATAACTTAACGATAAAAAAAATGTAGGTCGCAGTGAAGATTCTAACAAGCATGTCAGTAATAGACAACTAACCTGTTTCTTAGATGTCGAAGGTTTTGCTTCCTCTTCTAACTTCACTGCATCATCACCATTACTGCATGCAGCAGTCTTCCTTTTAGATTCCTTAGAATCGAGATGACGCATGGATGGTCTAAGTTGTACTACTGAATGAATAGGACTCAAGTATAACTGCATGACAGACAAAAGGGTATATATGAAAAAACATTAGAAAAATCAGCATATGAGAGACATCAAAATCCCGCAAAAGATATCAGCAATGGAAAATAAATCGAGCCTTAACGGAGATGAAAGAACATGCCTTATTTCCGGAGAGAACGCCTACAACACACCCACTTGTTTTAGGTGGCTTCCAAGATGTAGAAAGAGTCTAGCACGATATCAAATGCAAAGACATTAAGTAAATAGTGACTTCCTTGATGAAATAACAAGCAATTAGGTAAAGACAATAATAACAATAATAAGGTGTCAAATACTTCTAAGCACCAGTTGCACCGTGCAACTCAAATGCATTTTAAAATGGTATTAGTTGTTTTACTAAAAGGTATTAGTTGTCATTTCATAACTTCGGAAGAACTCCATCTAAGCCAAGTTAAAGCTTCTTGTCTCCCAATTTTTTAGCTTTCAAAGAGGATGGACATACATTACTCACTTAAACGCAATGAAATAAATTTATCATTTCAATGTAACCCCTAAACTTCAAATAACTAGAAATCACCTGTTTTTTCATCTGCACTCTGGGATCAGCACCAGAGTCATAATTCTTGTTGTCTGTATCAATTGACAAATCAATCTCCACTTCTGCAGTTTCTGGATTCACTCTCACCTAAACATAATCCACAACTTCTCTCAACATTGCATAATTTTCAATTTACATTCCAGAAGAATTCTATAATTATGAGAAAACAATAACATCAAAGATTTTCAAGACAGATTCCATTTCCAGATATGCATACCTCTTCACATCGATCGTCTAATCCATACGGCCGCCACTGTGGCCTAAGCGGATATTGAAGCACATACATCTGACAAATAGTAACAATTTCCGTTACCATTCAAATTCAATCAATAGAACCACAACTAAAAACGCAAAACACAAATTCGTCACTCACCCGAGTCTGAGGATCAATCGAAGGAGTAAAATAAACATCAAATTCCTTTACAACTTCATCTTCAAGCTCAGCTTCAACTCCATTCTCCTCGATTTCCATCACATCATCTCCCGCCTCTTCTTTCACATCAGGCTTCACCTCGACATCCATTTCAATTCCACTCTCAGCATACTCGGGCTTCATTTCGGGCTTGACACCAACTTCCTCTTTCTTGGCGGCATATTCGGGCTTCACAGTAGGCCCGGATGCTGATGGTGGTGGTTCAGTTTTGGGTTTGGGTTTCTGCGAGCCCTTAGGCACGAACCGAGACGGCCGGCTGCGGGCCTTGGTCGGATTACCCAAGATATCATCAACGTCCATGTCATCCATGACTCTGATCTCGAATCCTGCAACAAATTCAACGATGAAATGCGCCAATAGACTGGGGGTTTAGGCTTAGGGTTTAATCGGGCAATCGAGTCGGGTCGGATCGGTTCACCATAATTTCGGACCTGGCCCGATGCTTATTGGGCCTATCATTAAAGGTTCACTCCGGCCTATTTAGTTTTTCTCTTTTCGGCAGAATTGGTAGATACACTCATCTCATATTTTTATGATATTAACAAAGTTATAAAAATACTATATTACCCTTTTAACTAAAACTTTAAACTCAATCCCCTAATATTTTACCCCCCGCCCACATCAGCTGCCTACATCACCGGCGACCTCTGCCTGACCAGATCAATTTGTATTGTGGCTAAATATAATTCAATCACAAAACCCATTTCTCAAGCATCAAACGGGGCAAGCAATGTTTTTTTCCAAAAAAAAAAAAAGTAAAGCAACTTTTATTGATTTAAAGAAATACGGGTATGAGCAATACCAAGTTTTGCAGTACAGAGAGGAAAATTCAAAAGCCAAAATACATCCAGAACTAATACTGCTTAAATTAACACCCCCCACAACAGTTTTTTGTGAAAATTAATAAAAAATCATAGATAAATTTGGCCAAAACATCCCAAAAAAAATTAATCAAATGAAAAGTATTTCCGTCCGAGACTGGTTTATCGAAAGGAGAAAAAAAATTGAAAAAAGAAAATGAATCTCGTCGGTCTGGTACTGACCTTCTGTTGGGCGAGCACGACGTACGTGGGAGCTGGGCTGAGCTGGGCCGGCGGGATATGCAGGCGGAGAGGGGAAGTGAGGAAATTAGGTTATTTGTGGGGGGGTAAAATTGGTATTTCCCTAATAATTTTTTATTTTTTATTAAAATGTATAGTGTGTAGCACAATATATTAAAGGAACAAACCATTCTGGTTATTAAATTCTGGAATACATTAATTCATCCACCTATTTCTTTTTTTTTGGACATTAGTAGATAAATTTCCATAAATTGCCCATTTATACATTTTCCACCAAACACTTCTGATCATAAATTCTAAAAATATTTATCGAAAATATATCAAATTTCGATAAATTGTTTCCAAAATATTTAGACATTTCCGGCAAAAAAATTCGAAATCAGGAACAACTTTCAACAAACCTGATCTGGAAAATATAAGTCTTAAAAAAATCACTCTACTTGTTTTCTCCTTTAAAATCTCAAACAATGGTGGATGAGGGTAGTACTGCGGTGGTGGTGTCCAAATGGTGCTGGTGCTGGTGCTGGTAAAAAAGGACTGTTTCGAATTTGCTCACAAAATGTGGGGAAACTGAGGTGGTTGTTTTACTTTGATAGATTTAGGGGCAGCTTGGTTTGTTACAAGGATTGAGAAAGAGAATGGTAATGATAGTAGTGGGGAATGTAATGAATATATTCTTTAAAGTTGTAGTGTTTGATTGATGATAGGAATCACTATCATAGTCATTAATTTTATTTGGTTTGTCAAAAATTTTAAGAAGTGGAATCAATTTAATTGAATTTTTTTATATAAAACAATATTATTTTTAATGGCCTTTTATTTATGAAAATAAACTATTAAGAGGGTTGATGAACTTCTTATATCACTAATACAGATTTGGGCTTGGAGAGCTGTTAAAAAATGATCTTGGAGAGCGGTTATAACAGCTCCCCAAGTAACAGCTGTCCAAACAAAAGTTTCACTTGGAGAGCGGCTCCCCAAGTAACAGCTGTCCAAGCAAAAGTTTCACTTGGAGAGCGGTTATCCAAGATGCAACATACTTGGACAGCGGTTTTTAGCCCCACCAAGCCTCCCAATTAATTGAGGCAATTACTCGCTCGTTTCACTTGGAGAGCGGTTATCCAAGATGCAACATACTTAGACAGCGGTTTTTAGCCCCACCAAGCCTCCCAATTAATTGAGACAATTACTCGCTCCCATGGGGGACCGAACACGGGACCTTGGGTGCCTGAGCTTGGATCAATTTCGCTCGGACACTTGCTTTCTTGCGTTTACTTAATGAAATGAATTCTATATGTTCTAAAAATAGTTTTTTCTTACAATTTTTTTTAAAATTCTTTATTTCAATTATCTTATTTATTAATTCAATCACATTTTTATATAATAATTTTTTTATATAAATTTAAATTTAAATTAAATTACATTAAATTAAAATTATATTTTTTACTTGTACTTTTTTTTAACTACCTTTCTTTTAAACTTGTAATACTTTTCCTTCTAAACAATTAATACTTTTCTATCAAAATAAATAATATTTTTCTTTAAACAAGTAATATTTTTTCATCTAAACAAAGTAATATTTTTCTTTAAACAAGTTATACCTTTCTATCTAAACAAGTAATATTTTTCTATTTAAACAAGTAATATTTTTCCATCTAAACAAATAATACTTTTCTATTTAAACAAGCAATACTTTTCTATCTAAATAATTAATATTTTTCTTTAAACAAGTAATACTTTTTAATCTAAACAAGTAATACTTTTCTTTAAACAAGTTATACATTTCTATCTAAACAAGTAATACTTTTCTATTTAAACAAGTAATACTTTTCTATTTAAACAAGTAATAGTACTTTTCTATTTAAATAAGTATTACTTAGACAAAATTGAATTAATTTATAAGAATATTAAATATTATAGGTATTAATTTATAAGAATTAATAGTGATACAAGTTAGTAAGTGTAATATTATGAATTTAATATTATGAACAAGTTTTACATAAGGGTTTGTGTTAATCTCATTATATAAGACGAATATTAAAAATAAATAACACGAGAATTTAAAGAATAAAATATTTGAATTGTACATAAAAAGAATTTACAAAACAAAAAAATAAAACAAAAAATACAAGCTTTACAAAAAAAAATAAAAAATAATTCACTTGGAGAGCGGTTATGCTCTCCAAGTACCCTTGCACAGCGGTTATAAACCGCTATCTAAGCTTTGATCTTGGACAGTGGTTTTTAACCGCTGTCTTTTTTTTTCTTAATAGAACCGCTCTCCAAGGGACCACTTGGAGAGCTATTCGAAAAAAGGGCTGTCCAAGTGGAGCTCTCCAAGCTCAAATGTGTAGTAGTGTATATTTTGATAATCCCACATCACAAATTTGATCACAACCCGGTATTGAGAAAAAAGATACAGTATAGAGCAAAAGTGCACATGAGAGAAATCTAATTAAAATGAGTACATAAATTAAAAAGTAATTGACTAAAAATAATTTCTAAGTTGAACGATGCTTGACAGTGGATGAATATGGTTGAATACAAGAGTGGAAAAATATAGATATAGAAACACTAGCCAAAATATGATTAATTAAAATAAAAATACATAAATGAAGGGAAAAGGACATTTTGCGTGTGTGCCATTTTTTGGGGTGAAATGAAGAAAGGAATGAAAGGCATAACACTAGAAATTCTAAGGAATGGATGATTCCTTAGTTTTGGGGTTTCATCTACTGTAATATGGAATCAAAGTTTTCAACCAAACAGTTCTTCCATTCCTTAGTTGTAGAATCACTTACCAAACAGCCTCTTAATTCATTTTGAATAAGAAAAGTATATGAGTCATTTTACAATTGCATTAAAATAAGAAAAAAATTAGATGAATGTCTGAAATCGAGGGTTGTATGTAATCGGGCCCTATATTAAAAATCAAGACCATATAATGAGGAATGGGTCTCATGTGCATCTAAGTACACAGTGCAGTCATAGTGCATTTTAGAAACATACAATTTACTATAAATGTAATTTATTTAAACTGTACCATACAATTGTTTTTACATATTAATAGTTTAAACAAGTTGTATGAATCTAAAATGATTTATGAGTGCACAATTCATCTGGATGCATACAAGACTTAGGTTATAATGAGAGTTCATCTAAAATAATTGGAGTTAATTTATTTTCCTATATTCGGGCTATTTTCTTTGCATTCTTTATGGATTCTAGCTCTTGACGATTGTAGCAATTCCTTTGTGATGTGCCATCTAAAATTAACTAATACGAGGTGAAAGTCTATAGACATGAGTAATTGAATCAAAATAAATTAATGAATAAGGTTTGATTATGGCATCACGGTCACGGTTACATGCCAATGAATGAGGTGAGGTTTTGAAAGCTTTGTGTTTTTGTTGTGTAATCTTGAATGTTATCACGATTGAAAGGATTTATTATCGTTGTGGTGGAGTCCAGGGAGGTGTTTATTTCAGGGATAAGTTGTCTTTGTCTATAGAGGATGAAAGGTCGGTCAAATTTTGGTGGGATCCGTGGGTAGATAGTAAGGTGAGATTGAAAGGTCGGTTTCCAAGTTTGTTTAGTTTATCGTTTCAAAAAGGTGGTCGTGTAAATGAGTTTTTTTCAGTGTCGGGGGATTGTTGGGTCTTCAAATGGGAATGTTTTCCTAACATGGTTGAAATTCTGGATTTTATGGATCTCTGGTTATATATTTGCAGGTTTAAATTAAGACAGGGCGTGCGGGATTCTTGGAAGTGGAAAGGATCACCTGATGGGAGATTTGAAACGAGGGATTTTTATCATTCCATTGTGATGGTAGGATTTTACTGAAGAGATCGAGGATTTCCTGTGGTCGAAGATTTGGTGGAAAACTATTCCATCGAAGGTGTCGGCATTTGCATGGAAAGTGGTTCGTGATAGAATTCCATCAAAAGAGAACTTGCTTAAGCGCGGTATTTCCAACTTGGATGGTTCAGCGAATTGTCCAGTGTGTTCGTCCTTAGTGGAATCGTCAATGCATCTTCTTGTCACTTGTCCATACTCACTCTTAGTTTGAGAGGCAGTTGTGATGCCCCAAACCATTCATGTATATTTTTTTAACATATTTACAATTTCAAAAATATTGTTTTTTTTCTTAAATGAGATTTAATTAAGTGAATTTACTAATCAAACTTTTAGTTCTTTGAAGAAAATATTTTCAGGGATTCGGGACGAACTACTTTGGGTCTGGAGCACTCATAGCACTTTAATTTCGATTATGAATCAAATAACATGGTGTCTAGTTGGTATTCTTTTAATCGTTTATTTTATTCTTATATTTCCTGAATTCTTGTATAGCATATATTAATTATTAAGAAAACTCAATCATAGGTCCATTTCCTTTGGTAACTAAAATGAAGAAAAAAAATCGTACCTCCTAAATCTTGAATCAATATTTTCAGCCAAGAGAGTAACATGTGGTTGAAATTTAATCCTATAATTTACCTTTTAAATTTAAAGGACAAATCAATAATTAAGATATCAAATTCCTTTCCTTTTATATAGATGTGTACATAGGAACCTTCTCATTCCTTTCTCAGAAAAAATATCGAAAGTCCCCATTTCTCTCTCTACCCTCAATACTCTCTCTATACTCTCTTTCCATGAAAGGGATTCACCCTCTTTCCCTTTCGTATCCTTTTACATAAACAAACTAAGATCCTAAACACCATACACTTAACCTGCACAAATTAATTTAGAGGAACAAGATCTTGGCTCTCAATCACCATCACTAGCTTATATGGAGTTAAAGACATGGATTAGTCGCCTTAAAGTTTGAAACCTGTTATTGGAAGTTCGGGAGCTGCAGTGATACTATGACACCCTAACAAGCTATCTAAACTCTACTAATAACTAAATAAAGACGGGTATCAAAAGTACTCTCGTTCCAAATTATATTTATATGATGCCTAAATATCATATACTTATATATGTATATATAGGGTTTGTAATAAACTTAACCGAATCTACTTATGGTTCTTATACACTTACTACTATCTTTCAACTTTGTTTAAACGCTTCCGTGATTATGCGCCCTTTACAACCCTTTTATCCTCAAAATGTAACTATTTCTTTTTTTTTTATAAAATAATTCTTTTAAAAAGGAATAATAAATTTGATCACTAAGTAGCAACTCGCACCCTATTTTGGGAACGGGGCGCTACAACAGTTGCTTCTTGGCTCGAAAAATTAACATCTTACTCGTCTTCCTTGAAGGACCATTTCATGGAATTCGTGGAGTCCGAGCATTCAAATTCTCGAAGAAAGGTCATGAGTTTGATTTGGCAAAGCACTATTTGGAAGATTTGGAAAGCCAGAAACGAGGTCGTCTTCAAAGAGAGTATATATTCATTGGATAAGTTCTTAGATGGAATTAAGTTTTGTTCTTGGAAATGGATCAGATCCCACTACCCGGTATCTTTCTCAGTCTCGTTTGTTTCCTGCAGGGATCATCACCCGCTAGATTGTCTACCTTCTAAACTATAATTCGGCTAGCATTTTGTGTAACTGTTGGGTTTTGAGTACCCCTTGTACTCGATTAATGAAATTTCATCTTTATTTTTCAAAAAAAAATAAAAAATTATCACGATTGAATTGATTATTTCCACTCTTGTTGATTCTCAGTAAAAATATATAAGATATGGTTTCATATAATTATTTTCTTTATTATGTTGAACGTGCTTATAAAAGAGTTGTTCAAACTTAAATGTGATGGAGACGGGATCATAAAAATACAGCATTTATAAAGTGATACGATTCAAAATTTGAGCTAAAATATTGTTGCTCATATCAATTGACATTATTGTCATTATCAAGTCACACTATTGCTATTATCAATTAGGGATGACAATGGGAGAGGTTCAAACTGATCAAAGGGCGTGTATGGACCTGATCAAATGGGACTGAGATGGGTTATGATTTTTATAGAAATCGTGCTTATCCGTCCTAGGATCTAACTCATTAAAATATTAATATTTTCTTCGTTCGTAACTCGATTGAACATTTTCTGCGCACACGGGTTTAAAAAAAAGTTATTTATTATTATTAAAATGGATAAAGTTGCTTTTTGCTGGGGGTTAAATGGTAAAAATAGTGGCATTTATGTAAATCAAATGAGATAAAATTGACTTTAGTGTTGAAAAAGTAATGACATTTGGTGTAATATTGAGGTGTTTGAGAGATATAGATAAAAGAGAAAAAAATTACTTTATTACCATTTATATAAATATTAAATTGAGTTTGGGAGGGACTTTTTTTTGCAAATGCTCAATTGAGTTAGAGACGAAAGGAGTATTATTTTATATATAATATTCATTTATATTCAAAATTAATGTATTTAAATATGTGTATTTATATGTTATAGTATATGTTATTTTTAAGTATTTGATGAACATTCAATTTTTTTATAGCAAAAATATGTTTACATTTAAATTATTTTATGTCATAATGAGAATATTTTACATTTTAAAATTAATTTAAAAGTAGTATAAGGGAGTGGGTTCATGAAGTTCTTATCGGTGTGGGTCCTGTAATGTGATGCATGTACCTCTCATTAATTATTAACGAATATAATTCATTCATGTAAATCAGGAATGTACATAAAAAAAAATTAATTATTTAAAAATATAAAGTATTTTATAAATAATGATAGATTTTGTGTGTGACAATAATAGTTTTTATATATAATAGTGATAATTTTATAAATTCGGATTACATAATTTTTTGTCCAATCTAAATGGGTAAATTCAATTGACTAAATGCGAATGTTAATAATTGCAAAGAAATATTACCCAATTCGATGGGTTGGAGATCGGAGCCTTCTTCGAGAGTGGAGGATTACCAAATTGTTCTCAACACCCTATCATCCACAGTCAAACGGTCAGGTCAAGGCAGTCAACAAAATCATCAAGCACACTCTCAAAGCAAGGATTGAGGGCACAAAGGGGACCTGGGCGAGTAAGCTCCCGGAGATACTCTGGTCATATCGGACCACATGCAGGAGTTCAACAAGAGAGACACCTTTCTCACTCGCTTTCGGATCAGAGGCAGTCATCCCAGCCGAAGTCCATTTCCCAATATATCGAACGTCGCAAGCTGTTAGCGAGGAGAACGATCGAGCTCAGGAGATCTACCTTGATCTGCTCGAAGAGAAGACAATTGATTCCAACATCCGCAATGAAACTTACAAATAAAGATCAGAAAGATATTACAATTCGAAGGTGCGAGTTCGCCAGTTCCAGAAGGGCGACCTCGTGTTAAAGAAGATCTAAGGAGTTAATAAGGGCCCCTTCGGCCCAACATGGGAGGGACCATTCAGGGTCGCTAGAGCATTACAAAACGGAGCCTATGAGCTCGAAGATATCTACTTATTACTCTCGCCCAAAGATCCATGGAATGCATCTTTCCTCAAAAAATTCTATCAGTAAAAAGTTTTCTATTTAGTACTATCTATAAGGAACTTAAGCGAAGAATGTAGTGGATTTCACCTATGTAATTTGACTACATTAATATAATATCGAGTTACGAATTTTCCCAACATTTTGCGTTAAGAAACATTTAAATTTTAGGCGCCCAGAAACTAGGGGCAAATCATCTGACTTTTAGCAAGGTTCAGTCCAAGATATTTCCGGGACACACAAAAAAAAAATTAAGGGCAGGTCATCTGACCTTTAGCAAGATTCAGTCTAGGATATTTTAAATACTTCGCTAAGAGTAAGACGATTATAAAACGTCCGAAGTCGCATAAAAATAAGACGACACATAAAGCGAAAAACACTTTTATTAAAAACTAGGAATTACAAAACGAGGCCTTCAAGGGCCAAAAAGAAAACAACATCAAAGGGCAGGAGTTTAGTTAACAACATCGTGTTCGAAGAGTTGGAACTCAACATCCAGACCGGCTGGCACGATTCAGGAAACCTCGTAATCTACCCCACTTGCCAACTCGATGAGGGGATCCGACATAGTCTACGTTAGGAGTGGGGCACTCTCATCCACAGCGCCTTCATCAGGATCGTAAAGGTCAACCCCTTTGACAAACTACATCAAGTCGATCCCATCGGGGCTAACTGCCAAGGTCGGCGATCGGCAATGAATCAGACGCTTTGGGCACATTGCAAGTGAGATAGGCCGACAGATCTCGAACCAACGCGTCTTTGATCGATGATGGATCGTTAGCTCGGGCCTGAGCGGTCTGGATCACCTTGGCTTGGGCGTCAATAGATGCAAAATTGGACAAGTCATCCAACTCCACATTCGCCTTCTTCAGAGCGGATATCTCGTCCTGAAGACGGGCGAGCTCAATGTCTTTCTCTTTAAGCTCAACGCTGCAAAGGCAGAGCTGCTCGTCCCTCTCCTGGAGAGTAGTCTCTTTCCCAGCCAGGCCAGCCTCCAACGAAATGATCCAATTATTGCGAACAGGCAGCTCGACATCCCGCCCGACCAGCTCGGTGAGCAATTCTTCCACCTTCTTCTGGGAATTCGCAAGTGCAATCTGGGCCATCCCGTAGGCCCCCATGGACGTCACTTTATCGTCCATGGCCTGGTCCCTCTCCTTGATTGCCTTATTTTTCTCTGTCGCCGCCTGACGGACCCTCTCGTCCGAAGTTGTGAACTCTTTAGCCGCCCTCGTCAGGAAAGAACCAGCCCAACCGAAATACACCATGGTAGCCCGCACGTTGCCAACGGGACCTTGAGCTTCAGCGACATCCTCCAACCCAAGCGTCTAGGACCGAGCAGGGAGTTCACAGATGTTGGGGTTATACTGTAAAGTATATTTTTTACTTTACATATAACCAAACTAAATTTCTTATTTATTTACTGAAATAAATTATTTATCACTGTTGCATTAAATATGATTGAATGTTATATATATTTACTACATACATGTGCATTAAACAGTACGTGTTACATTGTAGTTAATGTGGTGATACCAGATCACAAAAGATCATATTAACAAATCCTTGTAACTAAGTACAAAATTCACAACCTAGATGGAAATAAACAATCCATCATGAAAGGTTGTAGTGTAAGTCTCAGATTGACTTGTCTTGACCAAGAGATTACACTAGTGCATGATGATGCGCTGAATAGGACCTATAGCAAGGATAAATTCTTCAGTACTAAACATGGAAGAATTAGATATCAGTGGTTCGTTATTTCTTAATCTTCATTCCTTAAATAGGATCGTGTGAAATCAATAACTATTGCTTTGACTTATGTTGGGTAGAGAGTCATTATGACTCGATACTTTATATCTTGGACAATATTATTAGTTATATGACGATTGCTAAGATTTAATACGGAGAATCGTGTGCAAGTACATCTTGCATGATTTGTCCCCTTGGGAGGCTTAGAAGATTTATCATACCAAATCTTTCAAGTGGAATTAATTTTCGGTATGGATAATAATGTTGAGTCATTCTTAAACCAAGGATAAAAGATATTAATTAATATAAAGTTTTTCTTTGGCTTGAATTAATTAATGG
Source organism: Stenogyne calaminthoides (assembly GCA_037126765.1). Classification (NCBI taxonomy): domain Eukaryota; kingdom Viridiplantae; phylum Streptophyta; class Magnoliopsida; order Lamiales; family Lamiaceae; genus Stenogyne; species Stenogyne calaminthoides. The sequence goes on along the minus strand of JBBCBC010000029.1, from coordinate 1,996,356 downwards.
ACTAAGATAATCTTAAACACGGGAAATAATAACCGAGGGCCATATTACAATAATATGGGTTAAGATGGATAGTGCAATATTAATTATGTAGTGGGATTAATTAATATTTATGGGCTTGAATAATATTGTGGCTCAATATTGAATATTCAAAGTCCATTGGGAGGTCCAATCTTAATTCTCCTAAAGGCCCCTTTAGTAGCCCAAACATAAAGTCCAATGTGTTTAATTTTGTTTATGCAATGTTATTTTCTTATGCTTGTATTTAATTTGTTTAATTATGTTTGCATGAGGATTTGTTGTGCATGAAAAATCTCATTTTTCAAAATTACTAAGTATGCTTAAATAATTAATTGACAATTTTATTCCGGATAATAAAATTGGATTAATTTTTGATCTCCATGATTTATTTATTTGTGAATTCTATTAGAGAAATTTCCCTAAGGGACGGTCAAAAGAAAGCTTTCACATGAATAAATTCTCAAAATGATGATTGTGAATTATTATTAGTGGTGACGGTGACCCTCCCAAGAGGCTCGTTCAAAATGAAATAATAATTCTATATATAATCATGGTTATTACTTAGGTATAAAATTGATATGCATATACTTCGCCGAAGTCCCTGTCAATTTTATATTGGTCAAGTAGGAGCCAACTATTAATTTTTTTTTGGAATTAAAGGTTTTGTAACTGTTCTTGTTTGTAACTTTGCTCAAATGTGTTTTAAATGATGACCCACCCACGTGGCTCATTTAAACTGTTTTAAGATGTTGGTTGATGCATGTTCATATTTTTTTGAGATTTTAATATGATTCATGTTATCGAATTATGTGTTATTAATACAAAATGTATGTTTATTTTAGTATCATCATGTCGAAACCTTTTAATCCACTTGAAAAACTCAAGGATCTTAAACTCACTGGAGAAAACTATTTTGATTGGAATTATAAAATGAAGTTCATGCTAACTGCACAACAATCCAAATGGGTATTTGACACACCAAAACCCGAAAAACCAGCTGAGGATGCTAGTATATGGGACGAGATGGAGTATAATGAATGGGAGTTGACCAATGAATTGATGAAAGACACAAATAATCTTGGCACATATGTCAGATCTGTTAAAACGCCTTCATCAAGGATTTGAATCAGCTGCAGACATTATGCGAAGTCTCGAAGCTATGTTTGCATATTCGGCCCATATGGCGATCCAAAGCATAAGGCATGACATGACCAAGCTAAAAATGGAAGAAGGAATGACCGCAAGGGAGCACGTTCTTAGGGTTATGGTTCTTTTTAAGGAACTTGAGATTCTTGGCGAAAAATGTGATTTCAAAACTAAAGTTGATTTCATTCTCCATTATCTGCCAAAGAGCTATGATCACTTCTATCTAGAATACCTTATGAGCGATCTGGAATTTACTGTGGATGATCTAGTAAATGCTCTTACATTGTTTGAAGAGGAAATGAAGTGCAAGAAAACAAACTTGGTTGCAAAGGGGTCTTCTTTTCTTTTTAGGCCAATCGGTGGTAAGAATGATGAGAAGACAAAGAGGCTAAACCAAGTCGGCTCAATGTCCATAAAAAATGAAGGTCCAAGTAAGAGGAAATGTTTGGAGTGCGGTGAGATAGGACACTGGAGGTCAGCCTGTTCTAATCCCAAGCGGAATGGAAAGAAAGGTAACTCTCAAACATTAGTTGTTGAAACTTGTGTTGGGGAATTATTTGCACGGATCTATTCGGGATGAATATTTAAATACAAATTTAATTCTAACAATTATTACTAGCATGAATTAATCCTATATTAATTCAAAATAATAATTCAACAACAAATCATGCATATAAAACAAAGTTTTATTTTAAAAGATCCGTTCCTAGTTTTAGAAAGAATTGTTTCGGGTTTACGTGAACTAACCTCTTTTGATGGATATTCAGTTTATTTTTAAAACACACCAAAAAATGCCTTCCCAAGTATTCCCTAGTTCTTTCTAAACGTTGTTCCGGTGGAAGGAATGCATCCTATAACAATTAACAAAAGGGAAAAAATAAAATTTGTTGCACCACACTTCTTTGGCATTGTGGATTTACTAATTTTTTCGGCCAGGATCCAAAGGAATCCAAGATGGTTCATTGGAGTCATGGGGATGAAAGAATCATCCTCTATTTATAGAGGGGGGTTGAATGAAATTTTTGGATAAAAATAATATGGGAAAATCTTTTTCTTGATCTCCAAGAAAATCTTGAATATATCTCATATATTCTTTTCTCCATAATTAAAATATTCCCCAAAAATCCAAACTCAGACCTTTGATAAATTCATATTTAAGGCTCAAATTTTAAGAGAAAAGAATCCAAGATTTGGATCTTCTTGAATTTATGAGATATAACTTGTATTGCAAGAATACATATCTTCCATAATATCTTTTCAAGAAAATCAAGAAAATCTTTCTTTCCCTTAATTATTCAAAATTTTTAGAAAATTTCATATAAATAAGTTATGAGGAGATTTCTTGAATTTAATGAGATAATCTTGTATTTCAAGAATACATATCTTCATTCCATAACAAAATTCAAAGAAAATCTTTCTCCCCTTTTATTCATATTTTTCAAAAAAATGAGGAAAAATAGCAACAAAATTTATTTTATTTTTAAACACCTTTTTTTAAAAATTTATTGGACTTTATGTTGGGCTACTTGAGGGCCTTTAGGAGAATTAAGATTGGACCTTCCAATGGATCTTGAATTATCAATATTGAGCCACAATATTATTCAAGCCCATAAATATTAATTAATCCCACTACATAATTAATATTGCACTATCCATCTTAACTCATATTACAAAATAATATGGCTCTTATCAAATATTATTTCCGTGTTTAAGATTATCTTGAGCCCATTAATTAATTCAAGCCACTTTGAAATAGCTTTCCATTAATTAATATATTTTATCCTTGGTAAAGGAACAAATGGATTCAACATTATTATCCATACCCTAAACTAGTTCCACTTGCAAGATTTGGTATGATAAAACTTATGAACCTCCCAAGGGGGAAACCGAACAAGACGTGCTTTGCACAAAGATTGTCCGATTATGCAATCGCATGTGACCAATAATATTGCCCAAGATATAAAGTCCATTGAATCTCTTGTTGATTCTTTGTACCCGTAATAAGTCTTTGAATAATTACTAACCATATCAAGATCCTTTTTAAGGGAAGAAGATTAAGAAATAACAAACCAAAAAAAGCGGAGAGGTTTAATTCTACCTAGTTCCATTTAAGAATTTGTCCTCCATCCTAGGTCCTATTCAATTTTTGATCACTAAACATGCACTAGTTTAATCTAATTTGTCAAGACAAAAAGCGTCGAGCCTTACAAATCAACCTTTCACGATGGATTGTTCATTTCCATCTAGGTCGTGAATGGTGTAAAGGTGTTATCAAGCGGAAGGGCATAATTTAATCTTCGTGATTGATATCACTAAATTAACTACAATGTAACACGTATCCTATTTATTGAACAGAGATATCAAGAAATATATGTAACATTCATGATATTTAAAGCATCGATAAATAATTTATTTAAAGATTCGAATAAGACCGAAATTGTACCTTTGATTATACAAAGTAAAAATAAATGTACCATCCAAAGGTAATCCCATCAATATCCCACTTATTTTTTCAAAAGTCCGCCCTTTAAGTATACTCTTTAAGATGTCTCGTCGAGAAAAGAACTAATACGTGACATATAATGTCACCTACACGAACCTAATAATATCTTCCAACTTATACTCAAAGTGTCGGGGACGCGAGGAGTTCCCATTCCTCCTACATGTCTCTTAATGAATGTTTTTTACTTTACTTTGTGAAAGGGTTAGCTATTTATCCTCCAAATAAATTATTTATCACCTCTTCATCTCCTCTATGAACGAATTCGCCTATTTCTTCTTTCCTTCATTAAAGCGATTGTTTACTCATTATACTCTTGGTTCCCTTGAATTTGCAAGATCACATTAACAAATATTGTACAAAATTCACAACCTAGATGGAAATGAACAATCCACCATGAAAGGTTGAAGTGTAAGGTTTAGATTGGCTTGTCTTGACCAAGAGATTATACTAGTGCATGATGATGCGCTGAATAAAATCTACAACGAGGATAAATTCTCCAGTACTTGTTGTGGCCCCACCATGACAAGGCAACCATCCCAGGACGACCAGGCTATAGCGAGCAACTAGGAGGCAACCACCTAAGCCTGGCCGCCACAACCCAACGATTTTCCCATAGAGTCGTTGCGCAAATATGGATAAGATCAGTGGCATTTATGGAGCCGGATCCTTAGGACATAATCGGGGAAAGTCCAACTAACAAAGAGATTCACGCCGAGAATAAATGGATCTGTTCCCAGCCAGCGAAGATGTTGGGATAACTTATGCTAGGATCTATCGGGATGACCTCATAAATACAAATTTAAATTAACAATTATTACTAGCATGAATTTACCTAAGTGAATTCAAATAATAATTAATCCAACAACAAAATGCAAACAATATTTCACGTAAAAGATCCTAGCATGCGGAATTTCTAGTAGTTTACGTAAACATACCCGTTGGAGAGACGGTCTGAGACAGACATGATCAAGTATCTGGATACCCACCAAAAGTCCTTATCAAGTATTCCCAAGTCCTCGTTCAATAACCCTGGTGGAAGATTCTCCAATGAACAATTTATAAAACAAAGGGAAAATAAACAATTGTTGCACCACCTTCGTGGATTTCTAATATTTCCAGCACATGGAATTGTCTTGCACGCAATTGAAATTTTTCGAAAAAATATAAATTGTCGACGTTTCAAAATATTTGATATTTTATCGACGATGATATTTTTTCGAAAAAGATCAATTCATGTGTCTTGGGGATGAAACATTCATCCCCTATTTATAATAGAGAGGGGGGACGAAAATTAGGCTCAAAATAGGGTTAGGAAATATCTTTTCTTGATCTCCAAGAAATCTTGAATATATCCCATATATTCTTCTTTCCATGTGTATTTTTCCACAAAAATCTCACACCCTTATATAGCCTAATATTTCGAAAATAATAGGGGATCTTTCAAGATTGGATCTTTCTTGAATTTATGAGATATTTTTGTATTCCTATAATACATATCCTTTTCCATAAAAATCTTTTCAAGAAAATCAAGAAAATCCTTCTTCCTATTATTGCTCTATATATATATATAGAAAATCACCATTAAAGAAACCAAGTGGGAGATTTCTTGAATTTATGGGATAATCTTGTATTCTAGGAATACTTATCTCCTTTCCATAAAATATTTTCAAGAAAATTCTTCTCCCTCTTTTTCTTCAATAATTTTTGAAATTTAAGGAAAATATGCAACAAAAATTTAATGGACTTTAATTGGGCTACTTGAGGGGCCTTTAGGAGAATTAAGATGGACCTTCCAATGGGCTTCTGAATTCTAATATTGAGCCACAATATAATTCAGCCCATTAATATTAATTAATGTCACTATATAATTAATATTGCACTATCCAACTTAACCCATATTACGGTAATATGGCTCCCGGTTATTATTTCCCGTGTTTAAGATTATTTAGTCCATTAATTAATTAAGCCACTGAAAAGCGTTATATTAATTAATATCTTTATCCTTGGAGTAAGGACAACTCAGCTTTATTAACCATACCAGAAAATTAATTTCACTTGCAAGATTTGATATGATAAAGGTTTCGAGCCCACCAAGGGGACCAATCACGCAAGACATTGCAAGCACACGATTCTCTATATTAATTTAGCAACTGTCGTACAATTAATATTATTGCCCAAGATATAGGGTATCAAAGTCGCAATGATTCTCTTCTCATTTATAAGTCAAAGCAATAACTACTAATCGCACACGGTCCTTATTAAGTGAAAGAGATTAAGAAATCAACAACCACTGAGGTCTAACTCTTCATCCCTTAAGTCAGTGCGAATGAGTTTATCCTCTCTGTAGGTCCGCTTCAGCGCATCGAATGCACTAGTGTAATCTCTTGGTCAAGACAAGTCAATCTGAGCCTTACACATCGACTTCTACCAATAGACTGTTCAGGGCTATCTAAGTTGTGAAACACGCACTAGTTTACAAGGGACTGTTAACGTGATCTTCTGTGATCTGGTATCACCACGTTAACTACAATGTAACACGTGTTATTATATGAACGGTTTGCAATAAATATATATAACATTCAATCATATTTAAAGAAACAGTGATAAATAATTTATTTCAGTAAATAAGTGTTTAATACATAGGTTATACAAAGTAAAAGCATATTTTCATGTATAACCCCAACAGAAGAACCCTAAGAGGCCGAGGGCTCTGGCCCATGAAGAGAGAAAAACCTAGTTCCCAGTCTATAAGTATACGTTGTAATGCTCATTGTAAGGGATCGAAATCTTAGTTCTTAGGCAGATATTATAGTAAAATTCCTGGCTTGATATTGCCCCCGGACGTAGCCGTATTTGGAAAACCGGGTCACCAAATTGTGTGTTCTCTCTTGTCTGCATTCGTTATTATTATCTTGTGAGTGATTGTTCATACTCTCGGATAATTCCGGCTATAACAATTTGGCGCCGTCTGTGGGAAACTCAACTCAATCGAATCCAAAAATCAATAAAGAACTCACAAATAGCAATGGCGCAGAACAACATCCCAATCACTGGCCTCGAGACCGATCCACGCGATGGAGTGGAGACGTCCCTGTCCTCAGAATCGAGGCCCCTGCAAGCGGAGGCTGCAGATGAGCAGAACTGGGCTCAGATCTTCAAGACTCCCGCATAGATGAAGAACGCTTGGGTGTATTTGCGCAAGAGGAATCTGAACTTTGACGATGACGATGACCAGCAGCCCATCGTCAAGGTCCCCCGCCACGGGGCGGTAACAAAGGAAAAAGCCCAACTGGGGGGACATTTCGGCCGCGAAGGCTAACCCTCCCCCAAGGGAGGGGGCGAATAGAGCCCACCGTATAGACGGACAACCTGAAAGGCCCCAAGACATCTCGATTTTCAATTGACTAGGGGACAACCGAGTGAACAACTCGGTCTTCAACCGCCTAGGCGATAACTTGACGGGAAAAGAACCAATCCTTGCAGAGGATGAGGCTAATTCTCACTAGATGATCATGATCGAAGCGAGCGACCACCAAAGGAAATTCAGGAATGAGCCGCGCATTTTGACAATAAGTCGACTCAGCACCAGCGACCATCGGGATGCCCGTGCAAACCAGCGACATGCCGAGCTCGTCGCCCTAAGGCAAACGGTCAGAGCCCTTTAGGAAAGGATGGATAGTCAACCAGTCCCCGCCGAACAAGCGACCAATTTGGCACTCCCCTTATTTCCACTCAGCGCGACCATTACGGCCGCTCCCACTTAGGCTAAGATCAACACTACCTCGATTGATCGGTATGGAGGGGACTCTGACCCGAGGACGCATCTCACTAAGTATAACTCGTACATGACGTCCGTAGGGGCATCCGACGCAACCATGTGCTGACTTTTCCCCCTCACTCAGAACGAGCAAGCGCACAAGTGGTTCACATCCATTTCCCCCAATCCATTGACTCTTTCGATCAGCTGGTCTGGCTCTTCATGGGGCATTTCATGGCCATGGCGCCCAGACCCGCAGGGAAGCAGCGACTGGCGAACATCGAGCAAGGCGAAGATGAGACGGACAGAGCCTACCTAGATGGCGAATCGGTGGGCGACAAGGCCAAGCTATTGGGTGCAATCGCCGGGCTAAAGAAGGGAATTAAGCTCTGGCAAAACGTCATCGCTAACTATCCATCGACTTACGCAGAGTTTAGGACCCGGGCAAGCGACATCATCAACACCATGGAACTCCTGGTGGCCAGGATGGGGGAGGGAAAGAAATCTGCACCCCCAAAAATGGGTAAGAAACCAGGGCAATACAAGGCCCCGAACAACTTCAAGTCGTTCGAAGATCTAGTGTTAGTCAAACTAATAGATGCCTTCGGCGTATCCCCCAGATACATCTTCACTCAGATCAAGGACAAGCGGCTGCTCGGCGATCCATGACCCATAAAAATGAGCGACGGTAGGCAGAGCCTAGGAAAATACTGCCACTATCACGAAATGGTCGGTCATAACACCATCGAATGTTGCGACCTCCTGAAACAGCTCTGGAAGCTCTATGAAGACGGAATGCTGCACAAACACGTCAAACGACCTCAGTACAAAGACAACCGTACTCGCGATAGCGCACCGCCTCAGCAGCACGAGGTCGCCAGGAAACATGGAGAGCAGAAGACTGGTCGACAGGCACCCCCCATGCCAGAACACAACGGCGAGAGGGTAATCCATACCTTATCGCCACTCGGGGCAGTGGGTGGTCTCTCCACATCGACCTTGCTATCAAAGAGACGCCATAAAGTCGAACTAAGGGAAATGGCCAACATGGTACAACTGTGCCTACCAGTGAACGCCACCTCACAAGAAAGCAATCGGATCCAATTCGGTGAATAGGACAAGGCGGGCATCGTGTACCCGAATGCCGACCCTCTGGTCATCTCAGCCAAAATCATGGGGTTGACAGTCAAACGACTACTGGTCAACAGCGGGGCATTTTGCAACATACTGTCAAGAAAACCTTCGACAAGCTCGGCGACTATCACAACTATCTGGAGCCAAGCGAACATCTGATGAGAGGTTTTGGCGACGCCACCGTGAAGCCCCATGGGATCATACGTCTGGCGGTAGAACTAGTGTCCACTATAGATAGGGCCATTAGGGCCACAAAGCTTTGTGATTTCCTTGTAATCGACCTGCCGTAGACCTTTAATGGTTTCCTCGGCAGGCCATTCGAGCACGAATTCGAGGCTGCATCCTCCACTTACTATTTCTGTGTAAAATTCGCCACTTTAGATGGGGTGGTCGGCACCGTTAAGGGTGATCAACTTGATGCAAGAGGATGCTCAATTTATATCCGGTCTCATTTTTAAATTATAGCATACAAGAAATCTCAAACGATCAAAGAAACCCAATGGTAATTGACCAAAATGAACAAATAAATGAGGACCTCGAACCAAGACTTGGACTGAGCCACGCGAGTTCATTATCCAAGGAACAATTGATGACCCGAGAGGAGACCAACATCGAGCAACACCGGACGAAGAGCTCAAAAAGGTCAGTGTGGATCCAATCCGACAGGACTTGGAAGTCATAATCGGCTCTAAAATCTCGCCGGAACTGAGAGGACAGCTGGTCGACTTCCTCAAAGGGAATCTAGACATGTTCACCTGGTCCCACAAGGATATGGTAGGTATTGACCCCGAGGTTGCCTGCCATCAGCTCAACATTGACCCCGGTAAAAAACCAGTCGCGCAAAAGAGGAGGAAATTCAGACCGAGAAATATGCTGCATTGGTCAAGGAGGTGAAGAAACTGCTCGATAACGAATTAATCATGCAAGCCGACCAACCCCAGTGGGTGTCCAATGCCGTCATGGTCAAGAAAGCTAAGGGGACGTCAAGACTATGCATCGACTTCACCGATTTGAATGAGGCATGTCCCAAAGATTTCTTCCCCATGCCACATATCGACCACCTGATCGACTGTTGGGGAATAGTGGGTGCCCGGATCTATTCGGGGTGAATTTAAATACAAATTTAATTATGACAATTATTACTAGCATGAATTAATCCTATATTTATTCAAATAATAATTCAACAACAAATCATGCATATAAGTTCGTCACATAAATCCTACGCATGCGGAAAAGCTAGGAGTTTACGTGAACTAACCTCTTGGAGTGGCAATCGTCTAGAAGGTGGATCCCATTCGCACGAACACACCAAAAAACCTTCCCAAGTATTCTCAAGTCATTGCTCGTCAATCCGGTGGAAGGACACTCGCGAACAATTAACAAAAAAGAAAAATAAAAAAATATGTTGCACCACCTTTGTGGATTTCTAATTTTTCCAACACATGGAATTTCATTGGAGATGAAAAATTCATCCCCTATTTATAATACAAGGGGGTGGCGAAAATTTAGGGCTTTAGAGGAGATTGAGAAATTTATTTGCTTCTTCTCCAAGAAATAATTTTGGATATATCCAATATATTCTATTTCCCAATATATCTCCCAAATAAAATCTTCCCTCCTTATGTTATGGAATTTTCGAAAATATCCTAATAAATAACCAAGTGGGAGATTTCTTAAATTTAATGAGATAATTTTGTATTCCAAGAATACTTATCTTCATTCCATAACAAAATTCAAAGAAAATCTTTCTCCCTCTTTTATTTATAATTTTCGAAATTTTCAGAAAAATTAGGCAACAATAATTTATTTTATTTTAAACACATTTTTAAGTTATTGGACTTTATGTTTGGGCTACTTAGGGGGCCTTCAGGAGAATTAAGATTGAACCTTCCAATGGACTTTGAATTTTCAATATTGAGCCACAATATTATTCAAGCCCATAAATATTAATTAATCCCACTACATAATTAATATTTCACTATCTATCTTAACTCATATTACTGTTAATATGGTTCCCGGTTATTATTTTCCGTGTTTAAGATTATCTAGTCCATTAATTAATTTAAGCCACTGAAATAGCTTTATATTAATTAACATCTTTTTCCTTGGTTAAGGAACGACTCAACATTATTATCCATACCGGAAATAAATTCCACTTGCAAGATTTGGTATGATAAATCTTATGAGCCTCCCAAGGGGACAAATCAAACAAGACGTACTTGTACACGTTTCACTGTATTAAATCTTGGCAATCGTGGTGTAATCAATATCATTGCCCAAGATACAAGGTATTGAATCTCAATGACCCTCTTCCCATCATAAGTCAAAGCAACGACTATTGATTACACACAATCCTATTTAAGGAACGGAGATTAAGAAATAATGAACCACTGAGGTCTAATTCTTCTATTTTCAGTGCTGAAGAATTTGTCCTCCTGTAGGTCCTGTTCAGTGCATCATGATGTATTGGTGCAATCTCTTGGTCAAGACAAGCCAATCTGAGCCTTACACCTCAACCTTTCGTGATGGTTTGTTCATTTCCATCTAGGTCGTGAAAGTGTACTTTTAGTTACAAGAGACTGTTAATATAATCTTCTGTGATCTGGTATCACTAAATTAACTACAATGTAACACGTACTTCTTATTGAACAGTTATGCAGTAAATATATGTAACATTCGATGATATTTAAAGCATCAGTGATAAATAATTTATTTCAGTAAATAAGACAGAAACTCAGTGTGATTATACAAAGTAAAAGCATACTTTCCAGTATAATCCCAACAATCTCCCACTTATACTCAAAGTCTGCTTTTAAGTATACTACAACACGTCTCGTGTAGAATCTACATTACACCTACACGAACCTAATAATATCTCCCACTTATACTCAAAGCAGATTGGCAACGATCTTGACACCTATTCCTTCCACATGTCTCTCGAATGTATTCTGAGGCAGACCCTTTGTGAATGGATCTGCTAGGTTGTCTTCTGATGCGATTTTTGCCACCTCTATATCTCCTCTCTTAATGATTTTTCGTATAAGATGGTATTTCCTTTCAATGTGTTTGCTGGCCTTGTGGGCTCTCGGTCCACTAAGAAGTTTTTGAGCCAAATCGCTTCTTTTGCTTCCTCGCAAGTAGCTACGTATTCAGATTCCATAGTAGAGTCCGCTATGCATTTCTGCTTAACACTTCTCCATGTCATGGCTCCTCCCCCCATGCAAAACATACTACCCGAGGTAGATTTTATGGAATCTAGGTCTGATTGGAAATCCGAGTCCGTTTAACCGATGGGAATTAGACTGTCTGACTGATAAATAAACATTCTATTGCGGGTTCTTTTCAGATACTTCATAATGTTTTTAACTGCAGTCCAATGTTCTTTCCCTAGATTACTCTGATATCTTGCTACCATGCCGACGGCAAAGCAGATATCCAGCCTCGTGCACAACATAGCATACATGAGGCTTCCAACAGCCGAAGCATAAGGAATGCCTTTCATGTCATCTATCTCCCTTTTCGTCTTAGGTCACATTTCTTTAGATAGATGGATTCCATGTCTGAAAGGTACGAAACCTTTCTTGGAATCCTGCATGCTGAATCTCTTCAAGACAGTATCTATATATGAGGCTTGCAATAAGCCTATCATCATTTTCTTGCGATCTCGAGTGATCCTGATCCCAAGGATGTGACCGGCTTCCCCTAAGTCCTTCATATCAAACTATTTTGACAGTCATGCCCTTACGTCTGACAAAACCTTTACATCGTTTCCGATGAGCAGAATATCATCTACGTATAGTACTAAGAATACCAATGCAGTTCTGACACCCTTTTTGTACACACAACTTTTGAACTCGTTTTGATCGAACCCGTAAGACTTTATAACTTGATCAAAACATTGGTTCCAAGCACACGATGCTTGCTTCAGTCCGTAGATGGACCTTTTGAGCTTGCAAACAAGATGTTCTTGGCCTTTTTCAATGAAGCCTTCGGGTTGTTGCATATAGATTTCTTCTTCAAGACTTCCATTGAGGAAAGCTGTCTTGACATCCATTTTCCAGATCTCAAAATCGAGATGTGCAGCTATCGACAAGAGAATGCAGATGGACTTTAGCATGGCTACAGGCGAAAAGGTTTCCTCATAGTCGATCCCTTTTTTCTGAGTGTAACCTTTTGCCACAAGTCTAGCTTTGAAGGTTTCCACCTTTCCGTCCGATCCCCTTTTTCTCTTGTATACCCACTTGCATCCAATGGTTTGACCCCATTAAGTTGTTTGACGAGCTCCTACACCTTGTTTTGATCCATAGAACCCATTTCGGCTTTCATTGCCGTTTGCCAAGAATCTGCATCCTTGTCACGGATTGCCTCTTTGTAAGTCCATGGGTCCGATTCATTTTCACCGAGGATCAAGTCCGAAGACTCTCCTATCCCCATGAATCTTTCGGGCTGTTGGATAACCCTCCCACTGCGATGAGGTTTTGATTGTGTAAGTGTGTCGTTTGGTATATCGACTTGTACAGTTGGAATTGAGGTAAGCCCCTTTAGCTCATTCAAGGTAATCTCACTTCTGGGCTTCTTGTCGTTCATATAGTCCTCTTCCAAAAATCTAAAGTTTGTACTAATTACCACCTTTTGATCTTCGGGACCATAGAACATGCACCCTTTCGTTCCCTCGGGGTATCCTATAAACAACCTTAATTATGATCTTGGATCCAATTTACCGGCTTCCTTGTCTAGCACGTATGCCGGACACCCCCAGATTTTCATGTGTCCTAGACTGGGCTTGCTCCCGGTCCACAATTCTTTAGGGGTTTTGAGAATCGATTTGGATGAAACCAAGTTTAGAATGTAAGCCGCCGTTTCCAAGGCGTGACCCCAAAACGATTTGGGTAGATCCGCATAACTCATCATTGACCTGACCATTTCTAAAAGAGTTTTGTTTCTTCATTCTGCAACCCCATTTTTTTGAGGGGTTCCGGTGCAGTTAACTGGGATACAATCCCTTCATCCGATAAGTAGTTTAAGAATTCATCGCTGAGGTATTCGCCTCCACGATCAGATCGTAGAGACTTGATACGTTTTTCCCTATGATTCTCTGCTTGAGCCTTAAATTCTTTGAATTTTTCAAATGTCTCAGATTTATTCTTCATTAGGAAAATGTATCCGTATCTTGAGTAATCATCGATAAAAGTAATGAAATACTCATAGCCTCCTCTTGCTTTGATTGGCATTGGACCACATACATCGGTGTGAACGATCTCCAACACTTCCTTGGCTCTATTCCCCTTGGCTCCAAATGCCCTCTTGGTCATTTTACCCTCCAAACACGATTCACAGGTTGGAAATGGTTCAACCTGGAGAGACTCCAACGAACCATCTTGGACCAACCTTTGGATCCTCTTTGGATTGATATGACCTAGTCTTAGATGCCATAGAAGTGTTTTGTTCATGTTTGATGAACGTTTTCTTTTAGCCAAAATAGTCGATGTATTATAGGATGCATTTCGTGAGTGGTGTGCACAGTTAATTGTGTAGAGATTATTCGACAACGTTCCATAATAGATAAACTCATTATTTAGAGTAATGGTAACAACTTTATTAAAAGTAACCGAATATCCATCAAGAAAATGTTTAGAAACTGAAATTAAATTCTTTCTAAAACTAGGAACGTAAAGAACATCTCTCAAAATTAAAACTTTGTCTTCAAAAGACAACTACACTTCTCCCACTGCTTCAGCTGCCACTCTCATAGCATCGCCCAGTGTGATGAGGATCTCACTCCCACTAAGTTGCCGGGTCCGCTTGAACCCCTGTAAAATGAAACAAACATGATCAGTGGATCCCGTATCAACTACCCATGAATGGGAAGCATACGCCGCCAAACAAGTTTCAACAACTAGTGTGTGAGAATTACCTTTCTTTCCATTTCTTTTGGGTTTGGAACAGACTGACCTCCAGTGTCCTTCTCACCACAGTTAAAACATTTCCCCTTTCCCGGTTTCCCTACTCCTCCATCTCCCTTCACCTTATCTTTGCCATTGGCAACTCTTGAGTTCACTTGTTTTTGATCTTTTGCCCTCCTCTTATTCTTACCTCCTCTTGGCCTAGAAGAAGAAGAAGGACCATTTGCCACCAAGGCTTGGCTCTTTTACCCCAATATCGCCTCTGTCGAGACCAAAGCTTGTAACAGATCAGGCAATGTAAATTCTTGCCTGTTCATCTGATAGTTCAGCCTGAATTGCTCAAAGCTTTTGGGCAGAGAATGGAGTATGAAATCGATATCATATTGAGCGCCAAATACTTCAAGCTTATTTAGGTGTGCCATCATCTAGAGAACATGTTGTTGGAATTTAGAGGCACGTAAACACGTAAAAAATGCGTAGCAAAATTAAACAGTTCACCAACAACGAACATATAATTGCAAGTATGAACACGAAAAACAGTAACAAGAAATCTTACAGCAACTCAAGAGCAGATTTCTCAACTACGGTATCCATGTAATCACCGTTTACAAATTTGCACAGATTCGCCAGCGTTGAATCCCGAGATGAATTTGCTAGGAATATTCTAACTTTAGATTTTTATGGAGAAATTTGAACAACTTATTATTATGAATCCCAAGAGCTCATATTTATAGGAGAGACTCAGCTTAAATCTTAAGCTAGCCTAATTAGGAAATAATAACCCTAATCCTTATTTGTATAAATCTCTAGGATTTATTTCTCCATATAAATCTCTACGAATTTAATTTCCATATGTGAAAAATCTCTACGATTTATTTCCTCATATAATTAAATCCTACAATAATATTCCATATATTATTGTTGGGAATTCCTATTTAATTAAATCAAATTTAATTAAACATTAGTAATAATTAATTTCAAATTAATCTATTATTCATTAATTCTCCATAAATTAAATATTAAATCCAATTTAACATTTAATCAACCAACTTTAATCTGTAAAGGGGACTACTTGTTGTGTGACCCATAGACCCTCATATATCGAGCGATTAGTCAAACTAACAGTCTTAATTGAACCCTAGACAATAAATCAGACATTCTCAATATGTGAGGTACGTTGCGAGAAAAGTGCAACTACCTATAATAGAAATGTGGGCAATTGCGATTTCCTCCTTTCATTCACGAATACTCGATTTAGTCTTGAACATGATGAAGTGTCTATTCAAATAACTAAATCAATTTATCTCTAATCACTAATTGATCATTAGTGTCACACTTAGTCACAAAGTCTAAGTTTGACGTGCATTGTCCAATGACTTAGATCCAATTATGATGAGAATATGAGTATTCTCTCTAAATCCACTTTGAGGAATGAATCATTTTCTTGGCTCAACTACAACGGACATGCACTTCGTGATGAACCCAATCCAAGTCATATCTACTCATAGACAGGTGCAAGCATCGGTCATGTCAAAGTTCATCACTTCACACATGTCGTGCCTATTGGCCTCAAGTCAAAGGAGCATCGCATAGCTCCCACTAACCGAGACACCCGTAGACACATATAGTGGAACTACATCAAATGGTTTCTCGGATGGGTATACCAATACCCTCTAAGGTATTTGTGCATCCATCATGAGATACCTAGTATCTCGTAGTAAGTGAGATCTTACTACACTCTCTAAGAGTATGATGCAGATCGCACACCAATCTCCATTGCATCATCAATATCCCATTCTTGATGATCCTCGATTGGGGTTATTTGAGAATCAAGCTTAAGTCATCTGAGTTCTCACACACTCAATGACAACAGTGATTCATGGGAACACATATAAGAATAAATGCAAACAATCAAACATAATATTCTAATGAGTATAACGCCATATATTTAATATTAAACAAACATTAACATTAAACAAATACTGAATATTATCTGAGTATTATGTCCTTACAATGGATTGTCTCTAGGACACTAACACTAACAATCTCCCACTTGAACTAGAGCCAATTACCTACATGTCTAACCCCTAGACCATTAAAATGTCTAGTGTGTACATGAACACTCAAAGCCTTGGTGAAAGGATCATCCAGGTTATCCTCCGTGGGGACACATTATAACTCTATCTATCCTCTAGTGATTATCTCTCTTATCAAGTGATAACGCCTCGGTACATGCTTGTTTCTGTTATTGGATATCGGTTTCTTAGCTTGCACAACCGCACCAGTGTTGTCACAATACAACTTTATTGGATTGCTGGCACTCGGAACTACCCCTAGTTCACTTAAGAACTGTTTTATCCAGACAACTTCTTTGGCAGCTTCTGCCGCAACGATGTACTCAGCTTCGGTTGTTGAATCCGCGGTAGTCTCTTGCTTGGAACTATTCTAACTAACCGCCCCACCATTGAGAGTGAACACATAGCCCGATTGTGACTTGTAATCATAACAGTCGGATTGGAAACTTGCGTCAGCATAGCCAGTGGCCATCAATTCTGACTGTCCTCCGTAGACTAAGAAGTATTCTTTAGTACGTCTAAGGTACTTAAGAATATTCTTGACAGCAATACAGTGAGGTTCACCCGGATTCTGTTGGTATCTACCAGTGGTGCTGACAGCGAAGGCTGTTGGGGTTATACTGGAAAGTATGCTTTTACTTTGTATAACCAAACTGAATTTCTGCCTTATTTACTAAAATAAATTATTTATCACTGATGCTTTAAATATCATTGAATGTTACATATATTTACTGCATAACTGTTCAATAAATAGTACGTGTTACATTGTAGTTAATTTAGTGATACCAGATCACAGAAGATTACATTAACAGTCCCTTGTAACTAAAAGTACGCTGTTCACGACCTAGATGGAAATGAACAATCCATTGTGAAAGGTTGAAGTGTAAGGCTCAGATTGGCTTGACTTGACCAAGAGATTACACTAGTGCATGACTGATGCACTGAATAGGACCTACAGGAGGATAAATTCTTCTGCACTGAATTAGGAAGAATTAGACCTCAGTGGTTCGTTATTTCTTAATCTTCGTCCCTTAAATAGGATCGTGTGTGATTAATAATTATTGCTTTGACTTATGACGGGTAGAGAATCAATGAGATTCAATACTTTATATCTTGGACAATATTATTGGTCACATGCGATTACTAAGATTTAATACAGAGAATCATGTGCAAGTACTCTTGTTCGATTTGCCCCCTTGGGAGGTTCATATGATTTATCATACCAAATCTTGCAAGTGGAATTAGTTTCCGGTATGGATAATAATGTTGAACCGTTCCTTGACCAAGGACAAAAGATATTAATTAATGGAAACCTATTTCAGTGGCTTGAATTAATTAATGGGTTAGATAATCTTAAACACGGGAAATAATAACCGGGAGCCATATTAACAGTAATATGGGTTAAGATGGATAGTGCAATATTAATTATGTAGTGGGATTAATTAATATTTATGGGCTTGAATAATATTGTGGCTCAATATTGGAAATTCAAGATCCATTGGAAGGTCCAATCTTAATTCTCCTAAAGGCCCCTCAAGTAGCCCAAACATAAAGTCCAATAACTGAAAAAGGTGTTTAAAAATAAAATAAATTATTGTTGCCTAATTTTTCTATATTTTTCAAAAATAATAAATAAAAGAGGGAGAAAGTTTTTCTTTGAATTTTGTTATGGAATGAAGATAAGTATTCTTGGAATACAAGATTATCTCATTAAATTCAAGAAATCTCCCACTTGGTTATTTATTTGTGTTTTTCGAAAATATTGAATAAATAAAGGAAGAAAAGATTTTCTTGATTTTCTTGAAAATGTATTATGGAAGATATGTATTTTTGGAATACAAGAATATCTCATAAATTCAAGAAGATCCAAATCTTATTTTCCTTACTCCTTATTTTTTCGAAAATACCATAACAAGAGGAGGTGGGATTTTTGTGGATTATTTTAATTATGGAGAAAAGAATATATGAAATATATTCAAGATTTCTTGAAAATCAAGAAAAAGATTTCCCCATATTACTTTTGCCCAAAAATTCAACCACCACCTCATCTATAAATAGGGGATGAATTTTTCATCCCTAAGAAATTCCATGTGTTGGAAAAATTAGAAATCCACAAAGGTGGTGCAACATAATTTTATTTTTCCTTTTGTTAAATTGTTCGCGAGTTCCTACCACCGGATTGTTGAACAAGGATAAGGGAATACTTGAGAAGGTTTTTTGGTGTGTTCGTGTGAACGGGATCCATCTTCTCAACGGTTGTCACTCCGAGAGGTTAGTTCACGTAAACCCGTAGCAATTCCGCATGCGTAGGATTTATGTGAACTGTCTATATGCATGATTTGTTGTTAAATTATTATTTGAATTAATATAGGATTAATTCATGCTAGTAATAATTGTTAGAATTAAATTTGTATTTAAATATTCATCCCGAATAGATCCGGGCAATTAATTCTCCAACAACTGGTATCAGGGCCTTGACTTCGGGCTCTGAGTTTTAAATTGTAATTTAATTCATTTTCATTAAATTTGAAATTGGATAGTAGAATTGCTATATTTTTTTTGCAGGTATCCAATTGTCATGGTATTTGATGAATGTTTATATTTATGCATGCATATAAATTGTGATTTTTTTAATTTGATTCGTTCGAATTCGTTTTGCCTCGTGAGAAAATCCACGAGTAGATTAGTATTTGTTTGATTTGTTCAATGTAATAAACTAGTCTAGATCTAGGTTTATTTATTTTGTAAATAAATTGTAACCGGATCGTGAACGAAGACAGAGACGGAGAATTAAAGACGGACGTCTGAGTGCCCGGACGTACGCGAGCCAAGGCGGAGCACACGGGCTAGGCGAAACACCTAGTGACCGCGCGCACCACCCGGGCGATCGCAGACGGGGCATGGCTAGCGCACTACCAGGCGCATTTGGGTTGCCGTGAGCAACGTGCATGGCGCGCAAAGGCGTCTTGCCCGGCAAAGGCGAAGCCAAGCGACGGGGGCATGGGACCCCGAACACGAATCGCGTTCAGGATGCTTTGCGCGCGCAAGGTAGTGGGCGATGGGGCGAGATGGCTGAGCAAGACCGAGGCGTGAGCACAGGCGCACGCGGACTCGCGTTCCGGATCGTGAGCTACTCGTTTTTCGGATGTCGTCCTAACCTAAGACGGAGGACGTTTTAAAGAACATGTTGCGGACGAGTGGGAGCTTTTCAAGACGAACGATGAAGGCTATGAAGACGATTTCTCAAGATCAATAAATGACAAAAATTAAATGTGACAATTGGATATATGTGCCCAATGTGTTTAATTTTTTTGTTTTGATATTTTGCATTATTTTATGCTTATTTAAATTGTGTTTAAATATGCGATGCATGAGAAAATGTTTTGAAAAATCTCACCTTCAAAAATTACTAAGTATGTTTAAATAATTAATTGACAATTTTATTCCGGATAATAAAATTGAATTAATTTTGACCTCCATGATTTATTTATTTGTAGATTCTTTTGGAGAAATTCCCCCCACGGGACGGCTAAAAGATAGATTTCACATGAATAAATTCCGAAAGGATGATTGTGGGTTATTATTAGTGGCGATGATGACCCTGTTGGGATTATACTAGAAAGTATGCTTTTACTTTGTATAATCAGACTGAATTTCGGACTTATTTACTGAAATAAATTGTTTATCACTGATGCTTTAAATATCATCGAATGTTACATATATTTACTGCATAACTGTTCAATAAATAATACGTGTTACATTGTAGTTAATTTAGTGATACCAGATCACAAAAGATTAAATAAACTGTTCCTTGTAACTAAAAGTACACAATTCACGACCTAGATGGAAATGAACAATCCATCGTGAAAGGTTGTAGTGTAAGGCTCAGATTGGTTTGTCTTGACCAAGAGATTACACTAGTGCATGACTGATGCATTGAAGTGGACCTACAGGAGGACAAATTCTTTAGAACTGCACTAGGAAGAATTAGACCTTAGTGGTTAGTTATTTCTTAATCTTCGTCCCTTAAATAGGATTGCGTGTGGTTAGTAACTATTGGTTTGACTTATTACGGGTAGAGAATCAAGGAGATTCAATACTTTATATCTTGGGCAATATTATTGGTCACATGCGATTGCTAAGATTTAATACGGAGAATCGTGTGCAAGTACGCTTGTTCGATTTGCCCCCTTGGGAGGTTCATAAGTTTTATCATACCAAATCTTGCAAGTGGAACTAGTTTCCGGTATGGATAATAATGTTGAACCGTTCCTTTACCAAGGATAAAATATATTAATTAATGGAAAGCTATTTCAGTGTCTTGAATTAATTAATGGGCTAGATAATATTAAACACGGGAAATAATAACCGGGAGCCATATTAACTGCAATATGAGTTAAGATGGATAGTGCAATATTAATTATGTAGTGAGATTAATTAATATTTATGGGCTTGAATAATATTGTGGCTCAATATTGATAATTCAAGTTCCATTGGAAGATCCAATCTTAATTCTCCTAAAGGCCCCCCAAGTAGCCCAAGATAAAGTCCAATAACTGAAAAAGGTGTTTAAAAATAAAATAAATTTTGTTGCTTATTTTTCCTCATTTTTTCAAAAATATGAATAAAAAGGGGAGAAAGATTTTCTTTGAATTTTGTTATGGAATGAAGATATGTATTCTTGGAATACAAGATTATCTCATTAAATTCAAGAAATCTCCCACTTGGTTATTCATATTGAAATTTTCGAAAATTTTGAAATAAAAGGGAAAGAAAGATTTTCTTGATTTTCTTGAAAAGATATTATGGAAGATATGTATTTCTTGAAATACAAGTATATCTCATAAATTCAAGAAGATCCAAATATTGGAATCTTGATCCTATTATTTTCGAAAATTGCCATAACAAGAGGAGTTGGGATTTTTGTGGAATATTTTAATTATGGAGAAAAGAATATATGAGATATATTCAAGATTTCTTGGAGATCAAGAAAAAGATTTTCCCATATTATTTTATCACTAAAAATCGACCACTACACCTCTATAAATAGGGGATGAGTGTTTCATTCCCAAGTACAATTCCATGTGCTGGAAAAATTAGTAAATCCACAAAGGTGGTGCAACAAATTTTATTTTCCCTTTTGTTAATTGTTCATGAAGCTTCCTTCCACCGGATTGTCGAAAGCAAGGACTAGGGAATACTTGGGAAGGTCTTTTGGTGTGTTTTCATCGACGAGACCATTGCCATTCCAAGAGGTAAGTTCACGTAAACTCGTAGTAATTCTGCATGCGTAGGATTTACGTGAACTGTTTATATGCATGATTTGTTGTTGAATTATTATTTGAATTAATTTATGATTAATTCATGCTAGTAATAATTGTTAGAATTAAATTTGTATTTAAATATTCATCCCAAATAGATCCGGGCAATTAATTCCCCAACAACTGGTATCAGAGTCTCGGTTTCGGGCTCTGAATTTTAAATTGTAATTTAATTCGCTGTCATTAAATTTGAAATTGGATAGTAGAATTGCTAGATCTTTTTTGTAGGTATCCAATTGTCATGGAATTTAATGTGTTTATTTATGCATGCATATAAATTGTGTTTTTTTAATTCGATTCGTTCGGATTTTGATGGTCCCGGTGAAAAACTCATTTTGCGCGTGCGGAAGCAAACATTTCAGTTCGATGCATATAAAACAGGGGTGAGGGCAGAGTGTTTCCAATTTTTGCATTTTTAAGCTCATGTGTGTTGTTTTGCTTATAATCGAATGCATATGACAAGTATAAACATAAAGCCGTAAAGAACACAACAATATATAGTGGTTTGGACAACCAGTCCTACATCCACTCTCCCTCTCTAGGGAAATTCCTTCAACGGGACTTATCACCCTCCACGGGATTGCCTATAGATATTTACCGAGCTCACACTCGAACTGGACTTATAACCCTCTCTCGGGTTCGCCTCGGGACTTATCACCCTCCACGGGATTGCCTACAGATGTTTAACGAGTTCACACTCCAACGGGACTTATCACCCTCCACGGGATTGCCTACAGATGTTTAACGAGTTCACACTCCAACGGGACTTATCACCCTCTACGGGATTGCCTAACAACTACCTCCCTTCACCATGGGGTTTGGATTTGGTGTTGTCTCCAACTATGGTAAGATTTTCCCTTACAATGATTTAGCCTCAATGCTAAGGTTGGGAAATTCTCTCTAAGCTTAAGATACATCGTGGGTTGCTTAGGTTGGGTTCTAGAACACTCTTTGAATATATTTGTATATCTATAGACTTGTGTTCTAGGGTGGGAAAGCTTAACTCTCTTTGGCTCTGTAGCATTGTTGCTATCTTCTCATTTCCGCTTTTCACTTCCACACCTGATAATGAAGGAAGAACTTGTATTTATAGTGTGGATTTGAATGTTACCGTTGGAGAGAATTCCATACTATTCTCTGTAGGTTCTGCAGCTTTTTCGGTTTTGTCTTCCTCTCATTGGTCCACGCCGGTGATTCAACGGCTATATTCCTCGATTCCTCGCCTTGGAACCATTCGGGATCTCCGAGCCTCGGTGTCTTGGAGACATCTTGAGTCTTGATTCTTCATCCGAACCTTCGGATCAATCCCGAGCCTTCAGTGCATGCGAGCCTTCTGTCTGTCTGAGCCTTCAGGTGTATCTGAGCCTTCAGGTTTATCTGAGCCTTGAGTTTATCCGAGCCTTGGTGACTTCTCTTGGCCGGACCTTGTCCGATCGGGCATCGCCGACACACAGCCGATCGAGTTCGATTCTCTGATTCGGACATCCCGACCTTCAGGTTACTTTGACTCAGGCTATCTGATTTCTTCTTTGCCTGATCTGATCAGCTCGACTGATCAGATCAACATATCTTCAGATCAACATCTCAGGATAGCATCAGGTCAGTACATTAGGTTTAGCATATCAGTTTAGCACATCTGATCTCAATCACGTCTGATCTTGATCATCTGCTCATCTTTATATCTGATCTCGATCACGTCTGATCTCGATCAGTCTCATCTCATCCTCTTCGATCTGCAACCTTCTTCTTACGATCTTACGGTGGGTTTCTTTACGATCGGTTATGCCGCTCTTCCGATCACCATATCACTTCGTCTATTCTTCCGATCATCGATCAGTGCATTACAGTCATCTACGATCGGTCATCTCGGTCATCGATCTTATGATCACCGGTAGCTTAGCTTTATCTTCTCTTCGATTTTGCCACGGCTCATCGGTTAACTTCTGACTCATCTAACTCATCGATCTCGATCATTCTCATCTGCGATAAATGCGATCTCGACCGATCTACGTCGATTCCGTGAGTTCCCCTCAATTTGTTCTCTCGTTCCCCCTCAACACATTATCGTCGTCAATCGGCTTCAATAATCTGAGTTGATAATGTTTTTGGCATAATTCATCAAAACTAAAATATCCCAACACATGTGATCAATTGATGGTCGTTGAAATACTCATTTTATGGCGTCTTGAAGCAAACATTTCGATTCGATGCATATAAAAGCAAAGGTGAGGGCGAGTGTTTCCAATTTTTATGCGTTTTTAAGCTCATGTGTGTTATTTTGCTTATAATCGAATGCATATGACAAGTATAAACATAAAGCGAAGAAAGAACAACAATATATAGTGGTTCGGACAACCAGTCCTACATCCACTCTCCTCTCTAGGAAATTCCTTCAACGGGACTTATCACCCTCCACGGGATTGCCTATAGATATTTACCGAGCTCACACTCGAACTGGACTTATAACCCTCTCTCGGGTTCGCCTCGGGACTTATCACCCTCCACGGGATTGCCTACAGATGTTTAACGAGTTCACACTCCAACGGGACTTATCACCCTCCACGGGATTGCCTCACCAGATGTTTAACGAGTTCACACTCCAACCGGGACTTATCACCCTCTGCAGGATTGCCTAACAACTACCTCCCTTCACCATGGGGTTTGGATTTGGTGTTGTCTCCAACTATGGTGAGATTTTCCCTTACAATGATTTAGCCTCAATGCTAAGGTTGGGAAAATCTCTCTAAGCTTAAGATACATCGTGGGTTGCTTAGGGTTGGGTTCTAGAACACTCTTTGAATATATTTGTATATCTATAGACTTGTGTTCTAGGGTGGGAAAAACAACTCTCTTTGGCTCAGTAGCATTGTTGCTATCTTCTCATTTCCGCTTTTTCACTTCCACACCGATAATGAAGGAAGAACTTGTATTTATAGTGTGGATTTGAATGTTACCGTTGGAGAGAATCACATTCAAATACATACTATTCTCTGTAGGTTCTGCAGCTTTTCCAGGCTGGTTGTCTTCCTCTCATTGGTCCACGTCGGTGATTCAACGACTATATTCCTCGATTCCTCGCCTTGGAACCATTCGGGATCTCTCGAGCCTCGGTGTCTTCGAGAGACATCTTGAGTCTTCGATTCTTCATCGAACCTTCGGATCAATCTGAGCCTTCAGTGCATGCGAGCCTTCAGTGCATCCGAGCCTTCAGTTCTGCATCGAGCCTTGGTCCGTCGAGCCTTGGTGGTTTATCCCCGCCTTCACCGACTTCTCTTCAGCGGATCTTGTCTGATCAAGCATATCGACACTCGGTGGACCGAGTTCGATTCTCTGAACATCCTCGACCTTGAGTTACTTTGACTCAAAGTTATATCGATTTCTTCTTTGCTCGATCGATCATTTCGTGATCGGATCAACATATCTTCGAATCAACATCTCGGGGATAGCATCAGTCGATTACATTAGGTTTAGCATATCGGTTTAGCAGATCGATCTCAATCACATCGATCTTGATCATCTGCTCATCTTTATATCCGATCTCGATCACGTCGATCTCGTCGGTCTCATCTTTCCTCTTCCGATCCGCAACCTTCTCTTCACGATCTTACGGTGATTTTCTTTACGATCGGGTTATGCTGCTCTTCGATCACCATATCAAATTCGTCTATTCTTCGATCATCGATCAGTGCATTCTCCTACATCCGATCGGTCATCCGTCATCCGATCTTACGATCACCGGCTTTAGCTTATCTTCTCTTCTCGATTTTGCCGCTTTCATCGGTTAACTTCGGAACTCATCTAACTCATCCGATCTCGATCATTCTCGTCTCATAAAAGCCTCGTCGATCTCGTCGATCTACGTCTGATTCCGTGAGTTCCCCCTCAATTTGTTCTCTCGTTCCCCCTCAACCTGTTATCTGTAAATCAGCTTCAATATTACAAGTTGATAATGTTTTGGCATAATTCATCAAAACTAAAATATCCCAACAGATTTGTTTTGCCTCGTGAGAAAATTCACGAGTAGATTAGAATTTGTTTGATTTGATCAATGTAATAGACTAGTCTAGATCTAGGTTTATTTATTTTTTAAATAAATTGTAACCGGATTAGAAAATGGAGGCGGAGATGAAGAATTAAAAGTCGGGATTTGGAATCGGGGCGTGGGCGGCGTCGTCGTCTTAAACGTGCCAAAGGGAGGAGGCACGTGGCGTGGACGCCGGTGGGCATGCAAGGGCATGGGGCGTAGGCCGAGGGGCCGAGCCTTCTACGGATTCTGCTGTGGGCGCTGGCGGTGAAGGGCGATGGCGATGAGGCGGGCTTGCGGCGACACTGGGCACCACCACATCGGGCGACGCTGCACACGCAGTGAAGTGACGCAGGCGACGCCGCCGAGGCGGCGAGGGCACACGCGAGCGACAGCCGCCAGACACGGTGACGAAATAATAATTTTGTATTTAATCATGGTTATTACTTTAGGTATAAAATTGATATGCATATATTTCCCCTAAGTCCCTATCGCTTTTATATTGGTCAAGTGGGAGCCAACTATTAATCTGGATATTAAAGGTTTGTAACTGTTCTTGTTTGTAACCTGCTTGAATGTGTTTAAATAATGACCCACCCCACGTGACTTATTTAAACTGCTTTTTGAGATGTTAGGCGATGCATGTTCATATTTTTTGAGATTTTAATATGAAACATGTGATCGAATTTTGTGATATATTTGTGCTTATGCATATTATTATTTATTTCAGTTCATCATGTCGCAACCTTTTAATCCACTGTTCAATATACTTAAAGACAATTTGCTTACTGGTGAAAACTTTGTTGATTGGAGTCGTAAACTTACTATTGTCCTCACTGCACAAAGCCATAACTGGGTTCTCACTACACCTAAACCAGAAAAGCCCAATGACGAGTCAACTAAATCGGTTAAGAAAGAGTATGCTGACTGGGAGCGTTCCAACGAAATGGCAAAGTGTGCCATCTTGGCTTCAATGTCAGATGTGTTGCAACACCAAAACCAGAACGTTGAGACCGCTGCAGACATCATGACTAGTCTTAAAGCGATGTTTCAACATCAGAACCGTGTGGCTCGTCAGATCACCATGAGGGACTTGCTCTTTATGAAAATGGTGGAGGGAATTCCCGTAAGGGAGCACGTTCTCCAGATGATGGCTCACCTTAACAAACTTGAGGTACTTGGTGCCGAATATGACATCGAGACCCAAATCAATTTCGTGCTCCATTCTCTGCCAAAAAGTTTTGAACAGTTCAGGCTGAACTATCAGATGAATAATCAGAAGTTCTCGATGCCTGATCTATTGCAAGCTTTGCTCTCGGCAGAGGCGATATTGGGGCAAAAGAGCCAAGCCTTGGTGGCAAATGGACCTTCTTCTTCTTCTAGGCCAAGGGGTGGTAAGAACAAGAAAAAGGACAAGAGCCACAAACAAGTGAACTCAAGTGTTGCCAAAGGAAAAGAAAAGGTGAAGGGAGGTGGAGGAGTGAGCAAGCTAGCTAAGGGGAGGTGCTTCAAGTGCGGTGAAAGAGGACATTGGAGGTCAGCCTATTCCAATCCCAAAAGGAATGGAAAGAAAGGTAATTCTCACGCACTAGTTGTTGAAACTTGATTAGCGGCGTATGCCTCCCATTTATGGGTGGTGGATACGGGATCCACTGATCATGTTTGTTTCACTTTACAGGGGTTCAAGCGGACCCGACAACTTAGTGGGAGTGAGATCCTCATCACACTGGGCGATGCTACGAGAGTGGCAGCTGAAGCAGTGGGAGAAGTGCACCTGTCTTTTGAAGACAAAGTTTTAATTTTAAGAGATGTTCTTTACGTTCCGAGTTTTAGAAAGAATTTGATTTTGGTTTCTAAACTTTACCTTGATGGATATTCGGTTACTTTTGATAAAGTTTTTACCATTTTTCTTTATGATAAATTTATCTATCATGGAACGTTGTCAAGTAATCTCTATACAATTAACTGTGCACACCACTCACGAAATGCATCCTATAACACATCAACTGTTTCCGATAAAAGAAAACGTTCATCAGACGTGAACGAAACACTTCTATGGCATCTAAGATTGGGACATATTAATCCAAAGAGGATCCAAAGGTTGGTGAAAGACGGTTCACTGGAGTCTCTTCAAGTTGAACCAATTCCAACCTGCGAATCATGTTTGGAGGGTAAAATGACCAAGAGGGCATTCGGAGTCAAGGGGAATAGAGCCAAAGAAGTGTTAGAAATCGTTCACACAGATGTATGTGGTCCAATGTCAACCAAAGCAAGAGGAGGTTACGAGTATTTCGTCACTTTTATTGATGACTACTCGAGGTACGGTTATAGACCTTTGAGAAATTCAAATAATTTAAGGCTCAAGCAGAGAATCATAGGGAAAAACGTATCAAGTCTCTACGATCCGATCATGGAGGCGAGTACCTCAGTGATGAGTTTTTGAACTACTTGTCAGATGAAGGGATTGCATCCCAGCTTACTGCACCCGGAACCCCTCAACAAAACGGGGTTGCAGAGCGAAGAAGCAGAACTCTTTTAGAAATGGTTAGATCAATGATGTGTTATGCGGATCTTCCCAAGTCCTTCTGGGGTCATGCCTTGGAAACAACGGCTTACATTCTGAACTTGGTGCCATCCAAATCGGTTTCCAAAACTCCCAAAGAATTGTGGACCGGGAGCAAGCCTAGTTTGAGACACATGAGAATTTGGGGGTGTCCGACCTACGTGTTGGACAAGGAAGCTGGGAAATTGGATCCTCGAGCAGAATTAAGGCTGTTTATAGGATACCCCGAGGGAATAAAAAGGTGTATATTCTATGGTTCCGAAGATCAAAAGGTGGTAATAAGCACCCACTTTAGATTTTTGGAGGAAGACTATATGAACGAAAGAAAACCCAGAAGTGAGATTACCTTAAGTGAGCTAAGGGGTCTAACCTCATTGCCAACTGTACAAGATGACATACCAAACGACACACTTTCACAATCGGAAACTCGTCGTAGTGGGAGGGTTGTAAGACAACCCGAGAGATTCATGGGGATAGGAGAGTCCTCGAACTTGATTCCCGGACAAGATGAATCAGACCCATGGACATATGATGAGGCAATCCAAGACAAGGATGAAGTTTCTTGGCAAAAGGCAATGAAAGCAGAAATGGGCTCTATGGATCATAACAGAGTGTGGGAGCTAGTCGAACCACTTAATGGGGTCAAACCCATTGGTTGCAAGTGGGTATACAAGAGAAAGAGGGGACCGGACGGGAAGGTGGAAACCTTCAAGTTGAGGCTTGTGGCGAAAGGTTATACTCAGAAAGAAGGGATCGACTATGAGGAAACCTTTTCACCTGTAGTAATGCTTAAGTCCATCCCGATTCTCTTGTCGATAGCTGCACATCTCGATTTTGAAATCTGGCAAATGGATGTCAAGACAGCTTTCCTTAACGGAAGTCTTGATGAAGAAATCTATATGCAACAACCCCAAGGCTTCATTGAAAAGGGCCAAGAACACCTAGTTTGTAAGCTCATGAAGTCCATTTACGGACTCAAACAGGCATCCAGAGCTTGGAACCAATGTTTTGATCATGTTATAAAGTCTTATGGGTTTGATCAAAACGAGTTCGAAAGTTGTGTGTACAAAAGCGTGTCGGAACTGCATTGGTATTCTTAGTATTATACATATACGACATTCTGCTCATCGGGAACGACGTAAAGGTGTTATCAGACGTAAGGCATTGGCTTTCAAAATAGTTTGATATGAAGGACTTAGGGGAAGCCAGGCACAACCTTGGGATCAAGATCACTCGAGATCGCAAGAAAAGGATGATAGGCTTATCGCAAGCTTCATACATAGACACTGTCTTGAAACGATTCAGTATGCAGGATTCCAAGAAAGGCTTCGTACCTTTCAGGCATGGAATCCATCTATCCAAGGAAATGTGCCCTAAGACACAAAAGGAGATAGATGACATGAAAGGCATTCCTTATGCTTCGGCTGTCGGAAGCCTTATGTATGTAATGTTGTGCACGAGACCGGATATCTGCTTTGTCGTTGGCATGGTGGCAAGATATCAAAGTAACCCGAGGAAAGAACATTGGAGGACAATTAAAAACATTCTGAAGTATCTAAAAAGAACTCGAGATAGAATGTTGGTTTATCAGTCAGATAGTCTAATCCCCATCGACTACACAGACTTGGATTTCCAATCGGACTTAGATTCGGAAAATCTACCTCCCAGAGTGTGTTTTGCATGGGGAGGAGCCATGACGTGGAGAAGCGTTAAGCAGAAATGCATCGCAGATTCTACCATGGAAGCCGAATATGTAGTTGCTTGTGAGGCAGCGAAAGAAGCGGTTTGGCTCAAGAACTTCCCAGTGGACTTGGATGTAGTTCCGAATTTGCCTAGCACAATCACTGTTTATTGTGACAATGCCGGAGCGATTACAAATTCAAGGGAACCAAGAGCCCACAAGGCCAAAGAAACACATCGAAAAGGAAATACCATCTTATACGAGAAATCGTTAAGAGATGACTTATAAATTGTGGCAAAGATCGGCGTCGAAGACAACCTAGGGGCGATCCATTCACAAAGGGTCTGCCTCAGAATACATTCGAGAGACATGTGAAAGGAATGGGTGTCAAGACCGTTGCCAATCTGCTTTGAGTATAAGTGGGAGACATTATTAGGTTCGTGTAGGTGACATTTGATGTCACGTATTAGAACTACGACGAGACATGATGTATACTTAAAAGCGCACTTTGAGTATAAGTGGGAGATTGTTGGGATTATCTTTGGAAAGTATGCTTTTACTTTGTATAATCGGGATCAATTTGGACTTATTCTTTGAAATAAATTGTTTATCACCGATGCTTTAAATATCATCGAATGTTACATATATTTACTGCATAACTGTTCAATAAATAGTACGTGTTACATTGTAGTTAATTTAGTGATACC
This sequence comes from Stenogyne calaminthoides, assembly GCA_037126765.1. NCBI lineage: Eukaryota > Viridiplantae > Streptophyta > Magnoliopsida > Lamiales > Lamiaceae > Stenogyne > Stenogyne calaminthoides. Next base: position 1,965,524 of record JBBCBC010000029.1, on the reverse strand, counting down.
AGATCACAGAAGATTAAATTAACAGTTCCTTGTAACTAAAAGTACACCATTCACGACCTAGATGGAAATGAACAATCCATCGTGAAAGGTTGTAGTGTAAGGCTCAGATTGGTTTGTCTTGACCAAGAGATTACACTAGTACGTGGTGATCGATGCATTGAAGAGGACCTCACAGAGGACAAATTCTTGAAATCGAACTAGGAAGAATTAGACCTCAGTGGTTAGTTATTTCTTAATCTTCGTCCCTTAAATAGGATTGCATGTGGTTAGTAACTATTGCTTTGACTTATTACTGGTAGAGAATCAAGGAGATTCAATACTTTATATCTTGGACAATATTATTGGTCACATGTGATTGCTAAGATTTAATACGGAGAATCGTGTGCAAGTACGCTTTGTTCGACGGCCCCTTGGAGGTTCATAAGGTTTATCATACCAAATCTTGCAAGTGGAACTAGTTTCCGGTATGGATAATAATGTTGAACCGTTCCTTTACCAAGGATAAAAGATATTAATTAATGGAAAGCTATTTCAGTGGCTTGAATTAATTAATGGGCTAGATAATCTTAAACACGGGAAATAATAACCGTGAGTCATATTAACTGTAATATTGGTTAAGATGGATAGTGCAATATTAATTATGTAGTAAGATTAATTAATATTTATGGGCTTGAATAATATTGTGGCTCAATATTGATAATTCAAGATCCATTGGAAGGTCCAATCTTAATTCTCCTAAAGGCCCCCCAAGTAGCACAAGATAAAGTCCAATAACTAAAAAAAGTGTTTAAAAATAAAATAAATTTTGTTGCTTATTTTTCCTCATTTTTTCGAAAAATATGAATAAAAGGGGAGAAAGATTTTCTTTGAATTTTGTTATGGAATGAAGATATGTATTCTTGGAATACAAGATTATCTCATTAAATTCAAGAAATCTCCCACTTGGTTATTCATATTGAAATTTTCGAAATTTTTGAAATAAAAAGCGAAAGAAAGATTTTCTTGATTTTCTTGAAAAGATATTATGGAAGATATGTATTTCTTGAAATACAAGTATATCTCATAAATTCAAGAAGATCCAAATCTTGGAATCTTGATCCTATTATTTTCGAAAATTGCCATAACAAGAGGAGTTGGGATTTTTGTGGAATATTTTAATTATGGAGAAAAGAATATATGAGATATATTCAAGATTTCTTGGAGATCAAGAAAAAGATTTTCCCATATTATTTTATCACTAAAAATCGGCCACTACACCTCTATAAATAGGGGATGAGTGTTTCATTCCCAAGTACAGTTCCATGTGCTGGAAAAATTAGTAAATCCACAAAGGTGGTGCAACAAATTTTATTTTCTCTTTTGTTATTTGTTCGCGAGCTTCCTTCCACCGGATTGTCGAGCAAGGACTAGGGAATACTTGGGAAGGTCTTTTGGTGTGTTTTCATCGACGAGACCATTGTCACTCCAAGAGGTAAGTTCACGTAAACTCGTAGTAATTCCCGCATGCGTAGGATTTACGTGAACTGTTTATATGCATGATTTGTTGTTGAATTATTATTTGAATTAATTTAGGATTAATTCATGCTAGTAATAATTGTTAGAATTAAATTTGTATTTAAATATTCATCCCGAATAGATCCGGGCAATTAATTCCCCAACAGACCCTCCCCACGAGGCTCGTTCAAAACAAAATAATAATTCTGTATTTAATCATGGTTATTACTTAGGTATAAAATTTATATGCACATACTTGCCCGAAGTCCATGTCAATTTTATATTGGTCAAGTGGGAGCCAACTATTAATTTGAATATTAAAGGTTTGTAACTATTTTCTTGTTTGTAACCTGCTTGAATGTGTTTAAATAATGACCCACTCCACATGGCTTATTTAAACTGTTTTGAGATGTTGGCTGATGCATGTTCATATTTTTTTTGAGATTTTAATATGATACATGTGATCGAACCTTGTGATATGTTTTTGCTTATACAAATTGTTATTTATTTAAGTTCAGCATGTCGCAACCTTTTAATCCACTGTTCAATATACTTAAAGACAATTTGCTTACTGGTGAAAACTTCGTTGATTGGAGTCGTAAACTTACTATTGTCCTCACTGCACAAAGCCATAACTGGGCTCTCACTACACCTAAACCAAAAAAGCCAAATGATGAGTCAACTAAAGCAGTTAAGAAAGAGTATGCTGACTGGGAGCGTTCCAATGAAATGGCAAAGTGTACCATCTTGGCTTCAATGTCAGATGTGTTGCAACACCAATACCAAAACGTTGAGACCGCTGTAGACATCATGACTAGTCTTAAAGCGATGTTTCAACATCAGAACCATGTGGCTCGTCAGATCACCATGAGGGACTTGCTCTCTATGAAAATGGTGGAGGGAACGCCCGTAAGGGAGCACGTTCTCCAGATGATGGCTCACCTTAACAAGCTTGAAGTGCTTGGCGCTGAATACGACATCGAGACCCAAATCGATTTCGTGCTCCACTCTCTACTGAAAAGTTTTGAACAGTTCAGGCTGAACTACCAAATGAACAATCAGAAGTTCTCGATGCCTGACTTATTGCAAGCTTTAGTCTCGGCAGAGGCGATATTGGGGCAAAAGAGCCAAGCCTTGGTGGCAAATGGACCTTCTTCTTCTTCTAGGTCAAAGGGTGGTAAGAACAAGAAAAATGATAAAAGCCACAAGCAAGTGAACTCAAGTGTTTCCAAGGTCAAAGTGGGAGAGGTGCACCTGTCTTTTGAAGATAGAGTTTTAATATTAAGAGATGTTCTTTACGTTCCTAGTTTTAGAAAGAATTTAATTTTGGTTTCTAAATTTTACCTTGATGGATATTCGGTTACTTTTGACAAAGTTATTACCATTTCTCTTTATGATAAATTTATATGTCATGGAACGTTGTCGAACAATCTCTATACAATTAACTGTGCATACCACTCACGAAATGCATCCTATAACACATCAACTGTTTCCGATAAAAGAAAACGTTCATCAGATGTGAACGAGACACTTCTATGGCATCTTAGATTGGGACATATTAATCCAAAAATGATTCAAAGGTTGGTAGAAGATGGTTCATTGGAGTCTCTCTGGGTTGAACCAATCCCAATTTGCGAATCATGTTTGGAGGGTAAAATGACCAAGAGGGCATTCGGAGCCAAGGGGAATAGAGCCAAAGAAGTGTTAGAAATCGTTCACACAGACGTATGTGGTCCAATGTCAATCAAAGCAAGAGGAGGTTATGAGTATTTCGTCACCTTTATTGATGATTACTCAAGGTACGACTACATTTTCCTTATGAAGCATAAATCTGAGACCTTTGAGAAATTCAAATAATTTAAGGCTCAAGCAGAGAATCATAGGGAAAAACGTATCAAGTCTCTACGATTTGATCGTGGAGGCGAGTACCTGAACGATGAGTTTTGGAACTACTTGTCAGATGAAGGGATTGTATCCCAGCTAACTGCACACGGAACCCCTCAACAAAACGGGGTTGCAGAGCGAAGAAACAGAACTCTTTTAGAAATGGTTAGATCAATGATGAGTTATGCGGATCTACCCAAGTCGTTCTGGGGTCATGCCTTGGAAACAACGGCTTATATTCTGAACTTTGTGCCATCCAAATCGGTTCCCAAAACTCCCAAATAATTGTGGACCGAGTGCAAGCCCAGTTTGAGACACATGAGAATTTGGGGGTGTCCGGCCTACGTGTTGGACAAGGAAGCCGGAAAAAATTGGATCCTCGATCAGAATTAAGGCTGTTTATAGGATACCCCGAGGGAACAAAAGAGTGTATGTACTATGGTCCCTAAGATCAAAATGTGGTAATAAGCACCCACTTTATATTTTTGGAAGAAAACTATATGAACGAAAGAAAGCCCAGAAGTGAGATTACCTTAAATGAGCTAAGGGGGCTAACCTCGGTCTGTTGTCCAAGATAACATACCAAATCGACACACTTGCTGGCGGAACCTAAATCATAGTGGGAGGGTTGTAAGATAACAGGAGAGATTCATGGGGGTAGGAGAGTCCTCGGACTTAGTCCCCGGTCAAGATGAATCAGACCCATGGACTTACGACGAGGCAATCCAAGACAAGGATGCGGTTTCTTGGCAAACAACCATGGAAGCCGAAATGGGTTCTATGGATCATAACAGAGTGTGGGAGCTAGTCGAACCACTTAATGGGGTCAAACTCATTGGTTGCAAGTGCGTATACAAGAGGAAAAGAGGACCGAACGGAAAGGTGGAAACCTTCAAGGCAAGGCTTGTGGCGAAAGGTTATACTCAGAAAGAAGGGATCGACTATGAGGAAACCTTTCACCTGTAGCAATGCTCAGGTCCATCCGAATTCTCTTGTCGATTGCTGCACATCTCGACTTTGAAATCTGGCAAATGGATGTCAAGACGACTTTCCTTAACGGAAGTCTTGAAGAGGAAATCTATATGCAACAACCCCAAGGCTTCATTGAAAAAGGCCAAGAACATCTAGTTTGTAAGCTCAAGAAGTCCATTTATGGACTCAAACAAGCATCCAGAGCTTGGAACCAGTGTTTTGATCAAGTAATAAAGTTTTATGGGTTTGATCAAAACGAATACGAAAGTTGTGTGTACAAGAAGCGTGTCGGAACTGCATTGGTATTCTTAGTACTATACGTAGACAACATTCTGCTCATCGGGGACAATGTAAAGGTGTTGTCAGACGTAAGGGCATGACTTTCAAAACAGTTTGATATGAAGGACTTAGGGGAAGTCGGGCACATCCTTGGGATCAAGATCACTCGAGATCGCAAGAAAAAGATGATAGGCTTATCGCAAGCTTCATATATGGACATTGTCTTGAAGCGATTCAGCATGCAGGATTCCAAGAAAGGCTTCGTACCTTTTAGACATGGAATCCATCTATCCAAGCAAATGTGCCCTAAGACACAAAAGGAGATAGATGACATGAAAGACATTCCTTATGCTTAGGCTGTCGGAAGCCTTATGTATGCAATGCTGTTCACGAGACCGGATATTTGCTTTGCCGTTGGCATGGTGGCAAGATATCAAAGTAATCTGGGAAAAGAGCATTGGACGGCAGTTAAGAACATTCTGAAGTATCCGAAAAGAACTCGAGATAGAATGTTAGTTTATCAGTCAGATAGTCTAATCCCCATCAGTTACACGGACTCGGATTTCCAATCAGACTTAGATTCCAGAAAATCTACCTCCAGTAGTGTGTTTTGCATGGGGGGAGGAGCCATGACATGGAGAAGCGTTAAGCAGAAATGCATCGTTGATTCTACCATGGAAGCCGAATACGTAGCTGCTTGCGAGGCAACGAAAGAAGCGGTTTGACTTAAGAACTTCCTAGTGGACTTGGATGTAGTTCCGAATTTGCCCAGCACAATCAGTGTTTACTGTGATAATGCCTGAGCAGTTGCAAATTCAAGGGAACCAAGAGCCCACAAGGCCAGCAAACACATTGAAAGGAAATACCATCTTATACGAGAAATCGTTAAGAGAGTAGATATAGAGGTGACAAAGATCGCGTCAGAAGACAACCTAGCAGATCCATTTACAAAGGGTCTGCCCTAGAACACATTCGAGAGACATGTGGAAGGAATGGGTGTCAAGACCGTTGTCAATCTGCTTTGAGTATAAGTGGGAGATATTATTAGGTTCGTGTAGATGACATTAGACATCACGCATTAGGAACTACACGAGATATGTTGTAGTATACTTAAAAGCAGACTTTGAGTATAAGTGAGGGATTGTTGGGGTTATACTGGAAAGTATGCATTTACTTTGTATAACCAAACTGAATTTCTGTCTTATTTACTAAAATAAATTATTTATCACTGATGCTTTAAATATCATGGAATGTTACATATATTTACTGCATAACTGTTCAATAAATAGTACGTGTTACATTGTAGTTAATTTAGTGATACGGATCACGAAGATTAAATTAATAATCCCTTGAAACTAAAAATCTGTTTGTTCACGACCTAGATGGAAATGAACAATCCATGGTGAACGGTTGAAGTGTAATGCTCAGATTGGCTTGTCTTGACCAATAGATTACACTAGTGCATGACTGATGCACTGAATAGGACCTGTAGGAGGATAAATTCTCCAGCACTGAATTAGGAAGAATTAGACCTGAGTGGTTCGTTATTTCTTAATCTTTGTCCCTTTAATAGGATCGTGTGTGGTAAGTAATTATTCCTTTGACTTATGATGGGTAGAGAATCAATGAGATTCAATAATTTATATCTTGGGAAATATTATTGGTCACATGCGATTGCTAAGATTTAATACGAAGAATCGTGTGCAAGTACGCTTGTTCGATTTGCCCCCTTGTGAGGTTCATAAGATTTATCATACCAAATCTTGCAAGTGGAATTAGTTTCCGGTATGGATAATAATGTGGAACCGTTCCTTGACCAAGGACAAAAGATATTAATTAATGGATAGCTATTTCAGTGGCTTGAATTAATTAATGGGCTAGATAATCTTAAACACGGGAAATAATAACCGAGAGTCATATTAACAGTAATATGGGTTAAGATGGATAGTGCAATATTAATTATGTAGTGGGATTAATTAATATTTATGGGCTTGAATAATATTGTGGCTCAATATTGGAAATTCAAGATCCATTGGAAGGTCCAATCTTAATTCTCCTAAAGGCCCCTCAAGTAGTTCAAAATAAAGTCCAATAACTGAAAAAGGTGTTTAAAAATAAAATAAATTATTGTTTCCTAATTTTTCTATATTTTTCGAAAATAATAAATAAAAGAGGGAGAAAGATTTTCTTTGAATTTTGTTATGGAATGAAGATAAGTATTCTTGGAATACAAGATTATCTCATTAAATTCAAGAAATCTCCCACTTTGGTTATTTATTTTTGTTTTTTGAAAATATTGAATGAATAAAGGAAGGAAAGATTTTCTTGATTTTCTTGAAAATGTATTATGGAAGATATGTATTTTTGGAATACAAGAATATCTCATAAATTCAAGAAGATCCAAATTTTGTTTTCCTTACTTCTTATTTTTTCGAAAATACCATAACAAGAGGAGGTGGTATTTTTGTGGAATATTTTAATTATGGAGAAAAGAATATATGAGATATATTCAAGATTTCTTAAAAATCAAGAAAAAGATTTTCCCATATTATTTTTGCCCAAAAATTCGACCACCACCTCATCTATAAATAGGGGATGAATTTTTCATCCCCAAGAAATTCCATGTGTTGGAAAAACTAGAAATCCAAAAAGGTGGTGCAACATAATTTTATTTTTCCTCTTGTTAAATTGTTCGCGAGTTCCTACCACCGGATTGTTGAACAATGATAAGGGAATGCTTGAGAAGGTTTTTTGGTGTGTTCGTGTGAACGGGATCCATCTTCTCAACGGTTGTCACTCCGAGAGGTTAGTTCACATAAACTCGTAGCAATTTCGTATGAGTAGGATTTATGTGAACTGTTTATATGCATGATTTGTTGTTGAATTATTATTTGAATTAATATAGGATTAAATCATGCTAGTAATAATTGTTAGAATTAAATTTGTATTTAAATATTCATCCCGAATAGATCTGGGCAATTAATTCTCCAACAAAGGCCACATCCGGCCCTGTGTAAGTCATGGCGTACATGATGGATTCAACTGCAGATGCATATGGTATATCCTTCATGTTGGGGTTATACTGAAAAGTATGCAATTATAACAAAGAGCCTGAAGCTCTGATACCACTGTTGGAATTTAGAGGCACGTAAACACGTAAAACATGCGCAGCGGAATTAAACAGTTTACCAACAACAAACATATAATTGCAAGTATGAACACGAAAAACAGTAACAAGAAATCTTACAGCAACTCAAGAGCAGATTTCTCAACTACGGTATCCACGTAATCCCCGTTTACAAATTCGCGCAGATTCGCCAGCGTTGAATCCGGAGATGAATTTGCTAGGAAAATTCTAACTCTAGATTTTTATGGAGAAATTTGAACAACTTATTATTATGAATACCAAGAGCTCATATTTATAGGAGAGACTCAGCTTAAATCTTAAGCTAGCCTAATTAGGAAATAATATCCCTAATCCTTATTTGTATAAATCCCTAGGATTTATTTCTCCATATAAATCTCTACGAAATTTATTTTCATATGTGGAAATCTCTACGATTTATTTCCTCATATAATTAAATCCTACAATAATATTCCATATATTATTGTTGGGAATTCTTATTTAATTAAATCCAATTTAATTAAACATTAATAATAATTAATTCCAAATTAATCTATTTATTAATTAATTCTCCATAAATTAAATATTAAATCCAATTTAATATTTAATCAACCAACTTTAATCTGTAAAGGGGACTACTTGTTGTGTGATCCATAGGCCCTCATATATCGAGCGATTAGTCAAACTAACGGTCTTAATTGAACCCTAGACAATAAATCGGACATTCTCAATATATGAGGTACATTGCGAGAAAAGTTCAACTACCTGTAATAGAAATGTGGGCAATTGTGATTTCCTCCTTTCATTCACGAATACTCGATTTAGTCTTGAACATGATGAAATGTCTATTCAAATAACTAAATCAATTTATCTCTAATCACTAATTGATCATTAGTGTCACACTTAGTCACAAAGTCTAAGTTGACGTGCATTGGCCAATGACTTAGATCCAATTATGATGAGAAGATGAGTATTCTCTCTAAATCCACTTTGAGGAATGAATCCTTTTCTTGGCTCAACTACCACACACATGCACTTCGTGATGAACTCAATCTAAGCCATATCTACCCATAGACGGGTACAAGCGTCGGTCATGGTCAAAATTCATCACTCCACACATGTCGTGCTTATTGACCTCAAGTCAAAGGAGTATCGCATAGCTCCCACTAACCGAGACACCCATAGACACATATAGTGGAACTACATCAAACGGTTTCTAAGATGGGTATACCAATACCCTTTAAGGTATTTGTGCATCCATCATGAGATAATTAGTATCTCGTAGTAAGTGAGATCTTACTGATGGTCCCGGTGGAAAACCCATTTTGCGCGTGCGGAAGCAAACATTTCGTGCAATGCATATAAAAACAGGGGTGAAGGAATGGTGATTCCAGGTTTTTTGCATTTTAAGCTCATGTGTTGTGTTTTGCTTATAATCGAATGCATATGACAATATAAGAACATAAAACAATAAAGATCACAACAAAGTATAGTGGTTCGGAGGCTCAAGCTCCTACATCCACTCTCCCTGTTCTTAGGGAAATTCCTTCCAACTGGACTTATCACCCTCTCGGGTTCGCCTCGGGACTTATCACCCTCCACGGGATTGCCTACAGATGTTTACCGAGTTCACACTCCAACGGGACTTATCACCCTCACTCGGGATTGCCTACCCTCCCTTTCGGGATTGCTAGAAGTTTACCGAGTTCACACTCACCTACAAACTTAACCGACTGATTTGGGTAAGGTTTGTTTGGTTTCCAACTAGGTTGAGATTTTCCCTTACATTTGTTTAGCCTCAATGCTAAGGTTGGGAAAATCTCTCTAAGCTTAGGATACATCGTGGGTTGCTTAGATTGGGTTCTAGAACACTCTTGAACATATTTGTAAATCTACAGACTTGTGTTCTAGGGTGGGAATGCTTTGGGTATAACTCTCTTTGGCTCTGTAGCATCTCGTGCTATAATCTCCACGCATCCACACTCTCCACGCAAATAATGAAGGAAGATCTTGTATTTATAGTGTGGATTTGAATGTTACCGTTGGATGGAGTCACATTCAAATCCATACTATTCTGTAGCTTCTTGCAGCTTTTCCAGGCTGGTTGTCTTCCTCTCATTGGTCCACGTCAGCTGATTCTAACGGCTATATTCCTCAGATTCCTCGCCTTGGAATCATTCAGATTCTCCGAGTCTCGGGAACTTCGGTTCAATCGAGCCTTCGCGTGCATGCGAGCCTTCGACCTGTCGAGCCTTCAGTCCGTCTCGAGCATTCTGTTGACTTGATTCAAATTCTCTTCTCTTCATGACCTTATGCGATCGGGCATCGACACTCAGTCGACCGAGTTCATTCTCAATTGATCATCCTAACCTTCGAGTTACTTTGACTCAAAGCTATCGATTTCTTCTTTGTTCGATCTGATCAAATTAACCGATCGATCATCATATCTTCGATTCAAAGATCTCAGGATAGCATCGGTCGTCATCGGGTTAGCATATCGGGTTTATCACATCGATCTCAATCACGTCGATCTTGATCATCTGCTCATCTTCATATCGATCTCGATCATGTCCGATCTCGATCGATCTCATCTGCTCCTCTTGATGCGCAACCTTCTTTTCGATCTTACGGTCGATTCTTTTTTCGATCGGCTTATCTTTCCGATCATCCGATCAGTCCAGTTTGGTCATCCGATCGGGTCTTACGATTCTTCCGATCGGTAAAAAAGCTTATCTTCTCTTACGATTTTGCCAAATTCATCGGTTAACTTCGAACTCATCATCGACTCATCTGATCTCGATCGGTCTCATCAAGAACCTCGTCGATCTCGATCATCTTCGTCGATTTCGAGAGTTCCTCCTCAACTTTTTCTCTCTCGTTCCCCAAACTTGTTATCGTAAATTAGCTTCAATAACACAAGTTGATAATGTTTTGGCATAATTAATCAAAACTAAAATATCCCAACAATTTCCCCCTTTTTGATAGTGACGCCAAAACATTAAAATATATGCATTTACAGAGATCGGGTTTTTGTTTTAAAAAGATCAGTTCAGGTGGTCACTTTGAAAACTAGTGACCTGTTGAACTACCTGCTATGATACCAATTGATGGTCCCGGTGGGAAAACCCATTTTGCGCGTGCGGAAGCAAACATTTCATTATGTGATGCATATAAAACAAGGGTGAGGGCAGAGTGATTCCAAATTTTTTTTTGCATTTTAAAGCTCATGTGTTGTGTTTTGCTTATTATCGAATGCATATGACAATATAAGAACATAAAGCAATAAAGAACACAACAGAGTATAGTGGTTCGGAGGCTCAAGCTCCTACATCCACTCTCCCCTTCTGGGAAATTCCTTCCAATCGGACTTATCACCCTCTCGGGTTCGCCTCGGGACTTATCACCCTCCACGGGATTACCTACAGATGTTTACAGAGTTCACACTCCAACGGGACTTATCACCCTCACTCGGGATTGCCTACCCTCCCTTTCGGGATTGCTAGATGTTTACCGAGTTCACACTCACCTACAAACTTAACCGACTGATTTGGGTAAGGTTTGTTTGGTTTCCAACTAGGTTGAGATTTTCCCTTACATTTGTTAGCCTCAATGCTAAGGTTGGGAAAATCTCTCTAAGCTTAGGATACATCGTGGGTTGCTTAGATTGAGTTCTAGAACACTCTTGAACATATTTGTAAATCTCTGAGACTTGTGTTATAGGGTGGGAATGCTTTGGGTATAACTCTCTTTGGCTCAGAAGCATCTCGTCTTATAATCTACACGCATCCACTTTCTCTCCACGCAAAATAATGAAGGAAGATCTTGTATTTATAGTGTGGATTTGAATGTTCTAGTTGATGGAGTCACATTCAAATCCATACTATTCTATAAACTTCTTTCTTGCGACTTTTCTAGGCTTTGGTTGTCTTCCTCTCATTGGTCCACGTCACCGATTCTAACGGGTATATTCCTCGACATTCCTCGCCTTGGAATCATTGGATTCTCTCGAGTCTCGGGAACCCCGGTTACATGCGAGGCCTTCCAGTGCATGCGAGCCTTGAGATGCATGCGAGCCTTGATGTGCATGCGAGCATTCGGTCACTTGATTCGGCCGACTTCTCTTCCTGCGGACCTTATACGTCAGGGCATCTCGACACTCGGTATTGAGTTCGATTCTCTGAATTGAGACATCTTGACCTTTAGGTTATTTTGACTTTCGAGCTATCGATTTCTTCTTTACTGATCTGATCGGCTCAACTCATCGGATCATCCATATCTTCGATTCGGCATCTCGGGATAGCTTGTCAGTCGGTCATCGGGTTAGCATATCGGGTTTATCACATCGATCTCAATCACGTCGATCTTGATCATCTGCTCATCTTCATATCGATCTCGATCCGTCGATCTCGTCGATCTCATCCGCTCCTCTTCTTATACGCAGCCTTCTCTTTTCGATCTTACGGTCAGTTTCTTCGATCGGCTTATGCGTTCTTCTGATCATCTGATCAGGTCTGTTTTGGTCATCTGATCAGGTCTTCTGATTCTTCTGATCAGCTGGCTTAGCTTATCTTCTCTTCTGATTTTGCACAGCTCATCAGTTAACTAGGAACTCATCTAACTCATCTGATCTCGATCAGTCTCGTCTGCAGCCTCGTCTGATCTCGATCATCTTCATCTGATTTTGTGAGTTCCCCCTCAATCTGTTCTCTCGTTCCCCCTCAACTTGTTATCTGTAAATTAGCTTCAATAACACAAGTTGATAATGTTTTGACATAATTCATCAAAACTAAAATATCCCAACACTTACTACACTCTCTAAGAGTATGATGCAAATCGCACACCAATCTCCATTGCATCATCAATATCCCATTCTTGATGATCCTCGATTGGGGTTATTTGAGAATCAAGCTTAAGTCATCTGAGTTCTCACACACTCAATGACAACAGTGATTCATGGGAACACATATAAGAATAAATGCAAACAATCAAACATAATATTCTAATGAGTGCAACGCCATACATTTAATATTAAACAAACATTAACATTAAACAAATACTGAATATTATCTAAGTATTATGTCCTTACAATGGATTGTCTCTAGGACACTAACACTAACACGTGTTCCCTTACGGACGTTCCCTCCACCATTTTCATGGAGAGTAAGTCTCTCATGGTGATCTGACAAGCCACACGGTTCTGATGTTAGAACATCGCTTTAAGACTTGTTATGATGTCTGCAGCGGTCTCAAAATGTTGATGCTGATGTTGCAACACGTCTGACATAGAAGCCAGCATAGTGCACTTAGCCATCTCATTTGACCGCTCCCAGTCAGCATAATCTTTCTTATCCGCTTTCGTGGACTCATCAATTGACTTTTCTGGTTTTGGGATTGTAAGAACCCAGTTATGATGTTGTGCAGTAAGGACAATAGTAAGTTTTCGATTCCAATAGACGAAGTTTTCACCAGTAAGTAAATTGTCTTTCAGTATATTGAACAGGAGATTAAAAGGTTGCGACATGCTGAACTGAAATAAATAACAACTTGTATAAGCACAAAATTATCACAAAATTCGATCACATGTATCATACTTAAAATCTCAAAAAAATATGAACATGCGTCAGCCAACATCTTAAAACAGTTTAAATAAGCCACGTGGGGTGGGTCATTATTTAAACACATTCAAGCAGGTTACAAACAAGAACAATTACAAACCTTTAATATCCAGATTAATAGTTGGCTCCCACTTGACCAATATAAAATTGACAGAGACTTCGGGGAAGTATATGCATATAGATTTTATACCTAAGTAATAACCATGATTAAATACATAATTATTATTTCGCTTTGAACGTGCCTCGTGGGGAGGGTCATCGTCGCCACTAATAATAATCCACAATCACCCGTTTGGAATTTATTCATGTGAAAGCTATCTTTTGGCCGTCACAAATAAATAAATCATGGAGGCCAAAATTAATTCAATTCTATTATCCGGAATAAAATTGTTAATTAATTATATAAATCATACTTAGTAATTTTTGAAAGTGAGATTTTTCAAAGCAATTTCCCATGCATCGCATATTCTAAACACAGTTAAATACACACGAAAAATAAAGCAAACATCAAAACAAAAATTAAACATATTGAGCACATATATCCAATTATCACGGTTAATTTTGTCATGTCTTGATCTTGAGAAATCGTCCTTATTGTCTTCTTCGTTTGTCTCGAAAAGCTCCCACTCGATCGTCTCAAAAAATCGCCACGTCAAGCGCCATCGACCACCATTAGGGTCGAGTGCAAGCCTTGCACTCCCCCGTGTCGATTCGGCGACGCAGTGTCTTACAAGATAAGATCCGGCGCATGTCGCCGCCCTAGGTTCTTTCGGCGCTTCTCGGAAAATCTCGACGGTGCACAAGACGCACATACATGGCAGGCCTTCGTTCTCTGCCATGCCCGATCTCGCCTATTTTACGCTCGCCGCGCATCAAGCATTAAAAGACATTATGCGCGCGCAAGACGCCGCTAACGTCCGTCGCAAGGCGTCGTCGACTATCATGTGCCTCGATAGCTGCGTGCCCGTACTGTATTGCACTGCGTGCGTCGCGTGCCTTTGCTTTGATTCGGATCGTCTTAAAGTCTTCGCCTCCGTCTTCGATCCGGTTACAATTTATTTACAAAATAAATAAATTTATATCTAGACTAGTCTATTACATTGAACGAATCAACCAAATCCTAATCTACTCGTGAATTTTCTCACGAGGCAAAACGAATTCGAACGAATCGAATTAAAAAAACCACAATTTATATGCATGCATAAATAAACATTCATCAAATACCATGACAATTGGATACCTGCAAAAAAGATCTAGCAATTCTACTATCCAATTCCAAATTCAATGAACAACGAATTAAATTACAATTTAAAATTCACTCCGGCGGCGTAGCTCGATACAGTTGTTGGGGAATAGTGGGTGCCCGGATCTATTCGGGGTGAATTTAAATACAAATTTAATTCTGACAATTATTACTAGCATTAATTAATCCTATATTAATTCAAATAATAATTCAACAACAAATCACGCATACAAGTTCGTCACATAAATTCTACGCATGCGGAAAAGCTAGGAGTTTACGTGAACTAACCTCTTGGAGTGGCAATCGTCTAGAAGTGGATCCCGTTCGCACGAACACACCAAAAAACCTTTCCAAGTATTCCCAACTCCTTGCTCGTCAATCCGGTGGAAGGAACACTCGCGAACAATTAACAAAAAGGAAAAATAAAAAATATGTTGCACCACCTTTGTAGATTTCTAATTTTTCCAACACATGAAATTGCATTGAGGATGAAAAATTCATTCCCTATTTATAATACAAGGGGGGACAACAATTTAGGGCTTTAGGGGAGATTGAGAAATTTCCTTGCTTCTTCTCCAATAAATAATTTTGGATATATCCAATATATTCTATTTCCCAATATATCTACCAAATAAAATCTTCCCTCCTTATGTTATGGAATTTTCGAAAATATCCTAATAAATAACCAAGTGAGAGATTTCTTGAATTTAATGAGATAATCTTGTATTCCAAGAATACTTATCTTCATTCCATAGCAAAATTCAAAGAAAATCTTTCTCCCTCTTTTATTTATAATTTTCGAAATTTTCAGAAAAAATAGGCAACAATAATTTATTTTATTTTAAACACATTTTTTAGTTATTGGACTTTATGTTTGGGATACTTAGGGGGCCTTTAGGAGAATTAAGATTGGACCTTCCAATGGACTTTGAATTTTCAATATTGAGCCACAATATTATTCAAGCCCATAAATATTAATTAATCCCACTACATAATTAATATTGCACTATCCATCTTAACTCATATTACTGTTAATATGGCTCCCGGTTATTATTTCCCATGTTTAAGATTATCTAGTCCATTAATTAATTTAAGCCACTGAAATAGCTTTATATTAATTAACATCTTTTTCCTTGGTTAAGGAACGACTCAACATTATTATCCATACCGGAAATAAATTCCACTTGCAAGATTTGGTATGATAAATCTTAAGCCTCCCAAGGGTACAAATCAAACAAGACGTACTTGCACGTTTCTTTCAATCAGATAAATCTTAGCAATCGTCGTGTAATCAATATCATTGCCCAAGATACAAGGTATTGAATCTCAATGATCCTCTTCCCATCATAAGTCAAAGCAACGACTATTAATTGCACACGATCCTATTTAAGGAACGGAGACTAAGAAATAACGAACCACTGAGGTCTAATTCTTCTATCAGTGCTGAAGAATTTGTCCTCATGTAGGTCCTGTTCAGTGCATAATGATGCACTGATGCAATCTCTTGGTCAAGACAAGCCAATCTGAGCCTTACACCTCAACCTTTCGTGATGGTTTGTTCATTTTCATCTAGGTCGTAAAAGTGTACTTTTAGTTACAAGGGACTTTAATTTAATCTTCGTGATCTCGGTATCACTAAATTAACTACAATGTAACACGTCTTTTTATTGAATGTTATGCGAGAAATATATGTAACATTCGATGATATTTAAAGCATCAGTGATAAATAATTTATTTCAGTAAATAAGACAGAAACTCAGTGTGATTATACAAAGTAAAAGCATACTTTCCAGTATAATCCCAACATCGACAACACAACCGGGCACAAAATGATGTCCTTCATGGACGCATTCGCGGGCTACCATCAAATATCCATGCACAAAGACAACCAACAACATACCTCCTTCCTCACCGAGAAAAATATGTACTGTTGGAAGAGGATGCCATTCGGCCTCAAAAACGTCGGGACTACGTACCATCGATTGGTAAACTAAATGTTCGCGGAGGATATCGGGAAATCCATGGAGGTATACGTAGATGACATAGTCGTCAAGAGTCTAAAAAAGAAGATCATCTTGCCGACCTCGCCCGAACATTCAACATCTTGAGGAAGTTCAACATGAAGCTCAACCCGAAGAAATGCAACTTCGGCGTGGAGTCAGGTAAATTCCTCGGCCACTTAGTCAGCAAGCGGGGAATAGAGGCCAATCCAACAAAAAATAGGGCGATACTAGAGATGGGCAGCCCGCGAAACCCAAAGGAAGTCCAGAAGCTCGCAGGAAGCCTGTGTTGGGGTTATACTGAAAAGTATGCTTTTACTTTGTATAACCAAACTGAAGTTTCTTATTTATTTACTGAAATAAATTATTTAATCATTGTTGCATTAAATATGAATGAATGTTATATATGTTTATTGCAAACCCGTTCAATAAGACAAAGACGATACGTTGTAGTTAATTTGGTGATGATACCCGATCACCAAGATCAAATTAATGACCCTCGTAATTAAGTACAAATTTACAACCCAGATGGAAATGAACGAACCATCATGAACGGTTGAAGTGTGAGACCCAGATTGACTTGTCTTGACCAAGGGATCACACTAGCACATTTAGGTGCTTTGAATGAGGACCTACATGAGGACAAATTCTTTGGTACTGAATATACAAGAATTAGACCTCAGTGGTGCGTTATTTCTTAATCTTCGTCCCTTAAATAGGATCGTGTGAAATTAATAACTATTGCTTTGATTTATGATGGGAAGAGAGTCAATGTGATTCGATACCTTATATCTTGGGCAATATTATTAATTACATGACAATTGCTGACATTTAATACGGAGAATCGTAGTAAGCAAGCTCGCCTTGCATGATTTGTCCCCTTGGTGGCTCGTAAACCTTTATCATACCAAATCTTGCAAGTGGAAATTTATTTTCGGTATGGATAATAATGTTGAGCTGTCTTTACTCCAAGGACAAAGATATTAATTAATATAAAGCTTGTTCAATGGCTTAATTAATTAATGGACTAATATAATCTTAAACGCGGGAAATAATGACCGGGAGCCATGTTATATGTGAAATCGTAATATGGGTTAAGATGGATAGTTCAATATTAATTTTATAGTGAAATAAATTAATATTAATGGACTTGAATAATATTTGGCTCAAAATATTAAAGCTTCATAGTCCATTGAAAGTCCAATCTTAATTCTCCTAAAGGCCCCCCAAATAGCCCAAAATAAAGTCCAATTAATGAGAGAGATTTTTTATTTTTTTCTATATTTCCACTTAATATTTTCAAAAATTTGTAGTTGATTAGGAAGAAAAGATTGTCTTGATTTTCTTGTAGATATTTTATGGGAAGAGATAATTATTGTAGGAATACATAATTATCCCATAAATTCAAGAACTCAAATCTTGACTCCTAATATCTTTTAATTTTCGAAAATCATAGGTAGAAGAGGGGAAATAATTTTTTATGGAAAATTTAATCAAGGAGAAAATGAATATAGAAGATATATTCAAGATTTCTTGGAGACCAAGAAAAGATTTTCTTCCTTATTTTTTTGACCTAAAATTTCGAACCCCTCCTCCCTATTTATAGGGGATGAACTCTTCATTCCCAAGTGAAAATTTCATGTGTTGGAAATATTAGAAATCCACAAAGGTGGTAGCAAAATATTTTATTTCTCTCCCATAAAAATCGTTCGTGCGAATCCTCCCACCGGATTACTTTCGTGGACTTGGGGATATATTTGGGAAGGCTCTTGGGTTGATCCATCGTCTCAATGCTTGTCTCTACAAGAGGTTAGTAATTCCGTAACTCCTAGTTTCCGCATGTTTAGGATTTACGTGAATTATATGTACGCATGTTATTTAATTATTATGTTGAATTAATTTAGGATTAATTCATGTTAGTAATTATTTGTTTAATTTAAATATGTATTTAAAAATTCATCTCGAATAGATCCGGGCACCCTAATTTCCCAACAACTGGTATTAGAGCTCTGGTTTCGAGCTCTGATTTTTTAAATTGTTATTTAAATTGTTGAACATTAAATTGAAATTGGATAGTAGAATTGCTAGATCTGTTTTGTAGGTATCCAATTGACATGGTATTTAATGTGTTTTATTTTCATGCATATGAATGAATGATTTTAATTCGACTCGTTCGGATTTATTTTTCTCGTGAGAAAATCCACGAGTAGATTAGGCTATTTGATTTGTTCAATGTAATAGACTAGTCTAGATTTAAGGTATTTATTTGTTAAATAAATCAGAACCTAATCCGGAGACAAGATGGAGACGAGTTAAAGACTATCCTAACCGGATGCGTGGCGACGCGTGACCGCGCCGGTAACGTGCCATAGAGGCACGCTACGCAAAAAATGACGCCCTTGTGACGGGTTTTAAAGGCCAGGGTGATCGCTCCTGAGCACGGGACGCGAGCGACCCAGCGACGGGCGTAAGTGAAGCGAGGGCGCAGGTGGCAGACGATGGCCTTGTATTGCCGATAAGATAAAGTTCGACCCCACCGCTTCCGAGGTCAGAAGAGCCTTTCCTTGTGGCGATGTCGTTGCACCTTTAGGGCGCATGGGCGCGGCATCAAAGTTATGGCCGGGTCGGATCTCGGAGTGGGCATCCTGCCGCTCTTGTTGCTTGGAGTGGCGTTTCAAGACGGAGTTCTTTTCGATACGAACGAGTGGGAGAAATTCAAGATGGCATTTTTTCAAAAAAAAATCAATCCAAGGAAAATCAAACCATGACAGTTGGATAATTTATGCCCAATGTGTTTATTTTCTGCTTTGCTTGATTTATTACTGTTGTATTTTCTTGTGCTTTATTTAATTTGTTTAAATATGTTTGCATGAGAATTGCCCAACGAAAAATCTTAAATTCAAAAAATTACTAAGCATGTTTAATAATTAATTTGGTTTTGACATAAATTAATTTTGACCTCCATGATTTATTTATTTGTGAAATCTTTTGGAGAAATTCCCTCTACGGATTGGTCAAAAATATAGCTTTCACATGAATAAATTTCCAAAATGATGATTGTGAATTATTATTAGTGGCGACGATGACCCTCCCATGAGGCTCGATCAAAACGAAGTAATAATTCTGTATTTAATCATGGTTATTACTTAGGTATAAAATTGATATTTATATACTTCTCCGAAGTCTCTGTCAATTTTATATTTGTCAAGTGGGAGTCGACTATTAATTTTCTTTAAAATTAAAGGTTTGTAACTGTTCTTGTTTGTAACCTGCTTGAATGTGATTTAAATGATGACCCTCCCACGAGGCTCATTTAAATATGTTTTGAGATGTTGGCTGATGCATATTCATATTTTTTTTGAGATTTTAATATGAATCATGTGATCGAATTATGTGATTTAATTTTGTGTTGATCTGGATATTTATACAAAATATATGTTTATTTCAGTTCATCATGTCGCAACCTTTTAATCCATTGAAATATATGCTCAAAGAACACCAACTCACTGGTGAAAACTATGTTATTTGGAAACGAAATATGTCTTTTGTCCTCACTGCACAAAAACATCATTGGGTTCTTGGCGGACCAAAGCCTGAAAAAATCACTGAAGGGTCATCAAGCTCGGAAAGATGTTTGTACAAAATCTGGGAGCAAGCAAATGAATCAATGAAACCGATAATATTGACTTCACTGTCTGATGATTTGAGGCTCATTCATGAGGGAATGGATTCAGCTGCGGAGATTGTTCAAAGTCTTGAGGAAATGTTTTTCTCTGAGAGCTGTATGATCAAAGAGTTTCATCGAAATGGAGTTGAAAAGCTGAAGATGATTGAGGGAACGCCCGTAAGGGATCACGTTCTCAAAATCAGATGCCATTTTGAGAAACTTGCTTACCTAGGTACACAGTACTGTGATGATGCTCAAATTGAATTCTTGTTCCTAACTCTTTCAAGATGCTTTAATGAGTTCTATTGTAATTTTGTGATAAGTGATCACATGTTTACCATGGATACCCTGCAAGAGATCTTGGAGACGGTAGAGAAACACTTGGGACAAGAAGACGAAGCTTTGGTGACTAACAAACTGCTCTCAAGATCTAGACCAATGGAAGGTAAGATTGAGAAGGAGATGAATAGTCCGATCCAAAGCAATGCCATCAACGAAAAGGGTAAGAAAGCCAGTTGGTTATGTTGTGTTCGATATAATTATCCAGCATTAATCGAACACGTAAGAGAGACACGTGTAATATTCGACTATTAAAATAATCATGCTCGATGGACAAGTGTGCTCGCCGCTCACCGACCAAACAAGTTTGTTCGCCAGCTCACCACTTGTCAACCAAGCGAGCAAACTCGCCTACCAAAGTGAGTTTTGTTCGCCAAGCTCGCCGAACAAACATCATTCTTTCGGCGGCTCGCCGCTCGTCTAACGAGCAAGTTTGCTCGTTGGCTCCCCACTCACCGAGCAAACATGAAGTTTTGTTCGCCAGCTTGATATTTACCAACCAAAGTTGCTCAATCAACCTATCGAGCAAACAGGCATGTTCGCCACTCAGATCAGGAAAGAAGGAATCAAATAAGCTGAGTCAAGTGATCTGAGGGCTCAGACAAGTCTGAGGACTCAGACAAGTCTGAGTACTCGGCCAACCTGAATGCTCAGACATCCTGAGAGGTCAGTATGCTCGATACTCAGATATCCTGAAGACTCAAACAATCTGAGGGGTCAGTATGCTCGGTGCTCAGACATCCTGAGGGTTCAGACATCCTGAAGGCTCAGACAAATCTGAGAGGTCAGTATGCTCGATGATCAGATATCCTGAGAGCTCAGACATCCTGAAGGGTCAGTATGCTCGATAATATTCCGACATAAAATTGATATGGTTTAATGGGGCGAACAAAGCTTTCAGCCGAGCAAAAGATTGATTTGGGCGACCAAAAGAGTGCCTTATAGACAAGCAAAAGCAAAGATCAATCTAGAAGACGAAGTTGGAAAGGTGGCAGCATTACATGAATTCTTGCATGACCCGAAGTCTCCAGCTCATGCTTGCCAAACCAGCTCATGCTTGTCGATGTACTATAAATAGAAGAAAAAACAACAAGATAAAGGTTCAAAAATTTCCCAGAGGTGTAAGGTTCACAAAAAAATTCGAGAGATCATCCATGCACACAAAAACCCTAGCACTCATGTACCAACTCTCCAAATCATCTTCATCCATAGCGATTCATCTTCATGAGATGTATCATATATTGTACGTGTAAAACTCGCAATACTACATTCCTGGCTTGGTATGCCCCCAGAGTAGTCATTTCTTGACGAACTGGGTCAACAAATTCCTCTTATTTACAGTTTATTTTACACGTGCATATTTTCTTTGTGAGTTGTTACCGAATTAGTCACATAATATTCTCCATATAAAATTACTCGCGACAAATTGGCGCTAGAAGGAGGGTACCAAAAAACCAACCCATACACAAACCAATAGTTAGCCGAGGCAGAAAAAAGAAATATAATGCCTCAATCTAGGAACACACAAATAGAGAGGTCGGGGCAAAGTCGACCTCACGACTGGAAAGAGGCTCAGCGCAAACCTCACAAAGATCAGACAGTGGAGACTATCAATCTTGAGGATATAGCCAATGATCCAGCGGCCACAACGAAGGCCATCGTTTTCTTGCTACGAGCACAGAAAGAGAGGGCCGAAAAAGAGTTGGCCAAGTTAAAAACTCAAGAAGATGAAGAACGACGCTCGCGTACACCTGATAGCGAGCAAGTTAAAAAGAAAGCTGCAAAGCGGGCCAACAAAAAAGCTGATGATACGTCTGATGACGAACAACCTCAAGGGTCTAGATGTTGGGATTATACTGAAAAGTATGCTCATTCCCCAGCACTAGACCATCAGCGTTTGGACGTTTGAGGCTCTCCGTCAAAGACCGAATCGGCAATAATAGGCGACAGGATCCAGGGAAGGAACAACCAATTAACATGCCCGCACATTCGGATCCCCATGATCATCCGCATGCCGAACAAAAATCGGCCGGAACAAAATTATCTATCCACCATCGATTGGGTAGTCAAGAACGAACTTGGAAAGGGGGACTGCCCCATCACGAGCATGACCCACTGGGTCCTCATGATGGAAAACAGCCCCGATCCAAGTCTGTTAGTTCCACAAAATTTGCGGAAATGCAAAAAGCCATCGAGGGTTTACAGGCCGACCTGGCCGCGACCAAAGGACACCCTCAGGCGAGCACAATACCTTGCTCACCACTATCACCGATGATCATGGCGGCCGAAATACAAGAGAAAGTGGCGAAGACCCGACCACCAATCCCCATGTTTGATGCTGAGTCAGACCTACATGTCCATCTCAGCAAATACTCAGACTTTATGATTTCCATGGGAGCCATAGACGCGATGCAATGCCGATCATTCCCCATGACTTTGGGTGATCGGGCGCATAGATGGTTCTCTACTTTGCCCGCCACGTCCATCACATCTTTCGCTCAGTTGGGGCAGCAATTCCTGTCCCATTTCTCATCCATGTGTGCCCGCCCGGCGCCAAAACAAAGGCTGGCGCATTTTTCCCAACTAAGAGGTGAGTCTGATCGAGCATACATTGAAAGATTTGATAAATGTTTGTATGATGGGGCCCCAGTTGAAGAGGATGCCAAGATCCTCGCGGTGGTCGGGGGCCTGACCCTGAATACTGACATGTGGAAAGCCATGCATCAAGATTGGCCGAACACATATTCAGAGTTCCGAGAGCGAGCAACTAAGATCATAGCCATGCAGGATTTGCTCGCCCAATCACGATTGGGTCAGGAACCTACAACTAAGAAAGTTTTTGGGAAGAAAGTGATGAATGAAGGGGGGTACAAACCAAACCATTCGAAGAAAGAGCAGAAGCAAACACCCTACGAAGTCTTCTGGGCGTTTCAGCGGAAAATATTTTTAACCAAATCAAAGATCGGGACATGTTAGATAGGCCTCGAAGAATCATAATGGACAAGCGTCGGCTTAATGCTTCCAAATATTGTAATTATCACGAGTACATCAGGCACAATACAGAAGATTGTCGCGATTTACTTTGACAACTTTGGAAGCTATACGAAGATAATCGTCTTACTCAGTTCCTAAAAAAGCTGACGAGCAGAGACTCCAGAACAGAAAAAATAGAAGACCGAAGGGGTAAGCGTAAAGACGAACAAACATCTGACAGTGATCCCGAAGAATCACGTAAGAGGTCTGAATTACCCAAAAGAGGGCCTCCTACTGTGGGTAGAGGTCGGGAAAGTCAAGAGATCCACATGATACGTCCTGAATATGGTCCAGTGGGTGGATGTTATCAGGCACCAACATTATCGAACAGACGAAAGAAGATGGAGATGCGTGCCTTGCAAAGCATCCATCAGGTGAAGGTGGCAAGCACATCAGCTAGCACGCCACCCTCTCACCAAATCATGTTTTCAGAAGATGATCTCGACGGTATAATCACCCCCCACAATGACTCCTTAACCATCAGTGCTAGTCTCCTCGGGATGAAGGTGCACCGCCTCCTGGTTGATACCGGAGCATACGCGAACATTTTGTTCGTCAACACTCTGCACCAAATGGAAAAGCAAGTTGGGGACTTGAGCAGTTATATTGAACCATGTGATCACACCATTATGGGTTTTGGGGAATCTGTAACCCGACCCTATGGTATGATTAGGTTAGGAGTCGAGTTAGAATCAACTCTAAATCCGGAGATCCGATGAACTAGAATACTAGATTTTGTAATCTTCGATGCTCCGTCTACTTATAACGGGTTTCTAGGTCACCCGTTTATTCAGGAATTTAAAGCGGCCTGTTCTATGTATTATTACTGTGTTAAATTTCCAACACAAGATGGAACGGGTAGCGTAAAAGGGGATCAGAAGAAAGATCGAGATTGTTTGATATCATGTGCACCAGAAAAGTAAAATATCATTAACATGATGGAGCAAACATGGGAGATTGGAGAGTCAAACCAACAAGTAAATACGCTGCCACAATGTCCTTTGTCGGACACAAGTTTGACGAGCACGGCTCCCCGCGTGAACATAAAACGCGCGAACATAGAATCCGGGATGGCAACTCATGTCCCAGATCTCCCAGATCTAATGAACATTGATCAGCCAAATGAGCTATCGGACCTAGAACCTCGCATAGGATTCGAACCTATGGAGGTTGATAACGAACACCGGGGGTCGATCCAAGATCCTTGGTGGAAACAAAAAAGAAAGCGAGCAACACCTGTCGAACAACTGGAGTCTATCAACATTGACCCGAACAGACCTGAGTTAGAAGTGTTCATTGGTTCGGAATTACCTGAACCAATTCGAACAGAAATGATTGCTTATCTTCAAGCAAACTTGGATGTGTTCGCATGGTCGCACGAGGATATGGTTGGCATTGATCCAAAACATGCATGCCACTCCCTCAACCTTGATCCAAAGACAAACTCCAAAGAATCCGAAGCCAAAAAGTTTAGTCCTAAAAGTATGCGAGAATGAATAGTGAAATCAAAAAGTTGCTCGACAATAAACCGATCCGAGAAGTAAAATGCCCAAGATGGCTTATAACCACAGGCTCGTCTGGCAAAGTCTAATGGATCTTGGAGACTATGTATTGATTTCACTGATTTAAACAAGGCAAGTCCGAAAGATAATTTTCCAATGCCGCATATCGATTATTTGGTCGATAATACAACAGGCCATGAGCTCATGACCTTCATGGATGCTTTTGTTGGCTATCAACAAATACCCATGCATCCGGACAATAAAAATGTTGGTCCGGTGGAAAAACCTATTTTTTTGTCTTGAAAAAAAACATTATGTTCGGTGCATATAAAAAAAAGCGAAATGGGGCAGAGAGTTCCCAATTTTTCAAACTTTGGAGCTCATGTGTTGTGTTTTGCTTATAGCTAGATGCATATGACAAGTATAAACATAAAGCGAAAGAAACAACACAAATATATAGTGGGTTCTGGACAACCATCCCTACATCCACTCTCCTCTCTAGGAAATTCCTTATCAACTTCTGAGCTTTCTGACTACCTCGTGTAGTTTACTTACTCAACTCGGCCCTGAGCTTTCTGACTACTCCACGTAGTTTACTTACTCAACCCGACCCTGAGCTTTCTGACTACCTCCGTAGTTTACTAACTCAAACTCTTAGATGTTTAACGAGTTCACACTCCTTCGGGACTTATCACCCTCACTCGGGTTTGCCTAACAACTACCTCACTTCACCACTGGGTTTAGGTTTGGTGTTGTCTCCAACTATGGTGAGATTATCCCTTACAATGGATTAGCCTCAATGCTAAGGTTGGGAAAATCTCTCTAAGCTTATGATACATCGTGGGTTGCTTAGGTTGGGTTCTAGAACACTCTTTGAATATATTTGTATATCTACAGACTTGTGTTCTAGGGTGGGAATGCTTTGACTATAACGCTCTTTGGCTTTGTAGCATTTTGTGCATAATCTCCATGCATCCACACATCCACACCCGATAATGAAGGAAGAACTTGTATTTATAGTGTGGATTTGAATGTTACCGTTGGAGAGAATCACATTCAAATCCATACTATTCTTTGTAAGTTCTGCAGCTTTTTCAGGCTGGTTGTCTTCCTCTCGTTGGTCCACGTCCACCGGATTCCAACGGTATATTCCTCGGCTTGATTGCCTCGGAACATTAGGGATATCTTGAACATTCAAGACATTCTTGAGTCTTTAGTAATTACTTGTGCCTTGATTTTCTCTGAGTCTTCGTGTTCTCTCGAGTCTTCATGTTCTCTCGAGTCTTCGAGTTCTCTGAGTCTTCGTGTTCTCTCGAGGCTTCGTGTTCTCTCGAGCCTTCGGTTCTCGATATCCTCTTGAGTCTTGATATCTCGGTTTCTTCTTGAGTCTTGTAAACTAACTCCGTTTCTATATCATGCCGACTATACATGGTGCGAGATAATATCCTCGAACACTCTAAAACCTGAATCTCGATTCATCTATCAAGATTTATCCTGAACATGTCATACTTAGGGGTTTTGGGATCTAATCAAAATCCTTTTTATTAAATTCATTTCCCAACAATTTCCCCCTTTTTGATGATGCCAAAACCTATCTTGTTACAAACATATAACCTATACTCAGGTTTCAGTTTTTCCTATTACAAGAATGGTAAATCTCTAATCAATTTAAATCATTCAACAGATTTCTTCAGTAATGAATCTTTCCTAAATAGATCATTACTAAATACTTAAGCAATTTCTCCCATAGCATCATATAGTTTCCCCTTTATATGAGCATACAATTAGATCAGAGACATTCAATCAGGCATATCAACATAAAAGACGTGTAAAAAAGATAATGAGGTATTATCTTTGAGCATAAAGATAAAGGTTTCATTGATCGTATGTTTTATCGATTCTGATTACAATGAACTTATCAAAGAAATAAAGACAAAAAAACATAAAGAATTACAAGTCTTCAGTTTTGGTCTTCAGTCTTCTGTCTTCAGCTCGACTCCTCATTCTTCTTCAATGGACTTTGTCTGATCAGGTATACTGACACTCATGCTGACTGAGTTCAGTTTCTTCTGACTTCAGACATCTTGACCCTCAGGTCTTTTGACCTATACTGAGTCTCAGTTTCACTTTACTTACTGAGCCTCAGATCACTTTACCCAAACTATCTGATTTCTTCTTTGCCTGATCTGATTAGCTCGACTCATCAGATCAACACATCTTTAGATCAATATATCAGAATAGCATCAGGTCATTATATCAGGTTAGCATATCAGGTTTATCATATCTGATCTCGATCACGTCTGATCTTGATCAGTCTCTTTTGCTCATCTTCTGATTTGCAACCTTCTCTTCTGATTTGCTGGCTTTAGCTTTTCTTCACTTCTGGTTTATTGCACAACTTATCATTTGAACTCATCTAACTTATTTGATCTCGATCAGTCTTGTCTGCAGCCATGTCTTGATCTTGATCATCTACTTTTGATTCTGTGAGTTCCCCCTCAAGTTGAAGTTCCCCTTTCAACTGATATAGACCGATATATCTGATTTGGTGAAGTTTTCAAGCTCAAATTTGATTTTTCTTCATTTGATCGACTTTGTATATAATCAGATTTTTGTTGACCTAATCGATTCTCCTCCGATTAAGCCAATTCTTGGAAAGTGTTCTTTGCCAAAACTTAGTCTAGAATAGTAGCCTCTATTCCCTAAGTTGGTGCGATTTGACATCGCGTGAGATATCGTCCCATTACTCTCGATATGTCAATCCGCCGTAACTTTATCCAATTATCGGTCGCGTGATTTCTACACGCTGTCCTTGTGATGCAAATTTTTCTAAAAAGGCTTTGAGAGCTCAAATTTGCATCTGCACCCTTGCTTGGCCTCTATAAATTGGACCAATATTTTACACGACATAACTCATTCACCATACTTATCTTCTTTGTAGAATCATGTATCCCGGTGAACCCTTGTTTCGGTGAGACTTCCTAAAAAACACTTTTACCCCCTTTTCCATGATTTCATCTTCTCAAATCAACCCTGTGTGTCCCTTTTTGCGGTTCTCGTCGTCATCAAAGATTTCTCATACAATCGTTGCTAAGCTTCTCTACCATCAGGGTGGCGGATCTGCTGTCGCAACTGAGAAGACACTTCTCCTAATCGTATGCACCTTGTGTGTCTTTACGATGACGTAACCAAAGATTAGCTTGAACTCGGTCGAAAATGAACGTGAGTTTGATATACGATCTTGATCGGACAACGGTGATCTTCCTATATCAACTCACCATTTAATGTTGGAGAGTCCACCGACTCTTTCTTAGGGCTCCCGCTTAAAAAATCCTATCAAGGCCGCTCTCACTCCATTGGAGAGTCCATCGGTTCTTGGCATAGGATTACCTTTCAAGCCTCCCTCACCTCAAAGTGGGGAAAATGAGAGCATGAGATCTTAAAATCTCTCTCCTCCTCCTCCTCTTAATCACTACCCCTCAGAGATCGGGTTTGGGTTTGGATGAAGGTTTAGGGTTATGGCTTAAGGGTTTAGGGTTTAGAGTTATGTATTGACCTCCAGGTTCTCTTGCATTTGTAACTTGTAATGTAACCTGGACCTTGGGTCTTTATCAATGAAAAGTTCTATTATTCCATTGTTGTGTAGAACTTTCTGTTTCCCTGATACCACAATTGATGGTATCGATTCGAGAGACGAGTTTTTAAAATAGATCTACGCTTTCGGCGATTACATTGAAGAAGTAATCTTTTGAGCACCTGCTCTGATACCACTTGTTGGTCCCGGTGGGAAAACCTATTTTGCGCGTGCGGAAGCAAAACATTATGTTCGGTGCATATAAAACAGGGGTGAGGGCAGAGAGTTCCCAATTTTTCAAACTTTGGAGCTCATGTGTTGTGTTTTGCTTATAGCTAGATGCATATGACAAGTATAAACATAAAGCAAGAACAACACAAAGAATATATATAGTGGTTCGGACAACCAAATCCTACATCCACTCTCCCTCTCTAGGGAAATTCCTTATCAACTTCTGAGCTTTCTGACTACCTCGTGTAGTTTACTTTCTCAACTCGGCCCTGAGCTTTCTGACTACTCCACGTAGTTTACTTACTCAACCCGACCCTGAGCTTTCTGACTACCTCCGTAGTTTACTAACTCAAATTCTTAGATGTTTAACGAGTTCACACTCCTTCGGGACTTATCACCCTCACTCGGGTTTGCCTAACAACTACCTCACTTCACCACTGGGTTTGGGTTTGGTGTTGTCTCCAACTATGGTGAGATTTTCCCTTACAATGGTTTAGCCTCAATGCTAAGGTTGGGAAAATCTCTCTAAGCTTACGATACATCGTCGTGGTTGCTTAGGTTGGGTTCTAGAACACTCTTTGAATATATTTGTATATCTACGACTTGTGTTCTAGGGTGGGAATGCTTTGACTATAACGCTCTTTGGCTTTGTAGCATTTTGTGCATAATCTCCATGCATCCACACATCCACACCCGATAATGAAGGAAGAACTTGTATTTATAGTGTGGATTTGAATGTTATCGTTGGAGAGAATCACATTCAAATCCATACTATTCTTTGTAAGTTCCGCAGACTTTTTTAGTTGGTTGTCTTCCTCTCATTGGTCCACGCAATTTGGATTCCAACGGCTATATTCCTCGGCTTTCATTACCTCGGAACATTCAGGGATATCTTGAGCATTCAAGACATTCTTGAGTCTTTAGTAATTCTTGTGCCTTGATTTTCTCTGAGTCTTCAGGTTCTCTGAGTCTTCATGTTCTCTGAGTCTTCAGGTTCTCTGAGTCTTCAGGTTCTCTGAGGCCTCAGGTTCTCTGAGGCTTCAGGTTCTCTGAGCCTTCAGTTCTCGATCCCCTCTTGAGTCTTGATATCTCGATTTCTTCTTGAGTCTTGAGAAACTAACTTTGTTCTATATCTGCCGACTATACATGGTGCGAGATAATATCCTGAACACTCTAAAACTGAATCCTGATTCATCTATCAAGATTTATCCCGAACATGTCATACTTAGGGGTTTTGGGATCTAATCAAAATCCTTTTTATTAAATTCATTTCCCAACAAAAAAGAATACGGCATTCTCTGAAGAAAAGAATATGTCTTTTGTTGGCGGCGATCGCGCTTCGGATTAAAGAATGCTGAGCAACATATCAACGTTTGGTGAACAAAATGTTCGACGAACACATCGGCTGAACAATTGAGGTATATATTGATGATATTGTGGTGAAGAACGAACACAAGGAAGACCACATCACCCACCTCGCACAAACGTTTGATATACTCAGGGAGTACAACATGAAGCTAAATCAAAAAAAAAAGCTTTGGGGTTCACTCAGGAAAATTCCTTGGACATATGGTCACCAATCAGGGGGATTGAAGCGAACCCATCAAAGATTCAAGCCATGCTCGACATGCAGGCCCCCAGGAGTGTGAAAGAGGTCCAAAAGTTAACCGGACGTTTAGCTTCCGTAAGCCGGTTTATATCACAAACTAGGGACAAATGCAAACCTTTCTTTGATGCATTAAAGAAAGGAAATTCCGATGGACCGAGCATTGCCAAAATGCATTCAATCATTGAAGCGAACCTTTTGCAGATACCCGGACACCGCCTAGGCACATCCCCCAAAGAACAACTCTATCGTATCTTCTTTGCATCCGAACATGCAATTAGCGTTATGCTCGTTCAGCGAGACGACCCACTTTGCCCGCTTACTATGTAAGCCAAGTGCTCAAAAGCTCGAAACTCGGTACCCTCCTTCGAAAAATTAGCATATGCTCAGTAATGAGTGTTCAAACTGCGACCATACTTTTTTCGATCACTACCGAGGTCAATCTTGACCACATTCCCATTGCGACAAGTCCTCCACCGGCCAGACACTGCAGGCAAATTACTCAAGTGGGCGGTGGAGTTAGGACAATTTGGCATTACGTTCGCTCCGCTAACAACAATGAAGGGCCAAGCTATGGCCGATTTCATGGTCGAGTTGACATATCCACAAATGCCCAAAAGAGCAGTCGACCAACCATGGCATATGTATGTTGATGGCTCATCAACAAGTTCAAGAGCCGGAGCAGGAGTAGTTCTCATCAGCCCAACTAGACAAACATTCACCACAGCCACCCGTTTTGATTTCCCAGCTACAAATAATGAAGCCGAGTACGAAGCTTTGATCGCTGGACTACAGATGGCTATGACAATGGGAATTCAAAGGCTGATGATTTACAGCGATTCTCAGATAATTGTTTATCAAGTAACAGGCGAGTACGAGGCCCGAGGTGAACAGATGGCACAATATCAGCAACTAGCAAAGGAGTTGCTTGAGCAATTTGAACAAGTTTTCATAGAACAATTACCACGATTGGGTAATTCGTTCGCTGATGCCTTGGCACGCCTGGCAACAGCAAAAAGAGTGATGAACACAATGGACATTGTGGTCGTCACAACTTGTTCGCCATCAGTTCCCAGATTTATGGTCGCCCAAGTAACAAGCGAACAGGAAACTTGGATGACTCCAATCCCGAGTTACTTACAAAAGGGACTTCTCCCTGAGAATAAGGCACAAGCTACTCGCCTTAGATTACAATCTGCTCGTTATACTATCTTAGACGAGCATTGGTACAAAAGAAGCTTCTCACTTCCACTATTGAAGTGTATTACTACTGAAGAGGGTCATGTTATTCTGGAGCAAATCCATGATGGAGTATCGCGAAACCATACAATGGGCTCGTCCCGCACATAAAATAATCGAACAAAGGTTATTATTGGTTGACCCTCAAAAATTTCGTCACAAGATGCTCATACGTGCCACAGTGCAGTGTACATGCCCCACTTATTCATAACCCACCGAGGAACTAGTGTCGGTTCTGACCCATGGTCATTTGCTAAATGGGGAATCGATTTGATCGCCCATTTCCCTTCGCACGCCGAGTAAAATATGATGTGGTCGCCGTTGATTACTATACTAAATGGGCTGAAGCCGAATCCATTGTCAAAATCACCGGACAAAGAATGTGGAACTTTGTTTAGAAAAATATCATTTGTCGTTTTGGGCTTCCCCAATCATTAGTAACGGATAACGGCAAGCAGTTCGATGGAAGTGAATTCTGACAACATTGTGCTCGCTGGGGCATAAAAAATCATTATTCAACTTCGTATTATCCCCAGTTAAATGGAAAAGTTGAAGCCGTTAATAAAATTATCAAGCATACCCTCAAGGCCAGACTTGATAATTCCAAGGGGGGAGGATGGGTTGAAGAGTTGCCCAAAATTTTATGGGCTTATCGAACAACTTTCAGAACATCAATTGCGGAAACCCCTTTTGCCCTGGCATTTGGTGCGGAAGCTGTTATACCCGCAGAGATCAAGATTCCGAGTCATCAAACAATGACTTTTGGAGAGCACGTCAATGACCAAAGGCCATACAGAAAAGTGCACTGTTAGAAGAAAAAAGAAAGGCGGATGCCGATTTCAAGAATGCCATGTACAAAAAGAGATCAGAAAAGTTCTATAACTCCAAAATCCGAACACGCAGGTTCAACGTGGGCGAGCTGGTTCTAAGACGAGCAACGGGGGTATCAAGTGGTGTGTTCGGCCGAGCATGGGAAGGTCCATTCAGAGTTTCGAAACGTTTGTTAAACGGGGCATATGACTTGGAAGACCTGAATGGAGTCCCATTGTCCTACTCGTGGAATGCGTCGAATTTGAAAAAATATTATCAGTAATGACGAGCATAACTGGCCAAACAAAATCAACCACACGGCTGAAGCGAGCACAGATGGCCGAGCATAGTCGGCCACATAGTTGAAACGAGCACAAATGGCCGAACATAATCAGCCATTCAGCTAAGACGAGCAGGATAATCATGAAGGAAGAACACATTGTGTTCGACACAAATCTTCTAGAAAGAAATGCTGGCCAACACTATTGAAAGATAGAAGATACGTGTCAAAACAAATCGAGAAGTGGTGGCAACCAAAAAAGAACGATCAATCCTTGAACAAGAGCCGCAAAAACCCAATGATGTCAAAGGAGGATTCAAAGCGATGATGTCAAAAAGGAGGAGTAAAAGTAAGAGGGTCAAGACCAACTAGCTATGCCAAAGACCAAATTTGGGATAGTTCTATAAATAGAGGCATATTGATAGCTGAAGAAAGCAGAAAAAAAAAAGATGAAAAAGAAAAAACACTACAGTTATCAGAAGAAAGTTGGTTCAAGATGACTCAGACGAAAGAAAAATCCAAAGACTGATTCAAATTTATCATTCCCTTGAATCGAGCATCCGTATCTAGTATGAGCTTTGTACCCCATATGACACTCCGAAAGCACAAAGTTGAAGCTCGTTGCGGACTCAAGATACTTTCGGCAGAGTCATGGTTGCCACTCCACATTACTCACCGCTTATGCGATAGTAAATCACTAGTCCCCATGCATCCCCAAAATCTCCTCGAAGGAGGGATGTCGTCTTTGTCCGCCAAGAAACAACATCACGGATCTTGATGCTCGTGTATCTACCAAGGGGACGAGAATGGTGTGAGTGAAGATTTTGCTCGCGCTATAAAGTAAGCGGCGAGCATGCTCGCCACATGCTTATGTCACTTGTTTGCCAAGATAATCACAACTTGTCCAGAGGGACAAAAGCTTATCTTCTTCTTTGCTGAGCATGTTACTAAGGAAGGGTAGACAGATGATGTGCCACATGCTTGTCAACATCAATTCCGCGGACAAAGGAGAGGCCAGTTAGTGTCTACTCAAGACAAGGTTTAAATTCAAAACCATAGTCTAATGTCTATAGTTGTGTAATAGATAGTCTTCTTCAAATGTAAAGGTTGTAAAGGTTGTAATAGAATACAACGTTTTGCAAAAAAATATTTTTGTTCGCTAAGATTTTCTAGTTGAAGCCTATTTGAGGTCGCACCTAAGCCGAACGGCCTGAACAAAGACGAATGAGCCCAGGTCTATGTTCACCTGACGAACGAGTTCGTACTCTAATTCCCATAGCAAAAAGTGAGTAATGGGTGCGCGATGCAAAAAAGACGACTCAGATTTACAGACACCAAAGTAAAAAGGGTGATGAGTCTTGGGTCGCAAATAAATAAGACGGCCTCTAGTACGGAGTGATCGCACCTAAATAAGACAATCGCGAACTAAGAAAGGGGGGGTTCATAAAGTTAACCCATCTGGTCGCACCTAAATAAGACGATCAACCGATTGCAACGTCAATAAGATAATCAAAAATGAAAGAAGTCAGGAGCGGGCATAGGCAAACACAATGTTCGAACTCATTCAGAAGAAAAGAGGCATAAACTAGAAAGCAACAAAGCGAACATCAAGCAACACAAGCATCAATCAATCATCAACAACCACATTCATCCTCAACAATCAGGTTAGAGGAAACAGTTCAATATGCAATTCAACCATTCAGTTTCAAAGTTGTTCGAACAAGATTGAAGAAAGCAAAAATTTACACAAGTATGGAAGAAACTGTTCGAGCAAAAAATGAAGAAGACAAAAAATTACACAACGTCTGTTCGGCAAAACAAGAATTATACTAAGGGACAAATTCATAGTTGGGGGTGGACGGAAGTGAAATGTCGAACAAATCATGCTCGCCCCCCGAAGAACGGCTCCTCCAAAGATGGTCGTCCAAGATGCTTTCGCCAGAGGTACACTTTGCTCGGGTCACGGAGGTCCCCTTTGTTCGACCAAGACTGACGGACCGGACTCGATTCGGAGAGTTTGACCAGCAACATCAGCAACATTCACGTCTGAGCCATCTTCCTCATCCAGGATAGGATCATCAACCTCGATCCCTTCAGGAAGAGTGGAAAAGTCACACAGATCGTTCAGGTCAGACATCGGAAGATTGCGATCTGGTGGATTGTCGATCAGGTACTGCTGAAAACTAGATATGAGTGGGGCAATTTGTTCGCCAGTGAGCGTATGGCGAGCAGACCGGATGGCATCAGCAAGAGCACATATGTAGGAGAAGTTGGATATAGAATCAACATATTCTTCATTGTGCAGCCTTGAATTTTCGAGACCCAAACGAGTGTTGGTCTCTTCAGCAATCATGAGTTGTTGGCCGAGCACATTCTTCTCACTTTCCGTGGCCTCGACGTAAGCTCGGAGTCTACGAAGCTCGACATTCATCTCATCCTGAGCTCTCCGTATGCTGACCACCTCCTCCTGAGAATGGTTTAGCTCCTCCTTTGCCTGGCGAGCAACTTCCTAAGCCTCGGCGAGCATTCTCTTGAGCCCTGGCGAGCATCCTCCCGAGCTTTGAGCATCTCTACTTGCCGGAAGAAATCGTCCCCAGCCAACCTCGGTTCATCCCGAGCTCGTTTCATTCGCCCACCTTCTCTTCAAAACTCACGATCGAGCCAAGTAGTTGACATGAAGATTGGCGGACTCGGTATCATTCTCAAGGACGACCATATATTGGCCCTGAGTACCAAGCCAAGTCGCATGTTTTCCAAAGGTGTGGGACCCGTAAAGCCTCTTCCATTTCCCGGTGAGTCCACGCGTTGAGCGGGGTCCGACCGCGATTTGGACATGCTCCGGGAATGCCGGGAACCTTACGAACACTTGGTGAGCGGTAGTAGTTTTTCAAATTGGGCATCAAGGGTGCCAACCTCGCTTCAACCTCAGAGCACCCGAGCAAACAAACATAACTAAAGTAACAAAATCAATCAAAAAAAATAGAGCGAACAAAATGTACTGAGCCGACGAGGCCCATCCCATCCCAAGAATGATTTATCCTCTGGGACCGGAGCTCGTGGTTCAAAGGGGTCCATGATCGGGCCCAAAGGAGGCCGAGAAGATGTGCCAACCTCCATTTTCGATAACTGAGCGACCAGGACCGACCACGAGGGCGGCCATTCTCCGACGCTTCGATAAAGTCCGGGTTACCCTAACAAAGATCGGTGCTCGCCTCGAGCCTGCTTAAACTGGTGTGCCTATCCAGCTTGTTAAACATTCCCCCGCCACGGCCATTCCTGGTCTTTTTTGGCGACAGGCACATTTCGGGTCCCGCAAATTTAACGAGTAGTCCTTTTTTGGTCGGCCTCGATTCCCCTTTAGGGCCGACGGATGTTCGCTCGCCAAGCCACTGCGTCGCCCTCTCCCCGATTTGCTCGCTGAGCTTCCCGCTCAACTTGAATTCTAGCGAGCTCTTGAGGTCTTTTTCTTCGAGCCATCTCGGTATGTTCGGACATACTCACGGCAACAGTAACAGCAGGGAAAGCTATAAGCAAAACAATTCATTATGCAAGAAAGGATAACAACGAGCAAAATGGTACAAAGCTTATGCAAATATAAGTGGCAATCCTTACCAGCTCGGTTAACAGCTACAAGATGGTGAGGGGGCACGAACAGTCCTCATTTTTTCCTCTGTTCGGCGGTATTCAGGGTCCTCACAGATCGTTCCGAGCGAGACTCGAGATCAATTTGCCAAACGCTACTAAAATAGCCATCGTTGGTCTCCTTGTCCGTCGCAGCTGGAATTCCTGAAATAAAGAGTAAGTTAAAATCAGTTCAAATTGAGGAACAAAAGACACAAAAATACTTACTGCGATAAACCCTAAAATCAGTGGGGATGTCCAATCGAGCATCTGGTTCGCTTCCAGAAGCCGAGCTCTTCCAATCGCCCCCAACGAACCAGAATTTCTCCTTCCAATCACTGATTTTGTTCGGCACATCCTCAATGATTTTGCACTTGGCATTTGCTTGTATGAATAGCCATCCATGTTAGCCTTTCGGACGGGTCAAATGCACCAATCGAGCAAGTTCAGCTACTGAGGGATAATATCTAGGCTTCATTTTGCCGAACAAAGTCAGGAAGCTCATGATCATATTCCACCCATTCGGCTTAAGCTGCGTGATGGTGATATTTCATTCCACGAGCAAACGGGTGATAGCCGAATGGAGTGGAAACCTAAGGCCCGCTTCCATTGTGTCCAAGTTTACAGCAACACAACCTTTTGGGGGCTGGTCTGCTCGCTCATCGGAACCCGGTGCCCAGAAAAAGACATCTTTGGGGGTTTCGTAATTTCTATACAGTTGAGCGAGCATATCAACATCGACTACACTCGCAATCTTGCTCACTGGGTACTCATTTTCAACCCTAGTCCTATGAGGTTGCTCGGGCCAATCAAAACTATAACGAGCATTATACTCGTTATATGGTGGACTATGAGGGACACCAACAGGGATATCAAGTTCAGTATTTTGCTCGCCGCCTAACCCTATGTTCGATTCATCAATATTCACAGCCATCAAAATTTCCCCCCTCACATTATCATCATCCATATTCACATCAACACTATCTACAACCCTAGACCTAATTTGGGATTGAGACAAAGAATCCTCATCTGAATCATCCAAAAAATCGGTACGGGTAAATCCCTATCCAATTCGTTTAGGGCATCATTCGTCTCCGGCGCGTTGGCGTCGCTATGGGGGATTGTACCGAAAGAGGGAGAGGAAGAACTATGGTGATTTGATTCTGATTCTACTGAAGCAGAGGAATTTGAACGAGAAGCCATATTCAGAATTAAAGAGAAAGAATGCAATGGTTACCTGAGTAAGATCCTTCACCGGAATGATGAAGCCCTTGCCGGAATATTTAGACTCGAAAGAGATTGAAAACAAAAAGCAAGAAGAAGAAGAAAAGAAAGAAAAGAGATTGAGGCGACAAAACGAAGTATTTATAGATATCGGATTCAATTTTGAAAATATGGCACAGAATACGAAACGACATCTACTATGGCCCAATCAGATTATAACAGCCGGGCCCCATGTTGAATACAAAGCGACCCGGCTGGGGGGTATTGTTGTGTTCGATATAATTATCCAGCATTAATCGAACACGTAAGAGAGACACGTGTAATATTCGACTATTAAAGTAATCATGCTCGATGGACAAGTGTGTTCGCCGCTCACCGACCACACAAGTTTGTTCGCCAGCTCGCCACTTGTCAACCAAGCGAGCAAACTCACCTACCAAAGTGAGTTTTGTTCACCAAGCTCGCCGAACAAACATCATTCGTTCGGCGGCTCGCCGCTCACCTAACGAGCAAGTTTGCTCATCGGCTCCCCACTCACCGAGCAAACATGAAGTTTTGTTCGCCAGCTTGATATTTACCAACCAAAGTTGCTCAATCAACCTATCGAGCAAACAGGCATGTTCGTCACTCAGATCTGGAAAGAAGGAATCAAATAAGCTGAGTCAAGTGATCTGAGGACTCAGACAAACCTGAGGGCTCAGACAAGTCTGAGTACTCGGCCAACCTGAATGCTCAGACATCCTGAGAGGTCAGTATGCTCGATACTCAGATATCCTGAA
Source organism: Stenogyne calaminthoides (assembly GCA_037126765.1). Lineage (NCBI taxonomy): Eukaryota > Viridiplantae > Streptophyta > Magnoliopsida > Lamiales > Lamiaceae > Stenogyne > Stenogyne calaminthoides. The sequence goes on along the minus strand of JBBCBC010000029.1, from coordinate 1,927,008 downwards.
GACTCAGACAATCTGAAGGGTCAGTATGCTCGGTGCTCAGACATCCTGAAGGCTCGGACAAACCTGAGAGGTCAGTATGCTCGATGATCAGATATCCTGAGAGCTCAGACATCCTGAAGGGTCAGTATGCTCGATAATATTCCGACATAAAATTGATATGGTTTAATGGGGCGAACAAAGCTTTCAGTTGAGCAAAAGATTGATTTGGGCGACCAAAAGAGTGTCTTATAGACAAGCAAAAGCAAAGATCAATCTAGAAGACGAAGTTGGAAAGGTGGCAGCATTACATGAATTCTTGCATGGCCCGAAGTCTCCAGCTCATGCTTGCCAAACCAGCTCATGCTTGTCGATGTACTATAAATAGAAGAAAAAACAACAAGATAAAGGTTCAGAAATTTCCTAGAGGTGTAAGGTTCACAAAAAAATTCGAGAGATCATCCATGCACACAAAAACCCTAGCACTCATGTACCAACTCTCCGAATCATCTTCATCCATAGCGATTCATCTTCATGAGATGTATCATATATTGTACGTGTAAAACTCGCAATACTACATCCCTGGCTTGGTATGCCCCCAGAGTAGTCATTTCTTGATGAACTGGGTCAACAAATTCCTCTTATTTACAGTTTATTTTACACGTGCATATTTTGTTTGTGAGTTGTTAGCGAATTAGCCACATAATATTCTCCATATAAAATGACTCGCGACAGGTTAAAAGTCCAGAAGATACCAAAAGGAAAATGTTTTAACTGCTGTGAAAAGGGACATTGGAAGTTGGCTTGTTCCAAACCCAAAAGGAATGGAAAGAAAGGTAATTCACACTCACTAGTTGTTGAAACTTGTTTGGCGGAGTATGCTACCCATTCGTGGGTATTGGATACGGGATCCACTGATCATGTATGTTTCACATTGCAGGGTTTCAAGCAGAGCCGGCGACTTAGTGAGAGTGAGATCCTCATCACGCTAGGTGATGCTACGAGAGTGGCAGCTAAAGCAGTGGGAGAAGTGCACCTGTCTTTTGAAGACAAGACTTTAATTTTAAGAGATGTTCTATACGTTCTTGGTTTTCGGAAAAACCTTATTTCTATTTCTAAACTCTTTATCGATGGATATTCTATTCATTTTAATAAAGATGTTATTATTTTTCGTAACGATGTAATTATCTGTCGTGGAACTTTAAGGAACAATCTCTATATTATTAACTGTGCACATCACTCACAAAATGCATCCTATAACACATCTACTATTTCTTGTAAATGAAAGCGCTCAGCTGAAGTGAACGAGAGACTTCTTTGGCACCTAAGATTAGGTCATATTAACCCGAAAAGGGTTCAAAGGTTGGTGAAAGATGGTTCTTTGGGGTCTCTCCAAATTGAGCCATTTCCGACTTGTGAATCGTGCTTGGAAGGTAAAATGACCAAGAGGGCATTTGGAGCCAAGGGGCTTAGAGCTAAAGAAGTGTTAGAAATCGTTCACACCGATATGTGTGGTCCAATGCAAATCAAAGCTAGAGGTGGCTACGAGTATTTCAAACTACGGATACATTTTCCTAATGAAGCATAAATCTGAGACCTTTGATAAATTCAAAGAATTTAAAGCTCAAGCAGAGAATCATAAGGGAAAAAATATCAAGTTTCTACGATCTGATCGTGGAGGCGAATACCTCAACGATGAATTTCTAAACTACCTATTGAAAGTGGGGATTGCATCCCAGTTGACTGCACCCGGTACCCCTCAACAAAACGCGGTTGCAGAACAAAGGAATAAAATGCTTTTAGAAATGGTAAGGTCAATGATGAGTTATGCGGATTTACCAAAATCATTATGGGGTTACGCATTAGAAACAGCGGCTTATATTCTGAACCTAGTGCCATCCAAATCTGTACCTAAAACCCCGAGAGAATTGTGGACGGGGCGCAAGCCCAGTTTTGGACACATCAGGATCTGGGGGTGTCCGGCATACGTGCTAGACAAGGAAGCCGATAAATTGGATGCACGTTCGGAATTAAGGATGTTCACAGGGTACCCCAAAGGAACTAAAGGATGCATGTTCTATGGTCCCGAAGATCAAAAGGTGGTAATCAGTACTCACTTTAGATTTTTGGAAGAAGACTACATGAACAGTTGAAAGGCTAGAAGTGAAATTAACTTAGAAGAACTTAGGGGGCCAACTCCATTGCCAACTGTACAAAATGATATACCAAACGTCACACCTACACAACCAGAACCTCGTCGTAGTGGGAGGGTTATCAGACAACCCGAGAGATTCTTGGGGATCGGAGAGCCTTCGAACTTGATCTCCGTAGAAGAGTCAGATCCATGGTCCTACAACGAGGCGATCCGAGACAAAGATGATCAATCTTGGCAAACAACAATGGAAACCGAGATGGGTTCAATGGATCACAACAAGGTGTGGGATCTAGTCGAACCACTTGATGGGGTGAAACCCATATGATGCAAGTGGGTATACAAGAGAAAAAGGGGACCAGACGGAAGGGTTGAAACCTTCAAAGCAAGACTAGTGGCGAAAGGGTACACTCAGAAAGAAGGGATAGATTATGAGGAAACCTTTTTGCCCGTAGCCATGCTCAAGTCCATCCGCATTCTCTTGTAGATTGCTGCGCATCTAGATTTTGAGATCTGACAAATGGACGTCAAGATAGCTTTCCTCAATGGAAATCTTGACGAAGAAATCTATATGCAACAACCCGAAGGCTTCATTGAAAAAGGCCAAGAGCATCTGGTTTGCAAGCTTAAGAAGTCCATTAATGGGCTAAAGCAAGCATCCCGCGTTTGGAATCAGTGTTTTGATCAAGTTATAAAATCTTACGGTTTCGATCAAAACGAATTTGAAAGTTGTGTTTATAAAAATGTGATGGAACTGCATTGGTATTTTTGGTACTATACGTGGACGACATTCTGCTCATCGGAAATGATGTAAAGGTGTTATCAGACGTAAGGGCATGGATGTCAAAACAGTTCGATATGAAGGATTTAGGGGAAGCCGGTTACATCCTAGGGATCAAGATCACTCGAGATCGCAGGAAAGAATGATCGGGCTTTCGCAAACCTCATACATAGATACTATTTTGAAGTTTTTCATCATGCAAGATTCCAAGAAAGGCTTTGTGCCCTATAGACATGGAATCCATCTGCCCAAAGAGATGTGTCCCAAGACACAAAAAGAGATAGATGACATGAAGAGCATACCTTATGCTTCGGCTGTGGGAAGCCTCATGTATGCAATAATGTGTACGAGACCGGATATCTTCTTTGTCGTAGGCATGGTGGCAAGATATCAAAGTAACCTTGGGAAAGAGCATTGGACTGCAGTAAAGAACATTATGAAGTACCTCCTTCCTCACCGAGAAAAATATGTACTGTTGGAAGAGGATACCATTCGACCTCAAAAATGTTGGGAATACGAACCAGCGATTGGTAAACCAAATGTTCGCGGAGGAAATCTGTAAATCCATGGAGGTATATGTAGACGACATAGTCGTCAAGAGTCTGAAAAAAGAAGATCATCTTGCCGACCTCTCCCGAACATTCAACATCTTGAGGAAGTTCAACATGAAGCTCAACCCGAAGAAATGCAACTTCAAGCGCGAGTCGAAATAAATTCTCGCCACTTAGTCGACAAGCGAATAGAGGCCAATCCAACAAAAATTAGGGCGATACTAGAGATGGGCAGCCCGCGAAACCCAAAGGAAGTAAAGAAGCTCGATGGGAAGCCTGTGTTGGGGTTATACTGAAAAGTATGCTTTTACTTTGTATAACCAAACTGAAGTTTCTTATTTATTTACTCAAATAAATTATTTAATCATCAAGTATTAAATATGAATGAATGTTATATATATTTATTGCAAACCCATTCAATAAGATAAAGATGATACGTTGTAGTTAATTTGGTGATACCCGATCACTGAAGATCAAATTAACAACCCTCGTAATTAAGTACAAATTCACAACCCAGATGGAAATGAATGAACCATCATGAACGGTTGAAGTGTGAGACCCAGATTGACTTGTCTTGACCAAGGGATCACACTAGCGCATTTAGGTGCGTTGAATGAGGACCTACAGGAGGACAAATTCTTTGGTACTGAATATTCAAGAATTAGACCTCAGTGGTGCGTTATTTCTTAATCTCCGTCCCTTAAATAGGATCGTGTGAAATTAATAACTATTGCTTTGATTTATGATGGGAAGAGAGTTAATGCGATTCGATACCTTATATCTTGGGCAATATTATTAATTACATGACGATTGCTGACATTTAATACGGAATCGAATCGCGTTGCTTGATTTATCCCTTTGGTGGGCTTTTATCATACCAAATCTTGGATAATTATTTCCTAGATGGATAATAATGTTGAGCTTTTTACCCAAGGACAAAGATATTAATTAATATAAAGCTTGTTCAGTGGCTTAATTAATTAATGGAATAATATAATCTTAAACGTGGAAAATAATGACCGGGAGCCATGTTATATGTGAAATTACTATGGGTTAAGATGGATAGTTCAATATTAATTTTATAGTGGAATAAATTAATATTAATGGACTTGAATAATATTTGGCTCAAATTATTAAAGCTTCATAGTCCATTGAAGGTCCAATCGTAATTCTCCTAAAGGCCCCCAAATAGCCAAAAATAAAGTCCAATTAATGAGAGAGAGAAGAAAATATTCTTGCTATATTTTCACTTAATATTTTCAAAAATTTGTAGTTGATTAGGAAGAAAAGATTGTCTTGATTTTCTTGTAGATATTTTATGGGAAGAGATAATTATTGTAGGAATACATAATTATCTCATAAATTCAAGAAGTCAAATCTTGACTCCTAATATCTTGTGATTTTCGAAAATCATAGGTAGAAGAGGGGAAATAATTTTTTATGGAAAATTTAATTATGGAGAAAAGAATATAGAAGATATATTCAAGATTTCTTGGAGACCAAGAAAAGATTTTCTTCCTTATTTTCTTGACCTAAATATTCGAACCCCTCCTCCCTATTTATAGGGGATGAGCTCTTCATTCCCAAGTGAAAATTCCATGTGTTGGAAATATTAGAAATCTACAAAGGTGGTAGCAAAATATTTTATTTCTCTCCCATTAAAATCGTTCGTGTGAATCCTCCCACCGGATTACGTTCGTGGACTTGGGGATATATTTGGGAAGGCTCTTGGGTTGATCCGTCTTCTCAAAGCTTGTCTCTACAAGAGGTTAGTAATTCTGTAACTCCTAGTTCCGCATGTTTAGGATTTACGTGAATTATGTGTACGCATGTTGTTTAATTATTATGTTGAATTAATTTAAGATTAATTTATGTAAGTAATTATTTGTTTAATTTAAATATGTATTTAAAAATCATCTCGAATAGATCCGGGCACCCTAATTTCCCAACAGCCTGGCAGCCCTCAGCAGATTCATATCCCGCATGGGAGATAGGTGCAAAACTTCTTCGACACACTAAAGAAGACCAAAAATGATTTACAGTGGACGGAGGAGGCCCAGACAGTTTTAGATGGCATCATGGAGTATCTTGCCAACCCAAAGATACTTGCTAAACCTGTCCCTAGAGAAAAGCTCTTCCTCTACCTGGCAGCCTCCGAAATGGCCCTGAGCTCGGTCCTGGTACGAGCCGAAGGGCAAGACTACCTGCTGATCTACTATGTAAGCTAGGCACTAAAAGAGGTGGAACGAAGGTATCCTCCCCTCGAAAAACTCGCCTACGCTCTCGTGATGAGCGTGAGAAAGCTACTGACCATACTTTTTTCGACCACCAGGTAGAGGTATTGACCTCGCTACCCCTAAGAAATGCGCTAAAATGCCCCGACACGACTGGGTGCTGCATGAAATGGGCAATTGAAGTTGGTAGTTCGGCGTCTCATACCCCACGAACTGTCATCAAGACACAGGCCCTGCCGATTTCATGGTAGAACTCACCTTTCCAATGACCGCACAGGAAGCACCAGCAGGGCCCCCCTAGGAGCTCTACATGGACGAGTCCACCACTCAAACCCGAGCCGGGGCTGGCGTAATCCTAACTAGCCCGGACGGACAATCCTTCCAAACGGCTATCATGTTTGACTTTCAGGCCACCAACAATGAAGTAGAATACGAGGACATAATTGGAGGACTTGAAGTGGCAATGGCCATGGGAATAAAGAGACTGAAAATATACACCGACTCGCAACTGGTCGCGTGTCAAGTGTCGGGGAAGTATGAGGTCCGATGCGATTGAATGACCGCATACCAAGAATTCGTCCGCAGCCTGCTCGAGAAATTCGACCAGGTATATGGGGAGCTAATACCTAGGAACATGAATTCCCAAGCAGATGCTTTGGCCAGGCTAGAACATTAGAAAGACCAGAGGATATGAGAGACGTCACCATCACGAAACTAACTTTTCCATCCACCACACACACCATGGTCGCCCTCACCGACCCAATGGATGTCGACCACGAGGATTGGAGGACACCAATACTCGAGTATCTAAAGACACGACATCTACCCGACAATAGGGTCGATGCCCGATAACTGCAAATGAGAGCGGCAAGATATGTGATGGTCGATGACAACTTGTACAAGCGGGGCTTCAGCATCCCACTACTCAGATGTGTGACAAGGGCCGAGGGGCAAGCCATCCTGAGAGAAATCCACGAGGGCATCTGTGGAAACCACACGGGAGGCCAATCCCTAGCCCACAAAACCATTCGACAAGGGAACTTCTGGCCAACGCTAAAAAGGGATGCTCTCGAATACGCAAAGACATGCCACCGATGCCAAATATTTGCCCCCTCAATCAAGGTATCCCCAGAAGAGTTAACCAGCATTCTGAGTCCATGGCCTTTGCAAAATGGGGAATCGACATCATCGCACCCCTACCTACGGCCCCAGGGACCATACGGTTCACCCTCGTCGCGGTCGACTACTTCACAAAATGGGCAAAGAGGGAGACCCGTTGCAACGATTGACCAGGACAACGTGATAAAATTCATATGGAGAAACATCATTTGCCGCTTCGGTCTCCCACAAGAAATCGTGACCGATAATGGGAAACAGTTTGACGGCCTCAAGATAGACGCATTCTTCAAGAAATGGAAGATAACAAAGCTCTTCTCCACCCCCTACCATCCGCAATCCAACGGGCAAGTTGAGGCGATCAACAAAATTATCAAACATACACTGAAAGTACGACTTGAAGGGGGGAAGGGCAACTGGGCAAGCGAATTGCCCGAGGTATTGTGGTCATACAGAACAACATGCAGGACTTCCACACGGGAAACACCCTACTCCCTTGCATTCGGGGCAGAGGCAGTAATCCCAGCAGAAGTCACTGTACCTAGCCACCAAACGAGCAATGGAGCCTCGAACGACAATGATATGGCAATGACGACTAGCTTGGACCTACTGGAAGAAAGAAGAATAGAGGTAAACCTAAAAAATGCCAACTACAAATGGCAAGCAGAAAGATACTACAATTCGAAGGTCAAACTCTGACAGTTCAAAGAGGGTGACCTCGTCCTAAAGAAAGTGCTCGGAGTACCCAAATGAGTATTCGGCCCCACCTGGGAAGGCTCATTCAGAATATCCAAATGCCTGGCAAACGGGGCATACGAGATCGAAGAACTGGATGGCACACCAGCCCAGTATCCATGGAACGCGGCCCACTTGAAGAAATACTACCAATAGGGAATAACTAATAGCCTGTTTACTAGTTTGTATGTCACTATGTTGTAATAGCTCATCGTTTTCAAGAGAGATATTGATCTGGATGACAAGGGTCGAGTCGGAAGAGTAGTCGCCAAACGTATAAGCCGACCACCTGCGACAGGAAGCATCACTCGGAACTCATGTCGACAAGGTCGTCGTCGCATTGGCCATTGGCCAAGCACGATGACCTTCTTGAAGACAGCACCATAACATGACTAAGCCGAAATTTAGACACGTCGCATAAGATAAGACGACAAAAACATAGTCCAGATACATCGCACCATATTCAAACGGCGATTAGGACATAGGCAAGACTCATAGTCACCGGTGTACGTCCAGGTTTGCACGACCAACTTTTCATAAGCAAAGCAAGGAATTCAACGTGAATGCACAACAAGGGGCAAGGAAACGTAAAAGATTTTTCATTCATCAGATAACGGCACAAAGGCCGGATACAAAAAGGGGGCCTGCGGGCCACTTACAAATTCATACACCCCCGAAGGGCCGCACATACATAAAAAAAAATTCAAAAGAAAGGGTTCACAGACGTCCTACACAAACATTCAGCTGAAGGGGAGGCACTAAGCACCGTCCCCCAACCAATCCACCCTCTCGACCACGGCCTGGTCACCCACCTATTCCTCGCCTCCGATAACCTCTCCGCCGGGGTGCACCATCATCGCCATCATCACCGCCGCCCCTAGTCGGGGCACAAACGGCCGCAACATGGTCGACATGCGCCCCCAGAGGAGCCCCCAAGGTCGGAGCCCCCGCCTGGCCTCATCAACCTGCTCGCCGGAGCCAAGAATGATAGACCGACACCAAAATCGGCCAAGTCCACCACGGGCAGCACCACGTCGGCCTCAGGTGGGAAATCAATGACAAAGGCTTTGAAATCTTCCACGAGCACGGAGGCGCCAATCTAAGGGTCGCGAATAACACCGCCCAAAGGACGCCCGCGATAGCGCTTAATGTACGCGGAAGATCCCCAAATATGTATCATCGGAGGCCCGGAGAGGCCTCCTCGATATCCAAACTCGAGATCGCCTACCCAAGCCAGAATCCACCACCAAAGCATGGGACTAGGCCAGCTGCTGAGTAAGATCATCAACTCGGCCCCGCAAAGTGACCAGCTCTAGATGGTGCGAGTCGACCTCGGCGCATCGCTTGGCGTTCACATCCGCCACCTACAAAGCCAATTCAGTCGACCGCTCCTGAGCAGCCTTCAGGTCGGCCTCCATCCGGGACATGGCCGCCTCCACCAACTTTTTTTTTCCGCTCGCCGAGGGTCGAAAGCAGAGGTCTCCAAGTCCTCGTCATTTTGCTCTCACGACTCCGCCGAGGAACGCGGCGCCTTATGAGAATAAATCGTATGTGTAGAGGTTATTCTCCTTGTTATTCGAGGAGGCGGCATAGTGGTCATCCAGAGACCAGCATTGGGGCACGTCCCGGATAAAGTGTCACATGTATCGAGGCCAATCAATCGAGACCCCGATGATGGGAGGCATCTTCAACCGAAGATAATTGGTGACGGGCGACGGGAAGTTCACAAACCTGAAACAAAGCCGCCCAATTTAGAAAAATACAGAAACATAAGGGAAGAAATGATGGAGGCAATGAGGCGGAGAAAATTACACCCCAGAGCAATCGACATCAAACCCCACAAAGGTGTGGTCGCCGAAAAATTGGCGACCAAGCGGAGGCGGCAGCATCATCGGAGGACGGGCGGCGAGAATCGACTCCTGGGAGGGAGCGCTCCCTCCCCAATAGCAGCACATGGGGAGTGGTCACCTGCATGAGCACATTTCTGTGTGGGGGAGCCCTCCGATTGGGCTGGGCGAGCACACTCTCGCCCCTCCTTGGTTTTCCTCTTCTCTTTTGAGCGATCGGCCCGAGAGGACCCCCCCATCTCTGCCACTCCGCCCCCACGGGATGAAGATGTGGGCCTGCGCCAGGACCCAAATCGAGAGAAATTGAGAGCAAGTTTATTTCAAATGAAGCCATCCGCTCGCCAATGGAGCGCCTCGAATCTGCATGTGAGAAGCTACAAGAAAATGACCACAATGATTGAGGACAAAATTCCCAAATTATAAAAACCTCTATTAAAGGAGAGAAACTCACAAAGGCGGCCAGTCTCACGATGAATACATTTGTAAACCCCCCCACAATCTCTCAGAGGAAGAGTTATAGAGTTCGATGTGGCGGAATTCCCAGGGATAGTCGAAGGTAATCCGGTGGGCGGTCTTAAAATCCCAGGCCAAATGGCTCTTTTGCCGTCACAAAAGTAAACCTCAGAGGAGGGACAAAGGAAATTAGATCAGTACGGAGATGCTTGACACACCCTCAAGAAGGAACCTTACGAGGAGCCCACTCTTGGAAATCGGTGGGTATGGGAATCTCCAAGACAGAACCCGGGGAGGCGCTCTGCCATGCCCCACCCACAAACCACCATCGAGGGTTCCAATTCTTGACTTTGTTAACTATCCCCCACACGATCCGCCAACCAAGATGGTTCTTCAACGCATAGTGACCCTCTTGGCCATGATGGGCGACATCAAATGACTAATAATAGTTCAACTCCACGGGCGCTGGTAAATTAAAGACCGCCCGCCGAAAGCACGGTCAATGTCGCCAAAAGGTAGCTCCATCCATTCAGAGTAATTTACGTCGGGGCAAGATGCCAGGCGGCCAAGAGGTGAGAGATCGACGGATGAAACAGAAAGTGAAGGCCTGTGTCCATAACCGCCTCATGAATGGCGACCATACCCTCTGGAGGTTGGTCAACTCTCTCAGACCCCTCCGATAAAAGAATACATCGTTCGGAGTCTCATACTTGCGATGAATGGCGTCCAGGTCGGCCTCCGACATTACGGAATGGTACTTTTCATCATTGATGAAAAACTTGGACTTGGTCGCAGCGCGGATCGCAGGACGGAGTGGTCGGCGATGTTGGAGCCCGGCCTGGTAGTTAAAGTAATCGGGATGGTCATAGTCACGGCGAACAGAGGTCTCCGGCTCCTCAGGCGGGCCATTCCGAGGGGCCCCCACACCCCGCTCTAGGGTGAGAACTTCCAGGTCCTTGAGAGAACCAAACACTTTGGGGTCAATCGGAAGGTTCCCCCCGGCAAGACGAGAAGGACCCATGTCACCGAAAAGACACCGCCGCTCGATACTCCGGCTGATAATACTTCCCTTACCAGGGAATCCACCCCCACTGGAGTGGCGAAGGAAGACTCCCCCTCCACGTCAACCAGGCCCGGACGGCCACCAGGAGACATAGACATAGTGAAAAGGGTGAAATAAGGGAGAAGGAAAGGCTACACTTACCAAAAGAAGAAGAATCGTACAAAGCGCCGGAAATGCGAAAGTCAATTGCTGGCAGGGAAACGCTCGAGAAGGAAAAGGTCCTAAGGTCTGAATTGGAAGGGTCGATTTATAAGAGAAGGCGGGGACCTGGATGCAAATATATTTTTCAAAAAATGGGGACAGATTTGTCAAATCCTAGAAGTTACGGGCGCGTGACGACCACGCGCCATCATGACCTGCAGAGTAGCATCATCGTCTGCCTTTTCGAGGCAACGATTAGGCTTATCAAGGCCCACAGGGGGGCATCGCCCTAGGCGTTGGAGACCACGAACCAGGCCAACCAGCGACCATCTCGCTAGCAACCTGGTGGGCAATTGTTGTGGCCCCACCATGACAAGGCGAACATCCTAGGGCGACCAAATATGGGGCGACCAGGCTATAGCGAGCAACCAGGAGGCGACCACCTAAGCCTGGCCGCCACAACCCGATGATTTTCCCATAGAGTCATTGCGCAAATATGGGATACGATAAGGGGAATTTATGGAGGCGGATCCTCAGGGCATAATCGGGGAAAGTCCAACTAACGGTGAGATTCACGCCGAGAAGAAAGGGATCTGTTCCCAACCAGCGAAGAACCCTAAGAGGCCGAGGGCTCCGGCCCATGAAGAGAGAAAAACCTAGTTCCCAGTCTATAAGTATACGTTGTAATGCTCATTATAAGGGATCGAAATCTTAGTTCTTAGGCAGATATTATAGTAAAATTTCTGGCTTGGTATTGCCCCCGGACGTAGCCGTATTTAGTGAACCGGGTCACCAAATTGTGCATTCTCTCTTGTCTGCATTCGTTATTGTTATCTTGTGAGTGATTGTTCATACGCTCAGATAATTCCAGCTATAACAGTACTGAACATGGAAGAATTAGACCTCAGTGGTTCGTTATTTCTTAATCTCCGTTCCTTAAATAGGATCGTGTGAAATCAATAACTATTGCTTTGACTTATGTTGGGTAGAGAGTCATTGTGACTCGATACTTTATATCTTGGGCAATATTATTAGTTACACGACGATTGCTAAGATTTAAAATGGAGAATCGTGTGCAAGTACATCTTGCATGATTTGTCCCCTTGGGAGGCTCAGAAGATTTATCATACCAAATCTTGCAAGTGGAATTAATTTTTGGTATGGATAATAATGTTGAGTCATTCTTAAACCAAGGATAAAAGATATTAATTAATATAAAGCTTTTCAAGTGGTTTGAATTAATTAATGGACTAAGATAATCTTAAATACGGGAAACTATAACCGGGAGCCATATTACAATAATATGGGTTAAGATGGATAGTGCAATATGGGATTAATTAATATTTATGGGTTTGAATAATATTGTGGCTCAATATTGAATATTCAAAGTCCATTGGAAGGTCCAATCTTAATTCTCTTAAAGGCCCCTTTAGTAGCCCAAAGATAAAGTCCAATAACTGAAAAATGTGCTTAAAATAAAAGAAATATTGTTGCCTTATTTTTCCAATAATTTCGAAAATATTAAGAAGAGAGAAAGAAAAGATTTTCTTGATTTTCTTGGAAAGATTTTTATGGAATAAGTATTCTTGAAATACAAGTTTATCCCATAAATTCAAGAAAAGTCAAAGAATCTTTTTTCCCTTTTAATTAATGAAATTTTAGAAAATTTATAGAGTGTTAGGGAATAAAAGATATTTTATGATTATTATGGAAATAGAATATACAAGATATATTCAAGATTGTATCTTGGGAAGATACAAAAAAACTTTCTAACCCTAATTAGTCACAAAATTTTTCCCCCATGGTCTCTATAAATAGGGGATGAATTTTTCATCCCCAACACAATTCCATATGTTGGAAAAATTAGAAACCACAAAGGTGGTGGCAAATATTTTTCTTTTTTCCTTTTGTTAATTGTTCGTGAGCTTCCTACCACCGGAGTGTTGAACAAGAACCGTGGGAATACTAAAGAAGGACTTTGGGTGTGTTCGTTGAACCGTTGCTCGTATGTCTCCATTTGATTCGCCAAAAAGGTACACCTTACGTAACTCCTAGAAATCCGCATGTGTAGGATTTACGTGGCTTTATTATATCCATGATATGTTGTTGTTATTTAATTGTTATTTAAATTAATATAGGATTAATTCATGCTAGTAATAATTAAATAATTTAAAATTATATTTAAATTACACCTCGAATAGATTCGGGCACCCTATTTCCCAACAACAGGCCCTTCGCATGTAGCCCGACAATCCCAAAAGGTCGGGGATGTTCCGGGACCGAAGATAATGATAAACAAAGTCGAGCTGGTTAGGTGTACCTCGCCTGTAAAAAATGCAGAAGGTATAAATAAGATCGCAATGTTGATAAGAATAAAGAAGATGTTAACCATTTTGAAGAACTTACTTGGTGGTGGGCCCCCAACCAAGGAAGGTGATGTTGGTTGGAATACGGTCGGCTTCTGCGATGCGCCCCGAGGTTGGTCCCAAAGGTGAACCCCGAGGCGATGAGGTGGGCAAGTCCTCGAGCGTAGTTCGGGCATGCTTGGAGCAAGCCTCGGACGGTTGATGGTCGCGACATTTCGAGGTCGCCGTCTTCTTACCTTTATCCCGAGCAGGAGGAGCGCCCTTCTCAGCGCTCCTAGAATGGATCTCAACGACCTCAGGTACGCCGCCCGGGGCTGGAGCCTGCTGAGCAATGGCATCACCACCTACCAAGGCCGGTTCGGCTTGACCTTCACCGGCCTGGCCTTCCCCAACCTTCTTGGCCTTGGCTCTTCCAGGCATTGGAGCCTTTGTATCTTAAGTTCTCTCGGGGTGAATGCACTCATGTTTGCGATCTCAACGGGCTTAGGAACAACGTCGATCTTAAAAGCGGGTGCGGCTGCACAGCGAGATCAAAACATACAGCTTAGTCGACAAAAGATAGAAAACTAAATGGACAGAGACTAGACTGGGAAAAAACCTGCATGGTTCAACGTGTTGGGAAATAGTGTGTCTGGACCTATTCGAGGTGTAATTTAAATACAAATTTAAATTAATAATTATTACTAGCATGAATTAATCCTATTAATTCAAATAATAATCACAACAACATGCGTACAATTAATTCCACATAACGTCTTACACATGTGGAACTAGGAGTTTACGTTAAACGTACCTCTTGTAGAGACAACCGATGAGACGATGGATCAACCCAAAACACCTTCTCAAGTATTCCTCGAGTCCTTGTTCGATTATCTGGTGGTAGGATGGTCACGAATAATTTTAATAAAGGAGAAAAGAAAAATATGTTGCACCACCTTTGTGGATTTCTAATTTTTCCAAGACTGGAATTTGTATTGGGGATGAAAAATTCATCCCCTATTTATAACTATAGGGGTGGTGGAAAATTTGGGCCTTTTGGGGTTCATGGGAAATTGCCTTGTATCTTCTCCAATATACAATCTTGAATATATTTCATATTTTTTATTTTCCATAAATATCTTCCCACAAAATCGCCCCTTATTTTATTCCCCTGTTTTTTGAAAATTAGGAAGGAAAAAGTCAAAGTCAAAGATTGAATTTATGAGACAATCTTGTATTCCAAGAATACTTATCTTCCACAAAATCTTTCCAAGAAAATCTTTTTCTTTCTTTATCCATTATTTTCGAAAATTTTAAGAAAAATTTGGCAACAAAATATTTCTTTTACTTTAATCACCTTTTCATTAATGGACTCATGTTGAGCTACTTGAGGGGCCTTTAGGAGAATTAAGATTGGTCCTTCTAATGGACTCTGAATTCTTATATTGAGCCACAATATTATTCAGCCCATTAATATTAATTTATTCCACTATAAAATTAATATTGCACTATCCATCTTAATCCATATTACGATAATATGGCTCCTGGTTTTTATTTCCCGTGTTTAAGATTATTTTGTCCATTAATTAATTAAGCCACTAATTTCTTTAAATTAATTAATATCTTTTTCCTTGGTGTAAGGACAACTCAACAATATTATCCATATCGAAAACGAATTCCACTTGCAAGATTTAGTATGATAAAATTTCTGAGCCCACCAATGGGAAAAATCAAATGAGACTCTCCTCGCACACGTTTCTCTGTGTTAAATCTTAGCAATTGTCATGTAATTAATAATATTGCCCAAAATATAAAGTATAAAATCGCGATCTGATTCTAAACCCAACATAGATCAAAGCAATAAATATTAATCATACACAATCCTATTTAAGTGACAGAGATTAAGAAATCAACAACCACTGAGGTCTAATTCTTCATCCCGTAAGTCAGTACGGAAGAATTTATCCTCTCTATAGGTCCGCTTCAGCGCATCACAATGCACTAGTGCAATCCCTTGGTCAAGACATGTCAATATGAGATTTACACATCAATTTATACCAACAGAGTGTTCAATTCCATCTAGGTTGTGAAGATGTACTTAATTACAAGGAACTGTTAATGTGATTTTCTGTGATCGGGTATCACCACATTAACTACAATGCAATATGTACTAATATTGAACGATTTGCGATAAATAAATAACATTCATTTATATTTAAAGCAACAACAAAAAAAGATTTATTCGCAGTAAATAAGAGTACATTAGTCTGTTATACGTAAAAGCATACTTTCACGTATATCCCTAACACAACGCTCTCAGATGATTCGGCCCAATCAGAATCCCGACACCTCTCCGGTATGGTTTGGAGCTCAAAATCTTCAGCGACCTCTGAGCAGGTGCCCTACTGCAAATCTCCAAAGCCCGAGCTAAGAAGATAGATTCGATCGCGTCCTCGCTGAAGCTTTTACCTGCCAAAGAGAAACGAAGTTAAATCAGTAATTATAAGTTCAACAAAAAAATTTGAGCTTACCATGGTGATAGATGAAGTCAGTAGCAATCTCAATCCGATCAGGGGAACGAGATTCATCCACCGGGCTCCGCCAATCCCCAGATACCCACCAATACCGATTTTTCCATCCCTCCACCTTGTTCGGAACGTCCTCCATGATTTTATTGTTCGGGCGATCTCACACATAAAACCAATCGTAGCCTTGGTCGGAGGCAGTGGTCAGATTCACCAATGAGTGAAGCTCGACGACCGATGGAATATGACCAGGCTGCTCCATGCTGAATGCATTCATCAGGCTCAACAAAGTACTCCACCCGCTGGGTATGATTTGGGTCCAAAGTGAGTTGCCACTTGTTCATCATCTCGCTAATCCGAGGGTGGAGGGAGACATGAAGTCACACGGCCATGGAGCCCGCATTGACCACCGCACAACCCTCCGGGGGTTGGTCGGCTCATTTATCAAGGGTCGGTACCCAAAAGTCCATGTCTTTGGGCACTTCGTACCATTCGCAGAAAAGGGCGAGCTCCACTTCTTCGATCGAGATCACAACCCCACTGGCCACAAAGTCCATGTCTTTCCCTTTCCTCCCGGCAAGTTGCTGATCGGGGCGTTGATAGGGAAAGTTGTGGACATACCCCTGTAGGAAAGCCCGTGGGGGAGTGCCTCCACGTTCAAAAGGGAACTATGGCAATCTGGATGGCCTGCTCCACCACCAGGGCCGAGGAAGGGCCGGGAGCAGAAGGCCCTGCCTGGCCGCGACCCTGTTGGGGTTATACAGAAAAGTATGCTTTTACTTTGTATAACCAAACTGAATTTTCTTATTTATTTGCTGAAATAAATTATCAATCATTGTTGCATTTAAATATGAATGAATGTTATATATATTTATTGCAAACCAGTTCAATAAGTCAGTACGTATTACGTTGTAGTTAATTTGGTGATACCAGATCACAGAAGATCAAATTAATAGCTCCTCGTAATTAAGTACAAATTCACAACCTAGACGAAAATGAACAAACCATCCTGAAAGGTTGATGTATAAGGCTCAGATTAACTTGTCTTGACCAAGAGATTATACTAGTGCATTTGGATGCGCTGAATAGGACCTACAGGAGGATAAATTCTTCGGTACTGAATATACAAGAATTAGATAGGATCGTGTGAAATTAATAACTATTACTTTGACTTATGATAGGAAGAGAGTCATTGCGATTTGATACCTTATATCTTGGGCAATATTATTAATTACATGACGATTGCTGACATTTAATATGGAAAATCGTGTGCAAGTACGTCTTGTTTGATTTTTCCCCTTGGTGGCTCAGAACCATTATCACACCAAATCTTGAAAGTGAAAATTTATTTTCAGTATGGATAATAATGTTGAGCTGTCTTTACTCCAAGGATAAAGATATTAATTAATATAAAGCTTGTTCAGTGGCTTAATTAATTAATGGACTAAAATAATCTTAAACACGAGAAATAATGACCGGGAGCCATATTATAGTAAAGTCGTAATATGTGTTAAGATGGATAGTTCAATATTAATTTATAGTGGAATAAATTAATATTAATGGACTTTGAATAATATTTGGCCCAATATTATAGCTTCATAGTCCATTGGAGGTCCAATCTTAATTCTCCTAAAGGCCCCTCAAATAGCCCAAAAAAAAGTCCAATTAATGAAAGAGAGAAGAAAATATTCTTGCCTAATATTTTTGTAATTTTCAAAATTTGTAGGATTAAGAAAGAAAAAGATTTTCTTGATTTTCTTGAAAAGATTTTATGGAAAGAGATAAGTATTCTTGGAATACATAATTATCCCATAAATTCAAGAAGTCAAATCTTGATTCCTTCTTCCTTGTAATTTTTGAAAATTTGGGATAAAAGGGGAATAAGGTTTTTATGGAAAAATTTAATTAAGGAGAAAAAAATATAGGAGATATATTCAAGATTTCTTGAAGATCAAGAAAAATATTTTATCCCCTTATTTTTTCCTCAAAAAATCAGCCACCCCCTCCCTGTATATAGGGGGTGAATTTTTCATTCCCAACTGCAATTGCATGTGTTGAAAATATTAGAAATCCACAAAGGTGGTGGCAAAATATTTTTGGTTTTCTCTCTTATTAAAATCGTTCGTGAGAATCCTCCCATCGGATTGCGTTCGTGGACTTGGGACATATTTGGGAAGGCTCTTTGTGTTGATCCATCGTCTCATCAGTTGTCTCTACAAGAGGTTAGTAATCTCATAACTCCTAGATTCTGCATGCTTAGGATTTACGTGGATTACGTGTACGCATGTTGTTTATTCGCATATTAATTATTATGTTGAATTGATTTAGGATTAATTCATGCTAGTAATTAATTGATTAATTTAAATACGTATTTAAAATCATCTCGAATAGATCCGGGCACCCCTAATTTCCAAACAACTAGTATCAGAGCTCTGATTTCGAGCTCTGACTTTTAAATTGTTATTTAAATTATGTTGGACATTAAATTGAAAATTGAATTGTAGATTAGCTAGATCTATTTTGCATGTATCCAATTGTCATGATATTTAATGTGTTTAATTTTCATGTGTATGAATGAATGGTTTTTAATTTGACTCGTTCGGATTTGTTTTTCTCGTGAGAAAATCCACGAGTAGATTAGGTTATTTGATTTAATCAATGTAATAGACTAGTCTAGATTTAAGGTGTATTTATTTTTCGTTAAATAAATTGTAACCTGATCGAAGATGAAGATGGAGACGAGGAGTTAAATTGGATCTAGAACCATATGTGGGCGACGTGCGTCGCGCAAAACGCGCTGGGAGAGGCACGTGATCGAGAGACGCCATCGGTCGCGACGGCTTGGCGCCGACGGGCGCCCGATGGGATCGCCCACGACGCATGCGGATCGATGATGAGGGCGACACGCCGGGCGCTACAAGGCCGAAAGCGCCGCTGGACGAAGCGGGGCGAAGGCAAACGCTCATGGGCGTGCACACACAAAGCCGCCGCGACGACGCTCGCCGAGAGCAACCATAGGCGACGCCAAGGCCGCGCTTAAAGCCCACGAAGCGCGGTCGCTCGGCCAAGTGGCCGGCCGGATGCGGGCTTCCATCCTGGCTGGAGCTGCTTGGCGTGGCGTTCGAGACGGAATTCTTTTCGAGACGAACGAGTGGGAGAAATTCAAGACGGTGTTTCTTCAAGATCAAGCCAAGGAAAATTAAACCATGATAGTTGGATAATATGTGCCCAATGTGTTTATTTTCTGCTTTGCTTGATTTATTGTTGTTTTTTTTTTCTTATGCTTTATTTAATTTGTTTAAATGTGTTTGCATGAGAATTGCTCAACGAAAAATCTCAAATTCAAAAATTACTAAGTATGTTTTAATAATTAATTTGGTTTTGAATCGAATTAATTTTGACCTCATGATTTATTTATTTGTGAAATCTTTTGGAGAAATTTCCCTATGGGACGGTCAAAAGATAGCTTTCACATGAATAAATTCTCAAAAGGATGATTGTGAATTATTATTAGTGGCGACGATGATCGTCCCACGAGGCTCGATCAAAACGAAGTAGTAATTCTGTATTTAATCATGATTATTACTTAGGTATAAAATTGATATGCATATACTTCACCAAAGTCCCTGTCAATTTTATATTGGTCAAGTGGGAGCCGACTATTAATTTTTGAAATTAAAGGTTGTAACTGTTCTTGTTTGTAACCTGCTTGAATGTGATTTAAATGATGACCCTCCCACGAGGCTCATTTAAATCTGTTTTGAGATGTTGGTTGATGCATGTTCATATATTTTTTTTTTAGATTTTAATATGAATCATGTGATCGAATTATGTGATTTTCTTAGTGTTGATCCGGATATTGACACAAGATGTATGTTTATTTTCAGTATCATCATGTCGCAACCTTTTAATCCACTGAAATATATGCTCAAAGAACACCAACTCACTGGTGAAAATTATGTCATTTGGAAACGTAATATGTCTCTTGTCCTCACTGCACAAAAACATCATTAGGTTCTTGGTGGGCAAAAACCTGAAAAACCAACTGAAAGGTCATCAAGCTGCAGAAAGATGTTTGTAAAAAATCTGGGAGCAAGCAAACGAATCAATGAAACTCGTAATCTTGACTTCACTGTCTGATGATTTGAGACTCATTCATGAGGGGGTTGATTCGGCTGCGAAAATTGTACAAAGTCTTGAGGAGATGTTTTCCTCAGAGAGCAATATGGCCAAAGAGTTTCATCAAAATGGTGTGGAAAAGCTGAAAATAATCGAGGGAACGCCCATAAGGGATCACATTCTCAAGATCAGACGCCATTTTGAAAAACTTGCTTACCTCGGTACTCGGTACTGTGATGAGACTCAAATCGAATTCTTGTTCCTAACTCTTCTAAGGTGCTTTAATGAGTTCTACTGTGGTTTTGTGATGAGTGATCACATGTTTACCATGGATACTCTGCAAGAAATCTTGGAGACGATAGAGAAACACTTGGGATAAGAAGACGAAGCTTTGGTGACTAAGAAACTTCTCTCAAGATCTAGACCAATGGTGGGTAAGATTGTTGAGAAGATGAATGGTCCGATCCAAGGCAAAGCCACTAAGAAAAAGGGTAAGAAGGCCAGTTGGCTAAAGGTCCAAAAGAAACCAAAGGGAAAATATTTCAAGTGCGGTGAAGAAGGACATTGGAGGTCAGCCTGTCCCAATCCCAAAAGGAATGGAAAGAAAGGTAATTCTCACTCACTAGTTGTTGAAACTTGTTTGGCGGAGTATGCTGCCCATTCGTGGGTAGTGGATACGAGATCCACTGATCATGTTTGTTTCACATTACAGGGGTTCAAGCGAACCCGACAACTTAGTGGAAGTGAGATCCTCATCACGCTAGGCGATGCTACGAGAGTGGCAGCTGAAGCAGTGGGAGACGTGCACCTGTCTTTTGAAGACCAGTTTTTAATTTTAAGAGATGTTCTTTATGTTCCTGTTTTTCGGAAAAACCTTGTTTCAGTTTCTAAACTATTTGTCGATGGATATTCTGTTCATTTTAATAAGCATGTTACTATTTTTCGTAACGATGTGATTATCTGTCGTGGAATTTTACAGAACAATCTCTATATTATTAACTGTGCACAAAACTCACAAAATGCATCGTATAATGCATCTACTATTTCATGTAAAAGAAAGCATTCGGCTAACGTGAACGAAACACTTCTTTGGCACCTAAGATTAGGTCATATTAACCCAAAAAGGATTCAAAGGTTGGTTCAAGATGGTTCATTGGGGTCTCTCCAGATTGAACCATTTCCAACTTGCAAATCGTGCTTGGAGGGTAAAATGACCAAGGGGGCAATTGGAGCCAAGGGGCTTAGAGCTAAGAAAGTGTTAGAAATCATTCACACCGACGTGTGTGGTCCAATGCAAATCAAAGCTAGAGGTGGCTACGAGTATTTCGTTACGTTTATCGATGATTACTCACGCTACGGATACATTTTCCTAATGAAGCATAAATCTGAGACCTTTGATAAATTCAAAGAATTTAAGGCTCAAGCAGAGAATCATAAGGAAAAGACTATCAAGTTTCTACGATCTGATCGTGGAGGCGAATACCTCAGTGATGAATTCTTGAACGAACTATCGGAAGAGGGGATTGCATCCTAGTTGACTGCACCCGGTACCCCTCAACAAAATGGGGTTGCAGAATGAAGAAATAGAACGCTTCTAGAAATGGTAAGATCAATGATGAGTTATGCAGATTTACCAAAATCGTTCTGGGGTTACGCTTTGGAAACAACGGCTTATATTCTAAACTTAGTGCCATCCAAATCAGTTCCTAAAACCCCGAGAGAATTGTGGATGTATGCAAAGCTAGCTATGGACACATCAGATCCGGGGTGTCCGACATACGTGTTGGACAAGGAAGCTGGTAAGTTGGATGCACGTTCAGAATTAAGGTTGTTCATTGGGTATCCCGACGGGACGAAAGGAATGCATGTTCTATGGTCCCGAAGATCAAAAAGTCATAATCAGTACGCACTTTAGATTTTTGGAAGAAGACTATATGAATGATAAGAAACCTAGAAGTGAAATTACCTTGGAAGAACTTAAGGGGCCACTCCATTGCCAACCTGCATAAAATGATATACCAAACGCCACGCCTTCACAACCTAACCTCGTCAGCGATTGGGGGGAGGGTTGTCCGACAACCCGAGCAATTCTTAGGGATTGGAGAGTCTTCGGACTTGATCTCAGGCAAAGAATCAGATCCCTGGTCCTACAATGAGGCGATCCAAGACAAAGATGCAAACTCTTGGCAAACAGCAATGGAAGCCGAAATGGGTTCAATGGATCACAATAAAGTGTGGGAGCTAGTCGAACCACTTAATGGGGTAAAACCCATTGGATGCAAGTGGGTATACAAGAGAAAAAGGGGACCGGACGGAAAGGTTGAAACCTTTAAAGCAAGACTAGTGGCGAAAGGGTACACTCAGAAAGAAGGGATCGACTATGAGGAAACTTTTTCGCCAGTAGCCATGCTCAAGTTCATCCACATTCTCTTGTCGATTGTTGCGCATTTATACTTTGAGATCTGGCAAATGGACGTCAAGACAGCTTTCCTCAATGGAAGTCTTGACGAAGAAATCTATATGCAACAACCCGAAGGCTTCATTGAAAAAGGTCAAGAGCATCTGGTTTGTAAGCTTAAGAAGTCCATTTATGGGCTGAAGCAAGCATCCCGTGCTTGGAATCAGTGTTTTGATCAAGTTATAAAATCCTATGATTTTGATCAAATCAACTTTGAAAGTTGTGTTTACAAAAAGCGTGACGGAACTACATTGGTATTTTTTGTACTATACGTTGACGACATACTGCTCATCGAAAATGATGTAAAGGTGTTATCGGACGTAATGGCATGGCTATCAAAATAGTTTGATATGAAGGATCTAGGAGAAGCCGGCCACATCCTAGGGATCAAGATCACTCGAGATCGCAAGAAAAGGATGATCGGGCTTTTGCAAGCCTCATACATAGACACTATTTTGAAACGCTTCAGCATGCAAGATTCCAAGAAAGGCTTTGTGCCCTACAGACATGGAATCCATCTATCCAAAGAAATGAGTCCCAAAACACAGAATGAGATAGATGACATGAAAGGCATCCCTTATGCTTCGGCTGTGGGAAGCTTCATGTACACATTATTGTGCACGAGACCGGATATCTGCTTTGTCGTAGGCATGGTAGCTAGATATCAAAAAAAACCCTGGGAAAGCGCATTGGACTGCGGTAAAGAACATTCTGAGGTATCTGAAGAGGACACGAGACATAATGTTAGTTTACCAGTCAGACAGTCTAATCCCCATCGGTTACACGGACTCGGATTTCCAATCAGACATTGACTCCAGAAAGTCTACCTCGGGTAGTGTGTTTTGCATGGGGGGAGGAGCCATGACATGGAGAAGCGTAAAGCAGAAATGCATCGCTGATTCTACAGTGGAAGCCGAATACGTAGTTGCTTGTGAAGCAGCGAAGGAAGCGGTTTGGCTCAAGAACTTCCTAGTGGACTTAGACGTTATCCCGGGTTTGCCCAGCACAATCACGGTCTAGAGTGATAATGCCGGAGCAGTTGCAAATTCGAGGGAACCGAGAGCTCACAAGGCCAACAAATACATTGAAAGAAAATACCACCTTATTGAGAAATCGTTAAGAGAGGAAACATTGAGGTGACAAAGATTGCATCGGAAGACAACCTAGCAGATCCATTCACAAAGGGTCTGGCTCAGAGTACATTCGAGAGACATGTAGAAGGAATGGGTGTCCAGAACATTGCCAATATGCTTTGAGTATAAGTGGGAGAAATTATTAGGTTCGTGTTGGGTGACATTAGATGTCACATAAACAGACCTTGAGTATAAGTGGAGATTGTTGAGGTTATACTGAAAAGCATGCTTTTACTTTGTATAACCAAACTGATTTTTCTTATTTATTTACTGAAATAATTATCAATCACTGTTGCATTTAAATATGAATGAATGATATATATTTATTGCAAACCCGTTCAATAAGTCAGTACGTATTACGTTGTGTTAATTTGGTGATACCAGATCACAGAAGATCAAATTAACAACTCCTCGTAATTAAGTACAAATTCACAACCTAGATGGAAATGAACAAACCATCATGAAAGGTTGATATATAAGGCTCAGATTGGCTTGTCTTGACCAAGAGATTATACTAGTGTATTTGGATGCGCTGAATAGGACCTACATGAGGATAAATTCTTCGATACTTAATATACAAGAATTAGACCTCAATGGTGTATTATTTCTTAATCTCCGTCCCTTAAATAGGATCGTGTGAAATTAATAACTATTGCTTTGACTTATGATAGGAAGAGAGTCATTGTGATTCGATACCTTATATCTTGGGCAATATTATTAATTACATAACGATTGCTAACATTTAATATGGAGAATCGTGTGCAAGTATGTCTTGTTTGATTTGTCCCCTTGGTGGGCTCAGAACATTTATCATACCAAATCTTGCAAGTGGAAATTTATTTCCGGTATGGATAATAATGTTGAATTGCCTTTACTCAAAGGATAAAGATATTAATTAATATAAAGTTTGTTCAGTGGCTTAATTAATTAATGTACTAAAATAATCTTAAACACGGGAAATAATGACCGGGAGCCATATTATAGTAAAGTCGTAATATGGGTTAAGATTGATATTTCAATATTAATTTTATAGTGGAATAAAATAATATTAATGGACTTTGAATAATATTTGGCCCAATATTATAGATTCATAGTCCATTGGAGGTCCAATCTTAATTCTCCTAACGGCCCCTCAAATAGCCCAAAATAAAGTCCATTTAATGAAAGAGAGAAGAAAATATTCTTGCCTAATATTTTTGTAATTTTCGAAATTTGTAGGAATAAGGAAGAGAAAGATTTTCTTGATTTTCTTGAAAAGACTTTATGGAAAGAGATAAGTATTCTTGGAATACATAATTATCCCATAAATTCAAGAAGTCAAATCTTGACTCCTTCTTCCTTGTAATTTTCAAAAATTTGGGATAAAAGGGGAATAAGATTTTTATGGAAAATTTTAATTAAGGAGAAAAGAATATAGGAGATATATTAAAGATTTTTTGAAGATCAAGAAAAAGATTTTCTCCCCTTATTTGTTCCTCAAAAAATCGGTCACCCCCTCCCTATATATAGGGGATGAATTTTTCATTCCCAACTGTAATTCCATGTGTTGGAAATATTAGAAATCCACAAAGGTGGTGGCAAAATATTTTTGGTTTTCTCTCTTATTAAAATCGTTCGTGAGAATCCTCCCACCGGATTGCGTTCGTGAACTTGGGACATATTTGGGAAGGCACTTTGGGTTGATCCATCGTCTCATTAGTTGTCTCTACAAGAGGTTAGTAATCTCGTAAACTCCTAGATTCCACATGCTTAAGATTTACGTGGATTACATGTACGCATGTTGTTTATTCGCTTATTAATTATTATGTTGAATTGATTTATGATTAATTCATGCTAGTAATTAATTAATTAATTTAAATATGTATTTAAAATCATCTCGAATAGATCCGGGTACCCCTAATTTCCCAACAGACCAGTGATCCAACAAGGAGATGGCGAGGGCTGTTTCAAGCTGCTCATCATCGCCATCGTTTCCTTCGTCATCTTCCTGAAGGAATACCGAGTGACCTGACCTGGTAGTTGAAAAGCTATCGCTCAAATTGTCCCGGGTGGTCGGGTCGAAAGCAAAATCCACCATCAAAAGCCCAAAATTTGGGGGCGGCATCCCAAGCCTAGGCGGCAGCATTCTACCTGTAGCAACGAAGGATCGAGCCTTGTTTCTCCAGTCGACGGCCCCACGGCGGAGCTTCCGAGATCTGTGGGTCGGGATTGGCAGAAGGAGGTACGAAAGAATCCATGGAAAAAGTGAAATTTACCTGATGTGGTTGAGAAATTGGAGCGCACGATGGAATCTAACGAATTGTAGGGAAGCTTGAATCGCCGAACGGATCGAGAGAGAAGATGAGTGAAAAGTTTGAAATAATGAGGGGGAAAGGCCTTATATAGCGGGAAATAGGGCACGTGAAGCTCGGCATTTTAGTTCCTTGGCGCGTCACGATGTTTCAATCCTCGCTCGGCAAGCACACGCGCCATCATAGCCTCCGCAAAGCTAGCCTGTATAATCATGACCTCAAAAATGCGAGATTTTCTCAAAAATGAAGCATCACATCAAAGACGCTGCCCAACTGCCTTGTTCGGGAGCAAGCTCGGGTGGCGGAGCCTTCGTCGCATACCGGGTCATGTCCCGAGGTCGCAGTTCGACACATAACCCGGGAGTAATTGTTGTACTGGAAATAAATACGTCTAAGTACGCAAGCTCGCTACGATCAGAGGGAGTTCCTTTCCTCAGATATTAAAGAAGAGGTACGATCTAGGCCGAGCTCGCTGGCAGAAAGTTGGCCGAGCTAGTCACCAAACTAAATATACTAAGGCAGTTTCCATGATGAATCCTTTAAGACAGTAGAGCTCGCTAACAAGGTTGCATAACCGTCCGAAGTCCTAAAGGCCCGAGGTCCGTGTTCACAAGAAATGAGAAGGCGAAGTCGCTACACGTGGACAGGCGGCGACATAACTTCCGAGAGCGGATTTTCCCCACTAAAGCACTCCAACGACTGGAAATCAGAATATCATTCCCCAAAAGGAAACTGCCCCCTAAGAAAATGGCGAGCTACATCAATAGGAGGTCTCAAAGAGGAAAGTCTTAGGAAGCGACCTCGATCAGCGCGTCCATCCATTGATCAGAGGGGAATCAGACCAAAGGGAAACGTGTTTAGAGCCTAATAAATAAATTAGGTTTTAGGTCTCATTTTAGTTGAAGATCATTTAATGGCTCTGACGAGCTCGCAGGAAGTAGACTCTTTAGACTAGGAAACTACATGCCTCAATGATGGGGTATAAATATGGGTAATTAAACCTCATAAAGGGGTTCAAAAATTCATTAATACAAAGACTTTATTAGCCATAAAAGAGGCCACTTGGCCCAAATCCTCATGCACTTTTAACTTGCATTCAATAGCAATCATCATCCTTGAATGAAGAACATTCTCATTCATCTTCATTAATTCTACCAACTCACAATTAATGCTTGTTTGATTACCAAATCATTAGCCACATTAATATTCCAACTCCTTAAATTTTTGGTATCAACACAATTATCAAATGAATAAAATTAAAAACAAAAATTCATTAAATTATGAGATCATCCATCAAGATACTCCTGCTTGTATACAACATATTAACAATTTCTCCACCCCGTGGGTATTTCAATCTAATTTTATTTTACAATTCAATAGCCAATTATGTTTGATCTAAACCAAACAAATACCTAAGATGAAGTACAAAATCATGAACAAAGTAAATTGGTTTAATAACTAGAACTACATAACCACAACAATCAAAAACAAAATACACAAAGTATGTCAGCTTTCTCTCCAAAATTGTGATATTTCAGCTTCCTCCTCCTCAGGATGCCAACCGTGATAACAATCGATTGCTTCCGGATCCAACTTGTTAGTTTGGGGAGGCAGTGCTACCATTGACAGTTACCTCAAAACATGAATGTCAAATGGTTAAAAGATGCAAATACAATTTTTTTAACAAGTAAACAGGATGCTCTTAAGACCTTATCTGCCCAAACTCAAAATTTTATACAATCAACCAAACAATTTTTGAAATTGATCAAAAGTACCAATTTAATTCAATTCATCTGATATTGCAACTTTATAGGAGGGCGGTTTCTAGTTTACCCATATGCTCTTCCCCAATATTGAATTCATGGTGGTTTCGATATTTGGACTATTCTCACAAATATTAGACATAAGTAATTTTTGGCATTGACTACACACAAATTAATTTATATCAAGCTTGCTTTTAATTATGACGCTTTACAAGTTGTAAGAAAATATAACAACCTGCAATCAAATAATTTGACCTAAATACAACACACAAAAGGACATCAACAATATTCAATAATAGAAAACAATAAAAACATGAAATATAATCTTGAGAAGGACATAATCTAAACACAGGAAATAAGTATGCGAAGCGAACAATTATGGCATCAGAAGATAACAATGGCCGTATGAAAAAGAAATCAGTGTTATAGAAATTAGTTTGATTGGGTTTAATTCAATAAATCATACCAATACAAACACCGATTTCATCGCAAATATGTAGATTCAAAATGAAAATTTTAAAACAAATACTCCCTCCGTCCAACAAAACCGTGTTCATTTCATTTTGACATGTTGTACGAAAAGCTAAATTAAGTCCATTTATGAATAAAATAATTAATTGTGAG
Organism: Stenogyne calaminthoides; assembly: GCA_037126765.1. NCBI lineage: Eukaryota > Viridiplantae > Streptophyta > Magnoliopsida > Lamiales > Lamiaceae > Stenogyne > Stenogyne calaminthoides. Next base: position 1,898,701 of record JBBCBC010000029.1, on the reverse strand, counting down.
TAAAGTATAATGATAACTTGAGTAATTAAGTTATTGTTGGATGGTAAAGATAAAAAAAAATTATGTCCATAAACGTACTTAATTTACCTTTCCGTACAACATGTCAAAACGAAATGAGCACAGTTTTTTTGGTGGACGAAGGGAGTAATATATATTGTCCAGATCGAAAACGTGAACAAAAAGAGAAAAACAAACCTAAAAAGATCCAACCTTGGTCAGGTATCCCGACGATTCTCAGAGCAACACTCGTATAGAAGCGAAAATCGCCAGTTTAGAAGAGAGGGTGCCGACCGGATGAGAAAATGATTCAAATGATTTGAAGTGTTAGGGTTTGACTATAAATATGAAGGGTATTGTAGACATTTCACCCTTAAATCTTAATTAATGTGCCACACCGATCCGCAAACGCATGTATTTTGGGTCGATAAGTCCACCATAGTGGAACATTGTTTAGACGCGGGCTTTTACATAAACGTGGGCCTGACAGATTGCCACCAAACACCCACTTACCACCGATAACTGCCGAATCTTGGTCTAACCGATGCCATCAAACAAGCCCTAATTTTATATGAATCCAATTCACATATATAGACAAGTGTTCAGATAGATGCATGTGATGCATGCCAATAAGAGGTGAGACAAATGCATGTGATGAAAATTAAAAACTGACAACTGCATGTGAGGCATGCCAATAAGTGATAAGATAGATGCATGTTATGAAAGTTGAAATCTGATACATACTTTACCCGACAAGTGCATGTGATGCGTGCTAAAAAGTGACAAGACAAATGCATGTGATGAAAGTTAAAATCTGACAAGTGCATGTGAGGCATGCCAATAAGTGATAAGATAGATGCATGTGATGAAAGTTGAAATAAGATACATACTTTGTCTGATACGGATGTGACAAACATGCATGACAATTTATTAAATCCATAACATACCAAGCCTCAAAACAGACCCAAAACTCAAATTGAGCTAAAAAAATAACATACACCCAGCTCTGCGTGGAGGGTTTGGGTTCAAGGCATCCCAACAACAATAAGTGAACAGAGAGACGAATAAGACTCGACAGATTTCGAAACGAGTGTAATTTTTAGAAATTATTTAGACTTAAATGATATAAATTAAAATTACATGAATTTAAATAACATAAATTAAATGACATAAATTGAAATTACATAATTAAATGACATAAATTAAAATTACATGAAAACAAACTACATTGACTGTTTGGACACAGTTTGCAGTTCAAGCACCAATCCATACAAAATCCATCAATACTCCTTGGTTTCTTGCTCAAAACTAAAATTAACACTCTATCTAGACTATGATATGACTATCTAAGCTATCTATGGAAGCAAAATGTAAAAAACTATGAAAATTATTAGTTGCAACTCTCAAAAGTATCACTTGCTCTCTCCCATATCTTCCCCTTTTGCTGCTAAATGTGGAAAAAATGAAGTTGGGCTAAATTATTTTTAGCCAACAATGCCCTCAAGATACTACCATTTATCTTCATAATCTTCCTTTGTTCCTTCATTTGTTCCTTTCTTTTCACAAATTCAAGTCTATCTCTTCCCAGTTGAGTCATTTTTTCAGTTTTACTTTCCCCGGTGAGTCTCATTGCACGAATTCTTGCAGCAATTTCAGTATGACCTGCATTTTGTGAAGTCTTGTCTTTTTATTTTCTTTTCGTCATGTCTCTGCCTATAGGACATGGATTAGTTGAGCATCCACTGCCTGGAGTTTCTGGATTGGAGGGGGTGAAATTTTCCCCACTTTCATTGATTTTTGCTCTCTTTGAGCTACCACCATTTTCTTCATTACCCTCTCCATTTTCATCACCCTCTATATTTTCATTGTGTGTTGAACACTGATCTAGTCTTAAAGCCCATTTTTCATTTTTACTCATAACCTCATTAAATACAAACATGTCCTGAAACTTGGTAGCACCCCTTGTGTCGACATCAAAACATGGAGTTTGGAGAAGTTTGGGGATTTAGAGAAAAAGATTAATGAAGCAAGTGCAGTGTTTGATGAGCTTGATCGGCTACAGGAGTGTCGGGACCTGTGTGTAGAAGAGTGCAAGCAGTTGAAGGAAGCTAAAGCGAGATTGTGGCATATGAAAAAAGTGAAAGATAGTTATACCTTCCAAAAGGCCCAGAGTTCAGTGAATTCGTGAGGGGGATGCGAACTCTTCTTATTTCCACAATTGTATAAACAAGAGAAGGCGGTCTAACAAGATAGATGGGTTAACCATTGATGGGTTGTGAGTTGAAGATATTGATAAAGTGAAAGGTGAGGCATTTCATTTTAGGGATCATTTCTCGAGGACTCAACCGGGGTTTATTTCACTATCTGGGTTGATTTCAAAGAGAATATCTGCTGCTGAAAACATCTTTCTAACCGAGCCTTGCCTTGAAGAAGAAGTGAAGTCAGTAGTTTGGTGTTGTGGTTGGAATAAGAGTCTAGGTCCAGATGGGTTTACTTTCAAGTTCGTGAAGCAAACGTGGCCAATTTTGAAGACTGATATCATGTTGGTTATGGCAGAGTTCCACAAGAACGGGAGGATTGTTAAAGGTGGCAATCCATCTTTTGTCACCTTAATCCCGAAGAAAACTGATGCTAGCAGTTTGTTGAACTTCCATCCGATCTCATTAATTGGATGCATGTTAAGTGGCAAAGGTATTAGCTAACAAATTGGCTAAGGTGGTGAATTCAGTGGTCTCGGAGTTCTAGTCTGCTTTTGTGGGCAACACACAAATCCTGGATAGCATATTGATCCTCAACGAAGCAGTGAATTTTATGAAAAAGGAAAAACATAAAGGATTCGTGTTCAAAGTGGATTTCGAGAAAGCATATGACTCGATTATGTGGGACTTTCTTGATGATATGATGCGAGGGATGCAATTCCATTGAAAATGGAGAAAGTGGATAAGGGGATGCGTCTCATCTGCATCGATGTCAGTTCTGGTTAATGGGAGCACTATAGGTGAGTTCTCACTCCAAAAAGGAATAAGGCAGGGGGATCCTCTTTCCCCGTTTTTGTTTCTTATCGCGGTAGAAGGGCTCAGCTGCCTGATGAGAAAAATTGAGGAGATGAAGGAGTTTGATGGGATTGAGATTGGAAAGAACAAGGTTTTGATCAGTCATCTGCAATTTGCAGATGATACTGTGTTTTTAGGACAAGCGTCTCTAAAGAATGCAAGGTGTTTGAGTACGGCTCTTTGAGATGGCATCCGGGTTGTAAGTCAATTTCCATAAAAGCTCCTTTCATGGGATTACTTGAAAAATCAGCCAGTGGAGGCTCTCGCGGATGTGTTGAATTGTAAGATGTTAGTGTTAGTGTCCTAGAGACAATCCTTTGTAAGGACATAATACTCAGATAATATTCAGTATTGGTTTAATATTATTATTTGTTTAATATTAAATGTATGGCGTTGCACTAATTAGAATGTTACGTTTGATTGTTTGCATCTATTCTTATCTGTGTTCCCTTGAGTCACTGCTGTCATTGAGTATGTGAGAACTCAGATGACTTAAGCATGATTCTCAAATAACCCCGATCGAGGATCATCAAGAATGGGATATTGATTATGCAATGGAGATTGGTGTTCGATCTGCATCATACTCTTAGAGAGTGTAGCAAGATCCCATCCGAGAAACTTAGTTCCACTATACGTAGATACTACTTTGACTTATCTCATGATGGATGATGAACACAAATACCTTCCAGGGTATATGGTTTGGATACCCATCCGAAAACCGAAAATGATTCATTTCAAAGATTTAGTAGTTCCACTATATGTTGGTCTAACTTAGACTTTGGACTAAGTGTCTTGTGATTTGTAAATTGGGAATAGACGATTCGCGAATGAAATGAGGAAATCCATTTCGACTTTGAGGTTTCTCAAACGCACCTCATATATTGAGAATGTTTGATTTATTGACTGTTCATTAAGGAGTATGAGGGCTATGAACTTTTTACCATTATAGTTGGTTGATTAAATGTTAAATTAGATTTAATATTTAATTTATGGAGAAGGAATAATAGATTAATTTGGAATTAATTATTATTAATATTGAATTAAATCATTTAATTAAATAAGAATTCCCGAGGTCATCTTGTGGATTTTGTATAATTAGAGATTTATATTTAGGAATTAAATTAAAATGAATTAATTTAATTCAAGATTAGGGATTTTATTTCCTAATTGGGCTAGCTTGGGAAATAAGCTAAGTCTCCCTATTTATACAAGCTATCGATTCCTATTCCATTACAGATTAATATTTAATACCTCTCATTTTTCAAAGCCTCCCGAGTGTGTGATAAAACCTTGATAAAACTTCAAATCAGATTTACGTGGATACCATAGTAGAGAAATTTTCTCGAAGTTTCTTGTAAAGTAATAGTTTATCTTTAAATGTTTGTTGTTGGTGAATGTTTATTTCACGGGTCAAACGTGGGAGACATAAGATTGGTAAGTTTCGTTCTCATATTTGGGCCTCCCGATTGGGGGCAAATTTCAGGGGTTCGAAACTATCGGGTTGGGTATCTATCATTTGGACATTAATTCGTTTAACTTAGCTTTGTTGTGTAAGTGGGGTGTGAGGACATTAAGTCGCTTAGCTTTGTTGTGGGTGTCAAGGGAGAAATCGTTGTGGGTCAGTGTCATTGAGTCGAAGTATGAGTCATTTCAGTGGGTTCCCGATGTGAGTCTTGTCGACAAGAAATTGTCACTTTGGTGGAAAGACTTATATGAGTTATGGTGGAGTCCTGTGGAGAGCCTATTTTGGGATAAGTTGAGTTTCTCTTTGGGTAATGGTCGTAGGGTTAATTTTTTGGTCGATCCGTGGGTTGAGGGTAGGTGTCGGTTGATGGATAGGTGTCCGTCGTTGTTCGAGTTATCGTTACAAAAGGAGGAGTCGGTCGGGAGTATGTGGGATGGTGAGTGTGAGTCCTGGGTGTTTCGTAGGGCTAGAGAGTTTAATACTAATGAATTTCTTGGATCTATGGCAATGTATTCACAGGCTCAAAGTAAGATTGAATGTGGCAGATGCATGGGGGTGGCAAGGCTCGACAAAGGGCAAATTCTTAACCAAGGAGATGTATGACATCATTGTGGAGGCCGAACCGGGTGGGGACGAGAGTTTCTTCCCGTGGAGAAAGAGTGGTGGAAAGCGGTTCCGCTAAAATATCTGCTTTTGCATGGAAGACTGTTCGTGAAAGATTAGCTATAAAGGATAACTTGCTCAAGCGTGGGATTTGTGATGCAGTGGGAAATGGTGCTTACTCGATGTGCTTGGGGCCGACAGAGTGGTCAAATCTTGTCCTATTTTTTTGTCCGGTGGCTCGTCTTGTTTGGCAAGTTGTTTGTTCATGGTTGACAAACCTTTGATCTACTCTTCGTCCGCTCGTGATCATTTTGTGGAGTTTGTGGAATTGGAAAGTGGCAATTTCAAGAGGAAAGTCTCCTAACAACTTGGCAGGCTACAATTTGGAAATTTTGGAAAGTTCATAACTGGCTCATCTTCAAAGACAGTCCTTACACCTTGGACGAACTCATTGATGGAATAAAATTTGCCTCGTGGTAGTGTATACGGGTGCATTACCCGTTAACCTTTGTGGTTCCGTTTTACATGTGGGATTGTCAACCTCTAGAATGTATTCTATCCAAACTGTAAGTTAGCTCGGTTAGTTGTTTAAGTGGATTTGTATGCTATAGGATTCGAGTACCCCTTGTGCTCGTGATATAATATTTCATTTTTATTTTTAAAAAAAAACTAAAAAAACACATCATTATTCATCGCAGTGTTGTCAGAACCGGACCGGCCGGTTCAACCGGTTCAACCGAGAATCGTCCAGGAGACCGGTCCAACTACACTCATAAAACCGTTTTTACGATCCAACCGAGAAAAACCGGTTTGAACCGAAAAATCTGGCTAAACCGAAAAATTGGCGAACCGAAAAAATGCTTTTTCTTCCTTTCTTTTCACGCAAGACAAATCCATCTCCGCTTTTCTTCCCTTTTTTCTGAAACAAAGCCATCGCACAAATACCATCTCAGATTCTCAGAGACGGAACTGAAATTGCGCGTTCCCTTCTCAGGATTTTTCACCCCACATCGTCGTCTTCATCCTTGCGCAAATACGAACATATCTGCTTTCTTCCTCGCACAAATGCTTTCTTTCCCACCACAATTAGTAAATTGGACGACGATTTACACACACACTCTATAAGGTTTGTGTTATTAATATTGTGTATGCATGTGATAGTGGGAAATTGAGGATAATGGAGTCAGATCCATTCTTATCATCTTAACTCAATTAGAATATAAAATAATATTTTAATAGTTTATGTTTATTTTATTAATTTACATGTTATGCCAACAAAAATATTAAATATGGTGATATGTAAAATTAAATTACATAATTAGTTTTTTAATGGATTATATTATTTATATTATTATATGTATATTATTTTTTTTTTATTGTATTTTAATGTATATTGATTGGTGGATATAAAATATATTCAGTTTAATTTCATAATACAATTCATATTACATTATTTAAAAGAATATTAATATACTAATTGTGCATTACACAAGAGAAAATCTAATTATATATAAGTAAAATTATTTTTACGGTTGGACGATCGGTTCAACCGGCAATTGATGCCTTGTCCGGTTTGATCACCGGTTCGATTATGAAAACACTGATTCATCGAGTGTGTGGATGCTCTTGGAATTAACGAAGTAATTAGCTTTCTGCAATAAATTCTTAGAAAATAAGAAGATAAAAACAATAAGCCCCATTTATAAGCCTCCAGTTAATGAAATAATCTAAAACCCATAATTCTGGAGCATCAATTAAAAGAAACAATCCTAAGAAAAGAAACATGAGTTTAATTAAGAGAAAATTATTAGGAGGTTCCAATTTGCCCACAATATTGCTAAGAGGTTCCAAGATTTTTTACAATTACTAAGAGGTTCCAATCTATATAGTGTTGTGACATTCCTACCCCCATTTACTCCCATTCTTACCCCACCACCGCCGCGATGAAGGCAGTGCCAACACCGCCTCCGCGATGAAGCCTCCTGTCGCCGTAGACGACGGGTTTTCATTTTTTTTAAAAAAAATCTTTAATTTGCTTTTGTATTAAGTATGTAGGTTTTTGTGAATTTTTCTATTTTTAAAGTTGCTTTGTCGAGAAGAGATTTGCAGATTTTGAAGGTGGTTTACATTTTGAGTTGTCTTTTAGATTTTGTATTTGAAATTTTACAGATCTGTGCAATTTTTGTATTTTTGTATATTTTTTGTAAATTTTGGGATGTATTATGTTTTGCAAATTTGCAAATTTTATTTAGAAGAAGATGTATTATGTTTTGTAAATTTACAGATTTATTAAGAAAAAGATGTATTACGCTTTGCAAATTTACAGATTTATTATGAATTATGGTGGACGGATAGATTTATAAATTTTAAACTTTGAGATTTGTGTTTTGGTATATTATTTGTAAATTTGGTGGATGGAGTATGAAGAATATGGGTGTTTGCATATTATTTATGATTTGAGTTTTGCTGAAATTTGGTGGATGGAGGAGGAAAGAAGATAGGTATCTTGAGGAGAAAATTGCTAAGAAGTGCTGAAATTTTGAAAATTTGAAGATGGTGGAGGAAAATGAAGATGTATCTGTTGGGTGAAGAAAGATGAAGATGTAGGGTTTTTGGATTTTTTTCTTAAAATTTTTATGCATATAGTCTCGTGTATCTGTTTATATATGCATGTATTCGTGTATATGTGTATGTATTTTATTTTACGATATATATATGTATTTTATATATATATGCGCTTGAAATAAAGGCGAAAATATGTAAAAATTTTTAGGATTTTGATGATTATGTAATTTTTTTATTTTAAATATAAAAAATTTAGTATTTAATCGATTTAAATATAAAATTTTGAATGTTTATACATATCATAATCATATTTGAAATTATCATCCTATAAAGGAAAATATTCAAAAATTATTAACAATATCTTTATTGTATAAAACAAAATATAAATAAATAGATATAAGATAAAAAAAAAGAAGTAAAAAGATAAAAAAATAGTAGCAAGAATACTCATTAAGAGTATTTATGTAATCCAACCAACTTTTAAAACCTTATAATAATATTTTAAAAAGTTGAACCTAGTAGTAATAAATGAGGTAAAATGAAATCATAATAGCCATTCACTCTTTAATTAATTAAGTCTAGAAAGAGATAAAATTCTAGTGGGAGACAAGACAAAATTAATAAAATAATTCTGAAGTATAAATTTAAAAAAAAAAAAAAAAAAAAAACCCTATGCCAAAACAAATCCACCTACCTGAAAAAAATCAACAAATTAGTCCTTTTCCAACCCTAAAATCGCCCCCAAATTGAATGATTTGAAGAACTCAATAAACTCCGAAATCATCACCATCTTCATCAGGCAAATTGAAATCATCTTCATCATCATCAACATACTCCCCCTGCCCATAATCCCCATCATCGCTAAACTCCCCTTCATCTTCACCCACAACCTCTTCTTCTTCCTTCTCATCTTCATCCTCTTTCTTCTCACTCTCACGCTTCTGCGCAATCTCCTCAATCTGTTCAAATTTCCTCCAATCCGACCCCCCCGCCCACTTGAGCTTCTTCACGGGCCTCACTCCGCCCTTAGCCAGTAATTCGCCGGGCATATGGTCGGAATCGAGGTGAATGACGTCACGTAGCGGTGGCCGAACCCTAATCGCTCGCGATTGCCGATCTGAGTGGCGCTCGACGTCCAATTTCTGGCGTTTTGGGCGCTCGGTTGTGTCGTCGCAATTGAAAGGGGATGAATCGCAGTTATTCTGCAGAATTGTTGACCATCGGATTAATTGCATATGCGCGGCGGAGAATTCGGCTGTGCCTAGATCGGCGATTTCTGGATACGGCTCGAATGGTTCCTCTTTAACTCGGAAACTGCGGAAACCGCCGCGGCCGCCGCGGCCGCCGCGAGAAGACATCTGTGGAACGGAGAAATTGCGTTTGAAATTTGTGGAAGAAATTGAAAGAGGCAATTTGGGAGAAAGAAATACAAAATTAAAATTTGGGGGTTTCTGGTTTTTTCTGTGAGACTTTGAGCACAAGTGATAATACTCCAACAGCAGAGTGAATCAGTCAACACTATAATCGTGAAATAAAAGATAATCGGGCTCGGCCCACGGCCCGAACGAAATAGACTCGAGTCGGAAACATATTTGTCTTGGGTACGGTTATATGCACCCCCAACATTAGTAACTACACCCACCATTCACATAAATTATCAAATATACCCTTTTTAAAAAGAACACTTCCTTTTCTTCTCTCCCATTCTTTTCCGTCGTTATTCATCTTCTTCCTCCGACATTACAGTAGCCCCCCACATCCCCTGCAACCCTTCTCTTCTTCTCCTCCTCCAACAACCCCGGAAGACGCCCCTCCACCGCGTGCCCCACCACCGTCGCTGCCTTCCTCTGTGCATCTTTTTTTCAAACAAATATTGTATGTTAATTCGACCGATGAAGCTTTTTTATGTTGATAATGGCAAATTGGAGGAAGATCCAATTTTGTGCAATTTTGTTCTAAAATAAAATTCTATTTGCAGATTTTCATTTTTCTCTTTCCCATAAATTTGGTTTTGAAAATTTCTTCACACACAAATCCACCAACACATCCACAATCCACATCCCTCTATTTCCGAAGATATCAAAGGTAAGGGATAAAAAAATTCCCCATTTTCTTTTCTTCCTCTGGTAGATTTTGACCCTTTTTTTTTTTTAAATCGAACGGTACATTTAATGAACGGCGGCTTCGACAGGGGCGGCAGCATCCAAACTGCTTCTACATAATGGATGCGAGTTATGCGAGAAGTCGGCAATTTTAGGGATGAAGCAATAGTTTGGAACGTTTGCAATTTTTTTGATTTGGGATGAAGCAGGGGTTGTATACTTGTATGAGTCAGGCTGCAGGTAGACGGCGGCGGCCGGTGGTTATTCAAAATATGAGAAGAAAATAAATTTTTTGGTCCCATAAATTACTTTAATCTATTTTTTGTCCAAAAAAATTTAATTATTCAATTTTGGTTTCATAACTATTGCGTTTTTTTAATTTTGGTTCCATTTTCACTAGAAAAATGAAAATAACGTCGTTTTTGTTCAAAAATTGGGGATCTCCGATTGCGCGTCTGTCCAAATTGTCGTTTGTCCAATTTTGATCCCATAACTATTGCGTTTGTCCAATTTTGGTCCCATAACTATTGCGTTTGTCCAATTTTGGTCCTATGTTTGTTTCTTTTAAATGCTGCAACTTAAGGGTATGTTTGTTTCGGGACTCACCCGGATGGAATTAGGACTTTGCAATCCAAGTCACATACTAGTTGGAGATTTCTAAATCTAGCTTTCAAACCCACTCCTATAAAATATACATATACACCTATTTTCACAAAATTCAATACAATCAAATCATCACTTTTCTTCCACCCACTTATTTTATCTCCTACTTTTCTCCCACTCAATACAATATAATAATACAACATCAATCACTATTACATATTGATTTGACATAAAATAAAAATCTCACTCTATCAAAATCTCAAAATAAACACATATTTTTATTATTCATCAGGATTTTCAAATCCATTGGATTTTGAAGTCATGACCGCACACCTAAATCCCGAAACAAACATATCCTAAAAGATTAAGATTAATTGTTGCAACTTAAAATAATAATTAAATTTATGCAATAACTAAAATTATGCTACAACTTAAACTAAAATTAAAAGAAACAAATATGAGACCAAAATTGGACAAATACAATAATTATGGGACCAAAATTGGACAAACGCAATAGTTATGGGATCAAAATTGGACAAACGACAATTTGGACATACTCGCGATCGGAGATCCCCAATTTTTGAACGAAAACGACGTCGTTTTTGTTTTTCCGGCGAAAATGAGACCAAAATTGGACAAACGCAATAGTTATGGGACCAAAATTGAATAGTTAAATCTTTTTGGACAAAAAACAGATTACAAAAAAGTTATGAGACCAAATTTTTTTTTATCTCAAAATATGAGTAAGGGCAGAATGGATTTTCTGGGACAAAATAGAAGATTGTTGGGTGTAGTTACTAATGTTGGGGGTGATAATAACCGGACCCATTTATCTTTTGCCCGTGCAATACACGGGCGTGTTCTAATTATTCACTTAGACTGAATTTTATTTTTTTTGAAAACTAGTCTCACTTAGACAGACTTGTATAACTCGATTACTTCTTTAATTTCTAAACTAAATGTGAATAACAATCACATTATATATTCATAATTTATTTAATTGAATTTGTTTTAAGCATGTAATGATTTTTTCCTTCCCTTTCTAATTCTTATACCTTTTTATTTTTCTGAAATTGAAATTTTAAATCCAAAACAAAGATAACATAATTCAATGTATGCTATAAGATAAAAAGAAGAGATATGAATTATTATTTCTTAGAGACACCAATAGTCTTTCCCTTACGTTTAATAGTCTTGGTGTGCTATCCACACACACAAAAGTCCCAGACTCCCAGTAATGACAAAGACCACGGTGGCTTATGCAAGTAGCTTAAAAAATAAAAAATTAAAATAAACTTAATATAATTGAGATACAATAATGGAATAAATAAATCACACTTGATCTTCTTCAGTTGTTAAATATCGTCACTGAGCTTCATGTCTAGATCATTAGATGTAAAAATGCCCTCTTATACTACTAAGACGCCATAGGAACTGCGGCCCTCCATTGAACTATGCAGAAATTTTAAAAAACATAGTAATTAAAGAGAATATTTGAATGAAGGCCATCGCCTTAGTCAAACTTTTCTATTAAATTTTTCTCCCACAAATTAAGGTCTCTTTTTCCCAAATTTTGAAACGCAATTTAATTTTAAATATAAATATATATACTTTCACGGAGAAGATAATCGTCTTTCCACTCTCTCAATCACTCTTCAAGTCTCCCAAACAAATAAAATTTAAAAAATAAGTAAATTAAAAAATCAATTAAAGATTAATTTTTAAATATTTAATTATATTTGAAGATTTAATTGATCTTTTTTTAATTTATTTTAAATTTTTTCCAGATTTTTTATTTATATTTAATTGATTTTTTATTATATTTTATTTTTTTTTTTAAGATTTAGTTGATTTTTTCAGAATATTTTTCATATTCTATTTAATATGTCAAAAATTTTTCTAATCTTTTTAATTGATTGATTTTTTTAGTTTAATTATTTTTAAAGATTTAGTTGATTTTTAAAATATTTTTCAGAATTTAATTAGATTTTTAATTAGATTTAATTGACTTTTTAGTTTAATATTTTTCATATTCTATTTAATAATGTAAAGTTTTCTTTTATTTTTTTAATTTAATTATTTTTAAAGATTTAGTCAATTTTTTCAGATTTAGAAGATAACCATCTTTCCACTCTCTCAATCTCTCTTCAAGTGGCCAAACAGATAAATTTTAAAAATTAATTAAATTAAAAAATCAATTAAAAATTAATATTTAAATATTTAATTATATTTGAAATAATTTAATTGATCTTTTAATATTTTTTCAGATTTTTTATTTAGTTTTAATTAATTTTTTAATATTTTATTTTTTTGAATGGATTTTTTTGAAGATGTAGTAGACTTTTTTTGGAATATTTTTCATATTCTATTTAATATGTTAGATTTTTTATAATTTTTTAACTGATTTTTTTAGTTTAATTATTTTTAAATATTTAGTTGATTTTTTTAAAATATTTTCGGGGGTTTATAATTGAAAGAGGCAATTTGGGATAAAGAAAAACAAAATTAAAATTTGGGGGGTTTTTTTATTTCTTCTGTGAGACTTTGAATACAAGTAATACTCGAAACAGGTGAGTGAATCAGTCAATACTATAATCGTGAAATAAAAGATAATCGGGCTCGGCCCATTAAAACGAGGGATTATTCGGCCCACCGATCATTTTTAGTGAAGTTTAGAACCATGCAATTTATTTACATTAAATAATATAATTATTTTTCACATTAATAGTTACACGATTCAGTGTAAACAAATTCCATATTTTAGTATAACATACTCTCTCCGTCTCAGAAGACTTAACACCTTTTTCTTTTTGGTCTATCCCATAAGACTTTGCATACAAAAAAATGAACACACTTTTCTCAGCTTATAATCTTACAATACACACTTATTGTCCTTTCTACCTCTCCCCATAAAGCATAAAACAAGTTTTCTTAATCTTTGCGCCGAAAAATTGGCGCAGAGTCTTCCAGAACGGAGGGAGTATTACATAATTGCACAGTGCACCTGGATACATACAAGATTTAGTCTTTTTACTATAAAAAACCCTATCATGTTTAAAATAAAATTAGATCTAGGCGAAATTTCATTTTATATATGCATGTTTAAATCAAAAATATTTTAATCTCAATATCTATATAATATGAAACCAACTTTAGGTGAGCTTTTTTTTTTTTTCCACAAGTGTCACTATTGTGTGTACAAAGTGTCATTATTTATAAATTAAGCATTTTATAAATGGTGATACTACGTAGTCTATACTATTTTTATGGTTGTTCATGGGTTTTGTAATTTAATTGTGTGTGTTTGGAGATTAAGGGTTTAGGGTGTGCTTGGATGTGTCATCAATTTCTCATTTTTCATTTTTTTGGGAAAAAACTATTTTAGATGAATACTTATGAAAAATAAGAGTGTGATTGGATGTGAAAAAAATGTAATGATTATAGTTGATGTGATATGTCTGTAGAAAATGAAAGTGTGATTGGATGTGATTTTTTTTCTTTTGAATAATTAATATGATGAAATTTTAATTTGTGTTGTATTATTGGTTAATAATTTTTTTAACAATAAATTTAATATTAAGATTTTATAATATAATAATATTAATAATTTAATATTTAAAATATATTGACAATTTTTTTACTAGTACTTTAAATATTAATAACGTTAATATTAACATTAACCTTTTTAATATAGTATTATTAAAAAATTCTATTAAAATTAAAATAACTCGTAAGAAATAATTGCTAATATTATAATAATATTTCTAAAAATATATAAAATGAATATATTATAATACTCCCTCGTCCCGTGATAACGTGCACGTTTACTATTTTCTCGTGTTTTAGCGAGCGAATTTTTTATTAGTATTTGAAATGATAAAATATTTTTTAAAGAGATATATAATAGAGGAGATGTAAATTTATTATACTCCTCCTTAAAAGTCACTTTATCATTTCAAATACTAATAAACAATTCGATCGCTAAAACTCGATAATAAGGTAGCGTGCACGTTATCTTGGGACAGAGGTAATAATATTTTTAATGTGAATTTAAGAACCATATTATATACTACAATAATAATACTTAATATAATCATATTTTTATTATATTAAAAGATTGTTAATATTTTGAGAATGAAATATTAATTAGTATCTTTCAGCCTTCCTAATATTATTATTATTATAATATTAATATAATAACATTTCTTAAAATTTTGAAAATAATAAAATAATATTTCAGTATTATTGATATTACAATAATAATATTAAGTAATATTTAACATCAATATTTATGTTATAATGATATTTAATAATCCATCCGTTCAAGATAATGTGCACACTATCCTTTTCGGTCCGTCTCATGATAATAGGCACACCCCCAAAATAGAAAACTCATCATAATCTTCATTCTCATATTATCCAAAACACAAAATATAATTACTTTTGGCCCTACACATATACACAATTCAACTCCTTTCTTTATTTTATAAAAAAAAAATTACAAAATTATTCCTCAAAACTCTACTAATTATTACACTTTCTGAATCTTTGTGTTCATTTTGGGGTGCATATTATCTCGGGACGGACCGATGGAGGGAGTAGGTAATATTCAAGTTATATTAATATTATATTATTATTTAATCTTACATTATTACATTAATATTTAATATTAAGAAAATATAAATGATATTAAGTATATTAAAAATAATATATTATAATGTTATTTAGTATTTCAAAATTTATTAGTATAATACTCCCTCCGTCCCAAAGAAACGTGCACGTTTACTGTTTTCACGTGTTTTTGCGAGCGAGTTTTTTATTAGCATTTGAAATGATAAAATATTTTTTAAATATGCATGCAATAGATGAGAGGTAGATCTATAATATTCCTCTTTAAAAATTACTTTATCATATATGTTTGATGTTAATATTAATATATGTTTGATGTTAATATATGTTTGATGTTAATATATGTTTAAAAATTACTTTATTATTAATATACATATATGTTTGATGTTAATATTAATATTGTAATAGTATTGAGAATTGAGATGAATAGTATTGAGAGTAAGAGATTTAATGGTGAATAGTAATGAAAATGTTGAGTGAATAGTATTAAAAAATGAGAGTGAATAGTAATAAAAATTAAGAATGAATAGTATGAAAAATTGAAATAACTTTTAAAAAATTGAAAATTGAGAATGAAAATTTAAAAAAATCCAACATCCAAGCACAGCCTTAGTAACTTTAGTTGGTTTCTAGACTTCGTTAGTTCTTTTTCTTGAATATATAAGATTTATGATGGATTTCACTTAAATATTAAATTAAGTGATATCATATATAATTCAGATTAATTTAATGAGAACCAAATATTTTTTTTTTTTTCAATTTACGTCGTATTTCACTTATTGTTCAATATGCATATTGTGTGGATATAATTTTGTGACTGTGCATTATTATTATTATTATTTTATTCATGATTATCTTGACGAGAATTATGGTTTCATTTTTTAAAAAAGAAAAAGAAAAAAAATGACTGATTAATGATCAATGATGTTTGCGGCAGAGAGTTGAGGACAACATGTCTAATGGATCGCTCCAATTTTTTCAAATAGGCTTAGATTTGTGGCATGAAGGAGGGTATTTCTTAAAAGTCAAGGAAGTAGATTGATCAATCGATAGTCGATTCTCAAAATTTTGACACGCTGGGTCGTTTATCTTCTATCGTCTTGACTTATTACTTGTTGAACTAATATATTCATTTTAAATTATTTTTTAAGCTGTATTTTGTTATTTACTATTTCACCATTTTCTTAATTAAATCTAGATCCGACCCAAATCTAACCTGTTGGAATTTAGAGGCACGTAAACACGTAATACATGCGCAGCGGAAATAAACAGTTCACCAACAACGAACATTTAATTGCATAATTAAATACGAGTAAACGTAAATAGAATTCTTACAGTAATTCGTATACAATTTTCTCTAGTATGGTATCCACGTAATCCCCAATTACGAACTTGCACAGATTTGCCAGCGTTGAATCCCGAGATGAATTTGCTAGGAAAATTCTAACTCTAGATCTTATGGAGAAAATATGAAGTGATACATTTGTGAATTTCTAAGAGCTTAAATATATAGGGAGGATTAGCTTATTTTCCAAGCTAGCCCAATTAGGGAAATAAAATCCATAATCTTGAATTAAATTAATTCATCTTAATTTAATTCCCTAAATATAAATCTCTACGGACTTAAATGTCTTATATGAAAATCTCTACGATTTATTTCCATATACATTAAATACTACAATTATATTCCAAATATAATTATTGGGAATTCTTATTTAATAATAGATTAATTTGGAATTAATTATTATTAATATTTAATTAAATTCAATTTAATTAAATATTAATAATAATTAATTCCAAATTAATCTATTATTAATTACTTCTCCATAAATTAAATATTAAATCCAATTTAACATTTAATCAACCAACTATAATCCGTAAAAGGGAACTACTTGTTGTGTGACCCATAGACCCTCATATATCGAGCGATTAGTCAAACTAACGGTCTTAATTGAACCATAGACAATAAATCAGACATTCTCAATATATGAGGTACGTTGCGAGAAAAGTGCAACTACCTGTAACTGAAACATGGGTTATTACGATTTCCTCATTTCATTCGCGAATACTCGATTAAGTCTTGAACATGATGAAGTGTCTATTCAAATAACTTAATCAATTTATCTCTAATCATTAATTGATCATGTATGTCACTCTTAGCCACAAAGTCTAAGTTGACGTGCATCGGCCGATGACTTTGATCCAATTATGATGAGAATATGAGTATTCTCTCTAAATCCACATTGAGGAATGAATCCCATTCTTGGCTCAACTACCACGCACATGCACTTCGTGATGAACCCAATCCAAGCCATATCTACCCATGGAAGGGTGTAAGTGTCGGTCATGGTCAAAGTTCATCACTCCACACATGTCGTGCATATTGACCTCAAGTCAAAGGAGTATCGCATCGCTCCCACTAACCGAGACACCCGTAGACACATATAGTGAAAATACATCAAACGGTTTCTCGGATGGGTATACCAATACCCTCTAAAGTATTTGTGCATCCATCATGAGATACCTAGTATCTCGTAGTAAGTGAGATCTTACTACACTCTCTAAGAGTATTATGCAGATCGCACACCAATCTCCATTTCATCATCAATATCCCATTCTTGATGATCCTTGATTGAGGCTATTTGAGAATCATGCTTAAGTCATCTGAATTCTCACAACCTCAATGACAGCAATGACTCATGAGAACAATTGCATGAATAAATGCAAACAATCAAATATAATATTCAAACAAGTGTATTGCCATATATTAATATTAAATGAACTATAATATTAAATCAAACTGAATATAATCGAGTATTATGTCCTTATAATAGATTGTCTCTAGGACACTATTGTAACCATAATAATCAGCCAACAGCCACATGGTAAATAGTGATGACGTGGCAAATGGTGGTGATGTGGCACCTAAAACCGAGTTCAGCAGTAGAGTACGAGAATGCCAAGGTCGGCCCTCATAGGGCAACTTGGCGACGAGCAGAGAAGATCAAGCTCGCCTTAGCAAGCGACCTCCTCCGAGGACTGTCCATAAGTGTTGTAACATAGATTTCACGTCTATGCCACAAACAAGTAATTTATGAATTATGAACGAATAATGAATGAAAAATACAAAGCACGAACGAATTTGTTGACCCAGTTCGTCCGGAAGGACTACGTCTGGGGGCATACCAAGCCAGGATCATTTTACTATGATTTTTCGTGTATCTTTCGTCCTCCTTTTTGTGTGGACTTCTTCCTCTTTATATAGAGTTTACAATATACAAATGAACATTAATGGGCCTCTTAATGGGCCTTTGAACATGGGCTCATGAAGCCAATCTAGTCTAAGAACATGAAAGTAATGTCGGATTATCTCTTTGTACCGGGCTTGTCGACTTTGCTTGTGGAGCGACCTCAGGGGAGGTCGCCCGCTCAGGCAGCCTTCATTCTTCTCTCTCCGACCTTGCCTATGGACCGTCCTCGGGGGAGGTCGCTCGTTAAGGAGAGCCTGATCTTCATTGCTCGTCGCCAGGTCGCCCTTTGAGGGCTGATCTCGGCATCTCATACTCTTCAGCTGAGCTCGGTTCTAGCCGCCACGTTATCACCATTTGTCACGTCATCATCATTTGCCACGTGGCTGCTGACCGATTATTATGGCTACAACAATTGCCCCCAAGAGCGGACTTCGACTTTGCTCGGAGGTCGGTCTTGATCTTTGTTCACATAAGAGTTATCTGATTTTCGCCCTTGATGTTGCATTCTTTGCCCCTGTGTATGCTCTGAATGCCTTCACGAGGTCTTAATTGTTCACACTTTGATGGTAATACTTCTGGTATCAAGTTTGGATCTTCAACTTCAGACTTGGGTGTGTTTTAGTGGGCTCAATTCTCCCTCGTGCCCCCGAGTCAGGGGGTTATTCATTTGAGATGGTTATCTACCGAGATTGAGCTCGTCGAGAGTCTTGGTCACTGGTTCATGCTGGGACTTGGTAGGTATTTGATTTTCTTTAGTTGTGCTCGTACTTTGAGGTGAGCCTCTTTATACAAATCTTTTCTGTGCTCGTACTTCGAGGTGAGCCTCTCTATACGAGTCTTTTCTGTGCTCGTACTTCAAGGTGAGCCTCTCTCAGATGAAGTCTTTTTTGTACTTCGTGCCGAGGTGAGCCTCTCTATCTGAAGTCTTTTTTCAGTCTTTCAGCTTGAGGTGAGCCTCTCAGATGACCTTTTTTCAGGTTTCGCCGATGACCATTTCGGGTCGACTTGATGTAATTAGCCTTTTGGGCTTTCCAATAATGAAACTCATTTCTTTTTCTACCTTTAGCATGCCGACTTGATTTTCTTATGCGACTTTAAAATTGCATACGTTCTTCCGTCTTATTTGGATGCGGCTTATTTATGAACTTTTGCTTAGTCGTCTTACAAAGTCGGGGGAGGACCGCACCTGCTAGGGTGGCGATCTCGCCGCCAGTATGTCACAAGTCGTACCTCGGGGGTTCGATGTTTATTCATGCGACCTCCTTTGGTTTAACACCCAGGAATTATGAAAAGAAAGGTAACATTTTGTTTGACTTGGCAAAACTAATACAAAGTTGCGACTTCTATTGACTTGTGACGGATAAAACCAGTGAATCTCACCGAACAGGCAGAGAGCCGACGCCGAAGAGGCGGGCCGGTAGACGCCAACAAAGGCGGATAAAGTAATCGCCAAGAAGGCAGAAAGCCGACGCCGAAAAGGCGGGCGGGTCGACGCCAATAATGGCGACGCTCTCATCGCTGAAAAGGCGGAGAATACTGCTAAATCGACGGAATACACCTCGCCGAGATAGCGGAAAGCCGATGTTTAAGCGCGCGGGTGTCGACGCTAATAATACCAACACATCTCATCGCCGGTAGCGGAGAATACTTTGCTAAATCGGTGGAATACACCTCGCCGAGATAGCGGAAAGCCGACGCCGAAAAGGCAGGCGGATCGACGCCAATAATGGCGGACAAAGTCATCGCCAAGAAGGCAGACAAGTCAGCGCCGACAAAGGCGGATTAAGCCGACCAAGAGGCGGCAGTCCACGCCGATGAAGGCGACGATCTCATCGCCGAGAAGGAGAATACTTCGCTAAATCGGAATACACCTCGCCGAGATAGCGGAAAGCCGACGCCGAAAAGGCGGGCGGTCGACGCCAATAATGGCGACAAAGTCATCGCCAAGAAAGGCATAAGTCAGCGCGACAGTTGCGGACTCAAGCCGACCAAGAGGCGGCAGTGTCCATGCCGATGAAGCGCGACGATCTCATCGCCGAGAAGGCGGAGAATACTTCGCTAAATCGAGGAATACACCTCGCCGAGATAGCGGAAAGCCGACGCCAAAAAGGCGGGCGGGTCGACGCTAATAATGGCAGACAAAGTCATCGCCAAGAAGGTAGAAAAGTCAGCACCGACAAAGGCGGACCAAGTCGACCTTGAAGAGGTGGTGTCCACGCCACCGGCGACGATCTCATCACCGAGAAGCGGAGAATACCGCTAAAATCCATTAATACACCTCGCCGAGATAGCAGAAAGCCAACGCCGAAAAGGTGGGCGGGTCGACGCTAATAATGGTGGACGATCTCATCGCCGAGAAGGCGAAGAAT
Source organism: Stenogyne calaminthoides (assembly GCA_037126765.1). Classification (NCBI taxonomy): domain Eukaryota; kingdom Viridiplantae; phylum Streptophyta; class Magnoliopsida; order Lamiales; family Lamiaceae; genus Stenogyne; species Stenogyne calaminthoides. The sequence goes on along the minus strand of JBBCBC010000029.1, from coordinate 1,878,064 downwards.
ACTTCGCTAAATTGGTGGAATACACCTCGCCGAGATAGTGGAAAGCCGACGCCGAAAAGACGGGCGGGTCGACGCCAATAATGGCGGATGATCTCATCCCCTAGAAGACGGAGAATACTTCGCTAAATCAGCGGAATACACCTCGCCGAGATGGCGGAAAGCCGACGCCGAAAAGGCGGGCGGGTCGACGCCAATAATGGCGGACAAAGTCATCGCCAAGAAGGCAGACAAGTCAATACGACAAAGGCGACTTCGACCAAGAGGCGGCGTGTCCATGCCGATGAAGGCGACGATCTCATCGCCGAGAAGGCGGAGAATACTATGGGGCGAATACACCTCACCGAGATACGGAAAAGTTCGGGTCGGTGGAGGGCGGTCGATGCTAATACTTGGATTTATCTCATCGTCGAGAAGACGGAGAGTACTTTGCTAAATCGGCGGAATACACCTCGCCAAGATAGCGGAAAGCCGACGCCGAAAAGGTGGGCGGGTCGATGCCAATAATGGAGGATGATCTCATCGTCGAGAAGGCGGAAGATACTTCGCTAAATCGGCGGAATACACCTCGCCGAGATAGCGAAAAGTTGACGCCGAAAAGGCGGGCGGGTCGACGCCAATAATGGTGGAAGATCTCATCGCCGAGAAGGCGGAAGTGCCATGGTTTGTTCGACCATTTGAGGAAATTCTTTGTGAGAGAGATTTTAAGTTTAAACCTTTTGGAAATTTCGCAAAGAAATTATTAGTATGTCAGAAAATGTTTTTGATATTTTTGGGTAAAATTTACTTTTATCGGTGTTTGAAAAGGAGACTTGCATTTTGAAATTATTAACAAGATCTTTTCCGATTCTTGTGGAATAGAAATAACCTTTGAGATTTTTAAGGTTGTGCCCCTAGGATTGGGCTTTGATGTATGTTAAAAACACCTTTCGTGGGTATGCAAAGGTTTGGGATCCTTAGGGTTTTGCCCCCCGGATGGAGATTTGATTCTCGTTTGTATAGATCGTCTGTATCAGAGCGATTTGTTGTTTCAAGAATGTGAAAGAAGATTGGCACATAGGTTTATAGTCATTTCAGACTGTATATGTTTATAGTCGTTTAAGACTGTATAGGTTTATAGTCGTTCCAGATCAGATAGGTTTATAGTCATTTTGATTTGATAGGTTTATAATCGTTTTTGGCCTGCTTTTGCAAAATGACTTGAATAACCTGCGACTAATTGAGCTATGTTCTTATCGTCTTATGAAGTCGTGACAAAAATCGAGCCGTTTAGGGTCATGACCTCATCGACCTTGGGATTCGAAAGTCATGGCTACAATGTGAGCCGGAGGATATTTGAATGTGACTTTAAACAAGTGTTTTAACTTCGTCACTTGATTGAGATATTCGTTTGATATGAAAAAGGTCGTCTTTTCGAGGTCGTTTTATTGAGGTTACAACTCTCTTTTGACTTGTGATTTGAAGGGCTTATTTGTCGCCTTACATAAATTGCGACTTGATTGCCTTCGGTTTGACATTTGCACTGTCGAGGTCGACCGGGGTCATTTTTTTGGAAGTGTGACCTTGTTAATTTGAGGTCGCTTCGGGTCTTGTTTGTTTAAGACCGCGACTTCGTGATTTTGACGTTATTCGGGTCTTCGGTTTGAGACCGCGACTTTATGAATTTGAGTATTTTTCTTAATCGTTTGACTCGATGTAAGTTTGAAGTCGGATTATAAGTTTGTTTCATCCGTGTGAGACTTTCGAGTGCTTGTAGATGAATTTTGTGATAGTCCCTTCCTAGGGTTTATGCTATTAGTGAAAAGTAAGGATTTGGAGTTTGTTTTAAAAAACCCTCCAAATTTAGACATGCTAGTTTGAGTTTTAACGTCAACTAGTGTTTCAAATTAACTCGAATAACTTCGAGATATGAGCATATATGCTTCTCGCTTTTTAATGTATATGAAAGTATTTAATCTTTGTGATATATATTAAAAGGAATTAAATGAAAATAACCTCGATGTGAGTGGGCTTAAAGATTTAACGCCTAAGATTCTTTTCAGAGTTCTTTTGGCGCCGCCTTGATTATTCCTTTTCATGAGAGTGGTGAGTATTTCTTCCAAATCAATTCACCATCAGCCTGGCCTCAAAACTTTTAGTCAGCTGAAACTTGGGCCCAATAGTTAAAAATGGGTCAAGATTTATTCAGCCCAAAAGGTCAGCTTGCTATAAGAACAAATCACGCTGTGGAGTCCGGTTCCATTTCCCCAAAATCACGCTGCAAATCTGCTCATGGCCGAGAAATTCACGCTGCGAATCTTGTTCAAGGGTTATCTCTTCCTCAATTCACGCCGCAAATCTCTCCGTCTGCATCTCTTCCACGTTTTACGCCGCAAGACCGCGTTCGTTGAGGAATCCATGTCGTCATCCTGGTTAGGTTGCAGCGGACGAGGCGTTCGGTTGCTTCTGATTTCGGACTACGCGGCGGTAATGGTGTGGCGTGACGGCGGCGAAGCCATGAGTTGGTGGCGGAGCTGGACTTTTGCTGAGGCGTTGGCCTCACGACTCTGTGCGTGGGCCACGACTGGAGCATCGCGATTCTGTGTTTGCGAGGAGACGCGTGGCGCTCCTGATGTCAGACGAGGCAACGTGTGGCCCATGGTTTTTTCGATCTTGTAAGGGACCGCAGTGCGACGGGAAGGATGCATCAGCGGTGTGATTTGGCTTCTTGGGTGTTGGCGGCGATGCAATTTCTGGCGAAACCGTGCTCGAGGTTTGATGATCCATCGATTTTGGCGAAGATGAATCAATTGGGGATTTTTTTTTTCTGATTGCACATAAATGTCTAGGATCGTTGACGAACAAATGTTGTCTAGATTAGGAGATTTTCTGCTGGTGAATCATTGTAAAGTGTAAGATGTTGGCGAATGGTTTATTCGCTAAATCGTGGTGTTTCAATTATAGGGAGGCTTAGGGATGGTTTTTTCTGGATTTTCATGATGAACAGAGTGCTTTTTTTTTGGGGATGAACAGTGGGTGTGTCATCCCAATTTCTTGTTTTTGGGTCCTAACGAATATTCCGTGAAAATTCGATAAATGCTTCCCACAGACGACGCCAATTATTAGAATATAGATTTTAATGCCTACGCCACAAACAAAGAATTTATGAATTATGAACGAATAATGAATGAAAAAATACAAATCACGAACAATTTGTTGACCTGGGGTTAAATCCTAAGACTACGTCCCCAAGATACCAAAGTTCGGATCAATTTACTATGATTTTTTCGTGTATCTTTCGTCCTCCTTTTTGTGTGGACTTCTTCCTCTTTATATAGAGTTTATAATATCTGAACGAATCGTTAATGGGCCTCTTAATGGCCTTCATTTTTGAGCTTCCGTATGTAGTTTTATAATATACAAATCTATTAAATACGAAAGAATGCCGGATTATCTTTCAGACTAGAACAAAAGAATGTCGACTTTTGATACTTTGTCGACCCATGAAATGACCTCGGGGAGCGCCTCCTCGCGCAGCCTTCATTCTTCTCTCTCCGACCGTATGTCTATGGACCCGTCGCCGAGGTCGGTCCTCTCGTTAAAAGCGCCGATCTTCATTACTCTTGTTGCGCAGGTCGCCTTTTTTTGGGAAGGGCGACCTCCGCATCTTGTACTCTTCAGCTGAGCTCGGTTCTAGCGGCCACGTTATCACCATTTGCCACGTCATCATCATTTGCCACGTGGCTGCTGGCCGATTATTATGGCTACAACAATAAGCAAGGTCGAAAAGAGAAGAATAAAGGTAGGTTGACTCCCCCGAAATCGATGGGCGCAGTTGGCCAGAAATCACATCGCTACACTCCGAAACCAGAAAGTTCCCCAAGCGATGTATGCCTTGCAACTCGCCGCCTGAGACAAGATGAATCACTGTATCGCTGCTGCATCGTCTTCCCCATGAACATAGATCACCACCTCCTCTGTACAGAAATCGCCGTCGCCATAGTTGGTTCCTCGCGAGTCACTTCACGCCAACGTGAATCACCTCCGGTGGGCGCACCTGTCACACCATCGCCAGCCTCCATATCCACTGCATCTCGTAATCTCCGGCTCCTGTTGTCGGATCCACGCTAGAACCTTGCCCAATCAGGCCGCCATGGATCCGAGAACAGCGGTGGCGGGGTCGCGATTTTCAGTGTTTGGCGGATTTCGTGAGCGACGATCCTCCGAAGCAGTTAAGCGACGCGATTCCTGACCCGACGGTTTTCGGATGACAGCGGTGTTAGAATGAGGCCGCCCTGGTTCACTTGCTACCGGGGAAGAAGCCTGACCACGGAAATTTCTCACCGATCGCGGGTTTGGCGGCGTGGATTGGGGAGGCGATTGACCAGGCGGAATGCGCGTCGTGAATTGGGGAAGAGAGCGTGGTCCAGTTTGGACCTAATCTTCCGCAAGTAACCCCTATGAAATGGTTGGGCCTTTTTTCTTGCCTGATTTAAATTCTTTGGACCCTGGTCCTGAGTTGGTGAAATCGTTGGGCCTTACTTGAATAATTCTTTAAGCCCAGCGGTTTAATAAATGAAGTGGGCCCAGTCTGATAAAGGCATAAGCCCAATTCTGGATTAATTAAGTCCATAAGCCAAAGTTTGGATTGATTAAATAAAAATCAAACCTAATAACAAATTTTAAATTATGAACTGTAGGGCCAAATTTATTATTTATAATACTTTTCGGCCCAGCCTGATAATAAATAGAAATAAAAGGTATTTTCAAATAGTTTGATTTTAATACTATTCCCAGAGTTTCGCGCTACACGTGTGACTCGATGTTTAACAGATTATTTACTTTTTGCGAGGAAAAATACAAATTGGCTCTTGCAAAGGAAAATTACACGTCTTGCCGCGAAGCTTCAGGGCAACTCAAAAAGAATCTACTTTTAGGCGGTCGCTTTAATTTCACACAGGTTTAAAAGTTCCGTTTACCTCATTTTAATATATATCACAAGTGTTCATACTCTCACATATATTAAAAAGTGGGGGCATATGATCTCGAGCTATTCGAGTTAATTTCAAAACACTAGTTGAATTTAGAAACTCAAACTAGCATGTCTAAATTTGGAGGGTTATTTAAAACGAACTCCAAATCCTTACATTTCACTAATAACATAAACCCTAGAAAAGGACTCTCACAAAATTCATCTACGAGCACTCAAAAGTCTCATACAGATGAAACAGACATATAATTCGACTTCAAACTTACATCGCACCAAACGATTAAGGAAAGTACTCAAATTCATAAAGTCGCGATCTCAAACAAACAGACCCGACAATCTCAAATTCACAAAGTCACGGTCTAAAGCAAGCAGGCCCGACAATCTCAAATTCACAAAGTCGTGATCTCAAGCAAGCGGACCCGACAACGTCAAAGTCCCGAGGTCGTGATATTAAACGAACGGCCCTGTCGACCCCGACGGACACAATAGTCAAACCAGAAGGCAATTAAGTCGCAACTTAAGTAAGACGACGAATAAGCCCTTCAAGTCACAAGTCAAAGAGAGTTGTAACCTCAATAAAACGACCTCGAAAGACGACCTTTTTATATAAAATGAATATCTCAATCCAAGCTGACACCGAATTAAAACACTTGCTTAAAGTCGCATTTCACAATATCCTCCTTGCTCACATAGTAGCCATGACTTTCGAATCCCAAGGTCGATGAGGTCACGGCCTAAATGACTCGATTCTTGTCACGACTTCATAAGACGACAAAGAACAAGTTCATTTAAATTGCAATGTCAATAAGACGATAAGAAAATAACTCGATTCATAGTCGCAGAAGTTATTCAAGTCACTGGCAAACAGTTTGAAACGACTATAAACCGATACAGTCCGAAATGACTATAAACCTATGTGCCAACTCTCTTTCACATTCTTGAAACAACAAATCGCTCTGGTACAAACGATCTAAACAAACGAGAATCAAATCTAGATCCTGGGGCAAGATCCTAGGGATTCCAAACCTTTGCACATCCATGAAAGAAGTTTTTAAACAGATATCAAAACCCCATAAATCTCCAAGGTTATTTTATACCACAAAAAACCGAAGAAGATCTTGCTAATAATCTCGAATTTTAAGCCTCCCTTTCAACATTGATAAAAATTAATTTTACCAAAAAATATCAGAAACATTTTCTGACCTCCTAATAATATCTTTACAACATTTTCAAGAGTCTTTAAACCTAAACCTCTCTCTCCCAAAGAATTTCCTCAAATGGTCGAACAAACAATGGCATTACCGCCTTCATGGCGATGATTTATCCGCCTCAAAATTCGACCCGGCCCGCCTTCTTTTGTCGCCTCCTCGCATTCCGCTTCGCCGTGGCGATGATTTTGTCCGCCTCTAAGGCATCGACCAGCCCGCCTTCTCGGAGCTGGTATTCCGCCTTCGTGGTGATGATTTTGTCCGCCTCAAAGGCGTCGACCAGCCGTCTTCTCGGCGCTGGTATTCCGCCTTCGTGGCGATGATTTATCCGCCTCAAAGGCGTCGACCCGACCAGCCGGCTTCTCGAGACTTTTCGGGCATTACGCGCCGTGGCGATGATTTTGTCGCCTCAAAAGGCCCGTCCAGCCCCGCCCTCCTTCTCGTCGCCTGACATTCTACCTTTCTCGCCGGCGATGATTTTGTGCGCCTCAATAGACCGTCGACCAGCCCGCGCCATGGCGATGATTATGTCGGCATTCGCCTTCGACCGGCGATGATTTATCGGTTTTTCAAAGGCATCGAGTTTTATCTATCATGCTAACTTTCTTTGCAAATTCTCCCCATGCTGGAGGTGAATAAACATTGAACCCCGGGAGATGATTTTGTCGATCCTCCCCTACTTTTGTAAGACGCGACCAAAAGTTCATAAATAAGCCCGCATCCAAATAAGACGGCAAGAACGTATGCAATTTTAAAGTCGCGTAAGAAACAGTTTTCGGCATGCTAAAGGTAGTAAAGAAATGAGTTTCATTGACGGAAGGCCTAAAGGCTAAATACATAAAGGGTATGATTTTTGTCGCCTCAAAGGCGTCGACAAGCACGTAAAAGTCTCGTGACAAAGAGGCTCACCTCAAGTATGAGCAATGTAAAGGACTCGCTAAGAGATTCACGTGAGCACATAAAAAGTCTCTTAAAATTGGTTTAACTTCCAAAGTCGACCTTTAAAAAGTTCAGATAAAGAGGCTCATTCCAAAGAGGTACGGCTCGCATACAAAGAGATTCCGTGGTGATAATTTTGTCAAAGTGAGGGTCCATAAAAGTCTCATTGGTTTCACCCGGAGATCCCTCAAAAGTGCGAAAAGACAAAAAGTCTCAACCAGAGTTCAACTCGCATTCCACCTTCGTGGCGATGATTATGTCCATGAATCCAAGTTAAGGAAAGCTTCTCGACACCTTGCGAAAGAATACGTAAAAGTCTTCGGTACATTAGCTCGGTTTTCGCCTACTCGGCGAGATTCAGCGGTTTTATCTATCATAAGCCAATACAAGTCAAATAAAATGTTACCTTTCTTTGCATAATTCCTGGGTGTTAAACCGTGACCTAAAGGAGGTCGCATGAATAAACATTGAACCCCAGTAGTTTATTTTGACTTTTAGTCGACATACTAGGGCGAGATCGCCACCCTAGCAGGTGTGATCCTCCCTCGACTTTGTAAGACAACTAAGCGAAAGTTCATAAATAAGCCACATCCAAATAAGATGGCAAGAACATATGCAATTTTAAAGTCGCATAAAACATAGGAAATCAAGTAAAATGCCCTAGCATGCTAAAGGTAGAAAAGAAATGAGTTTCATTGATTTATTTTTATTAATTAAATTTTAATAGACAAGGCCTAAAGGCTAAAATACATAAAGTCGCAAACCGCCGACTAGATATGGTCGTCGGCGGTTTGGTCATCGAAATACATTAACCAAATACATAAACAAGACTCTATCGTAAAAAGAGATTTAACTTTCGAAGTGTGAGCACATAAAAGTCTCGTACAAAGAGGCTTACCTCGAAGTATGAGCACAAAAAAGACTCGCACTAAGAGATTTAACTCAAAGTGAAACGAAGATCCTTCACTAAAAAAGTTGTTGAATGCTCCCACCCAATTCCTTGTCATGTTGTTTGACAATATATCGATCTCTTTGTTAATTTGTGGTTCTTGAATTTCTTCAAGTTCTATCACCATTTACCTTGTTCCTTGAAGACATAGTTAATTCTTGATATCAACTTCAATAGAGGAACTTGGTCTTTATCCCAAAAAATCAATTCGATTATTTCTCGGGTAGATAGAAGTAATATCCTTTAGTTTCTTTAGGATATCCCACAAAAACCAACCTTTTTCACCTTTGGATTCCAACTTGCCAACTTCAATCAAATCCGGATAAGAAGCATCCTTTTCACAATCAGATTACATTTGACTTAGGCAACCCCATGTTAGATATGTGTAAAAAATGTACCAAAGTTTGCTTCTAAATCCGCTTTTGCTGACTATAACCCTTCGCCAAAACATTTCAACCCTTTAGGCTCAACATCCTGGTTGCCACACCATGGTTAATATGGTGTATGCTCAACCGATTTAGATGGAATTCTATTTTGTGGTTCATCGATTTCAATGTAAATTGAGGTTTGTAACTATGCTCATTCAAATCCCATAAGAATGTTGGAAGACAGAAAAAGCTCATCATGGACCTCATGTTGTTTGACCATGTCTAATTTGTGGTTCTTGAATTTTTGGTTTCTCCTCTTGAACACACCGTTCATCTAGAGGTGTTCTCGGAGATAGAGTCCATTGTAAATGGATTCCATGTAACTTCAAATAATCCCCATGTTAGATGAATTCATGGCTAAGGTATTCACCTCCTGGAATCGATCTAAGAGTCTTGATACTCTTACCAAGTTATGGACTTCTCTATTTTTCTTTTAAACTCTTTAAATTTCTCAAAAGATTCCATGTAATTTGTGTTTCATAAGATACACGATCCGTATCTTGAGAAATCATCGATAAAAGTGATGAAGTATCCGAAAGACCCCTAGCTAGAAATGGACAATGTTCCACAAACATCGTTAGATCAACTCTAGGACTTCTTTGGTATGCACCCCTTTCCCAGAAAAGGGTCTGTTGATCATCTTGCCCATGAGATAAGATTCAAAATTACCATAAGACTCAAAGTCGAATGGGGTTAAGTAGTCTACCTTTCTTAACCTTGCAATTCTTTTCTCGTTTACATGTTCAAGTTCTACAATGCCATAAGTAAGTCGGGTTTTCATGATTACTAAGTTTGAGTATTTTATTTTGTATATTAAGAATATCGTATCCACAATGCAACAAATATATGTTGCTAGTAATAGAAGGAACTAGATGACCATCATTAAGTTCCAATCTAAAACCAAAGGGTAAGTCTAACATATAAGTTCCCACATTTTCAGCAGCAACTCTTACTCCGTTTCTACATGTAAGACGACTTCACCCGCCCCAACTGCCCTATGACACATGAGCCCTTTCACATTAGTGCAAATGTGAGAGCCACATCCGGTATCCAATACCGAGCAGTTAGCGCTATTAGTGGACATGTTTATCTTAATAACAAACATACATGTTCTAGTGCTAGAAGCACCTAGTGTCTTTCTTTTAGCAACTAGAACCTTATAGTCCTTCTTCTAGTGTCCTCTTCTACCTATAGCAGAGGCACACATCCTTGTTTTGTTGGGGAATAGTGGGTGCCCGGATCTATTTGGGGTGAATTTAAATACAAATTTAATTCTGACAATTATTACTAGCATGGATTAATCCTATATTAATTCAAATAATAATTCAACAACAAATCATGCATACAAGTTCGTCACATAAATCCTACGCATGCGGAAAAGCTAGGAGTTTACGTGAACTAACCTTTTGGAGTGGAATCGTCTAGAAGGTGGATCCCGTTCGCACGAACACACCAAAAAGCCTTCCCAAGTATTCCCAAGTCCTTGCTCGTCAATCCGGTGGAAGGACACTCGCGAACAATTAACAAAAAGGAAAGATAAAAATTATGTTGCACCACCTTTGTGGATTTCTAATTTTTCCAACACATGGAATTACATTGGGGTTGAGAAATTCATCCCCTATTTATAATACAAGGGGGGACGAAAATTAAGGGCTTTAGGGGAGATTGAGAAATTTCCTTGCTTCTTCTCCAAGAAACAATTTTGGATATATCCAATATATTCTATTTCCCAATATATCTCCCAAATAAAATCTTCCCTCTATATGTTATGGAATTTTCGAAAATATCCTAATAAATAACCAAGTGGGAGATTTCTTGAATTTAATGAGATAATCTTGTATTCCAAGAATACTTATCTTCATTCCATAACAAAATTCAAAGAAAATCTTTCTCCCTCTTTTATTTATATTTTCGAAATTTTTAGAAAAATTAGGCAACAATAATTTATTTTATTTTAAACACCTTTTTCAGTTATTGGACTTTATGTTTGGGCTACTTAGGAGGCCTTTAGGAGAATTAAGATTGGACCTTCCAATGGACTTTGAATTTTCAATATTGAGCCACAATATTATTCAAGCCCATAAATATTAATTAATCCCACTACATAATTAATATTGCACTATCCATCTTAACTCATATTACTATTAATATGGCTCCCGGTTATTATTTCTCGTGTTTAAGATTATCTAGTCCATTAATTAATTTAAGCCACTAAAATAACTTTATATTAATTAACATCTTTTTCCTTGGTTAAGGAATGACTCAACATTATTATCCATACCGAAAATAAATTCCACTTGCAAGATTTGGTATGATAAATCTTATGAGCCTCCCAAGGGGACAAATCAAACGAGACGTACTTGCACACGTTTCACCATATTAAATCTTAGCAATCGTCGTGTAATTAATATCATTGCCCAAGATACAAGGTATTGAATCTCAATGATCTTCTTCCCATCATAAGTCAAAGCAACGACTATTGATTGCACACGATCCTATTTAAGGAACGGAGATTAAGAAATAATGAACCACTAAGGTTTAATTCTTCTATTTTCAGTGCTGAAGAATTTGTCCTCCTGTAGATCCTGTTCAGTGCATCATGATGCACTGGTGCAATCTCTTGGTCAAGACAAGCCAATCTGAGCCTTACACCTCAACCTTTCGTGATGATTTGTTCATTTCCATCTAGGTTGTGAAAGTGTGTTGGGAAATTTGTATTTAAGTTTTGATGGAAGTTCCAAAACAGATTGTAATAGGACCAGTCAGACCTGTTAGCTGACTGATGACTTAGAATCAGATTAAGATGACCAGCTGAAATGTATAGATAGCTGATGTAAAAGATAGGTCACATATTGAGGGGGAACTCAATATGTATAGGTCAGGTCGAAGTATCAGATGACCCAGATAAGGTCAGATGATCAGAAGACTAAGAACAATTCAGAAGAAAAGAAGTCAGAAGATCAGGTGAAGACAGAAGACATTGAAGACTCATATGAACCTGAAGACTCAGATAAACCTGAAGACTCAGTTAAACCTGAAGACTCAGATGAACCTGAAGACTCAGATAAACCTGAAGACTCAGTATGACTAAAGACACTGAGGCTCAGAGTCACCTGAAGATCAGAAGACTACCAGAAGACCTGAAGACCTATATCAGCCGAGTCTGCATATTGTGCTAAGACAATCTGCATCAGAAGACTCAACAAGGTAGATTGATCAGTTATCTGATCAAGTAAGCTCACACCTGGCGTCAACCAAAATGGTACACCAGACAAGACGAATATTCTACAAAAGGAATATCAATCGTCTAACGGACAAATTACTGAAGTGCCGCCTCGCGAAGCCAAAGAGAAAGCGACACGTGCACAAAAAGAGCTGATAATGCGGGATTCAACATTGCGGACATAAACATCGCTAATCATGCCTTCGGCCACGCCGATATTCGGAGCACGTCACAATCATATCCTACAACCTACCTAATATAACCCAAAATTCAAATTGCTCTCCAACGGCTCTTTGATTTCGTGGACTATAAAATGGGATTGCTCGTCAAGTGACAAAAAGGACCAACACATGAACAATTGAGCAAAGCGGAACAACAACATTAACGCAAACTATCAAGAAGCAAAAGCCTTCAGAATCTCCACTCAAAGAACACCAAATTTGAAGATTATTCTTGGAGTGTTCATCCCATTGCTCTTAGCTTAGAAATTTTATCCACTAGCATTTTGGCTATCTAAAACACCAGGATAGATTTCCTGTTGGAACCCTCAAACATTCTTTACCCAAACTCAAAGTTAGGTTAAGTTTGTCACCGCAAGATTTCAGACTAGGGTTTCTAGTTTCTGATTTCTGGTTCGGTTGAGTGTGAACTCGATAAACATCTGTTGAGTGTTGGACTAACACATAAAACTAAGTCCAGTCGGTTAAGTTCGGTTAAGCAGGTTAAGTTGCCCCTGTTTTAAGGGAAGAGTGGATGTAAGACTGGTTTCGTCCGAACCACTATAAATCTTGTGTGCATTTACTTGCTATTTATTGCTTTACACTATTCAACAACTGAGCTTAAAAATTGCATACATATTCTAAGTTACCATCAGTCTACACCAAGCAACTGATCTGATCAGGTTGACACCTTAGTCAGCCTGTTGAAAACTGACTTAAGAATCTGAATTAATAAAACTGGTTTTTCACACGGGTATTTACAAGCTTCCGCACTCTCAGTTAAACTGACAGATATCAAACCGATCGGCCTCGTGCACTTAGAAGATTGAACATCACCCAAATCGACTCACTAGCACTCGATCGATCAATAACTGCAAATCACACCTAATCCGCATTAAAAAGTTTTCGTAAGTCTATTCACCCTCCTCTCTAGACTTACGCCCTCTCACAAAACCCGCTCGACCTACAAGTGGTATCGAGAGCGGTGGTTCTCTACGACCCAATCGCTTTGAGTATCATCGATTCTTGAGGAAGAATCTTTGTGGTCATTTGAACAGATCTTGAAAAACCATTTTCAAAACTCATTCATTTTCAAAATCACTCAGCATGGATAATACCTCTGGTATGTATCATAATTTGCCTAAGTTTTCAATTGATGAGTATGCAGATTGGACTATATACATGTGCAACCATCTGGGATGAATAAACGGCAGAATGATGGAAGTCATTGAACGAGGACCCATCATCATATATCACGACAACCCAGCGGTTGGAGGAGATCCAGATCATGCACCTGGAAGTCTTGTACGAAAAAGTCCAGCCCTGATGGATGCAGAAGAAAGAAAGTTGTATACTCTAGATACAATCGCCAGGCATATAATCATGAAGACGATGGATAAAGTCACCAAAGAGAAGATAAAGTATCTCAAAACAGCGAAACAAATGTGGGATACTCTTACTGAGATGTGCGAAGGGAACGATCAGATCAAAGACAGCCGACTACAAGCTGAACTGGTGAAGTTCGAAAAGCTCAAAATGTTGCCCAACGAGACCATCAATGAGCTCGATGGGAGGATCACCATGTCAGTAAATAAGCTACGAGAACTTGGAAGAGAGATGTCAGACAAAGACATCAATTATAAGATCTTAAGATCTCTCACAAAGAAATGGGACATGAAAGTCACGGTAATCAAGGATTGCCAAGACATTTACAAGATGAAGCCAAGTAGCTTATTCCTACGCCTTAAGGCCCATGAGTTTGATTTAATCGAAAGAGGGCAAGCAGATGAAGATGAGACGCCTGCTGAAGCCTCAACCTCAACATCTAAATCAGTTGCATTCAAACCAACCAACAACAGAGATCAAAGGCCAATCGAACTCCGTTGGAAACATAATGAGTCAAGGTAGCAGATCGCTCTCGCTTGCGTAAAACTTGAAAGATCGAATACTCAACTTGGTAAGTATCGCAGATTTTACAAGGACTATCAAGACAACAGAAGAAACAGGAGGCCAACTGACAGATCACTAGAAAGGAACATATATGATGATCAAAGGGATCACATAGAAGAAAAGAAAAGAGATGATCGGTCAGATGAGAGAAGAGATAACAGATCTGACAGAAGAAGTTTAGATTTCATCGGGGAAGTCACCGACAGATCCTCGATTTTAGTGACTCATCCGGAAAGTTCCAGAGATCGAGAACATGCTCCTACCAGTCACTACAAAGACCGAGCCTCGACTCACCCGCGAGAAAGAGAAGAGAAGTCCAGAGATCGAGACAGAACATGGTTGCTTCAATCCGGAATTGATGAACCTTAGAGGATCACTATCTAAAGACTTCGTCCGATAAGCGCCTTTCTTCCCATGAAGATCTGATATTCTTTCGGATGAAGATGAAATCACCTGAGGCCAAGGGAGGAAGACCAATCCGAGGTAACCTCCAAACCTTCGAATTTCCACACCGCCGGAGAGATCGACTTACTCTAACTCTACTCCGAGTAATCGCTTGATGATCTATCGATGCAAAGAAGACACTTATACAATAGTGGAAGTTTAAAATGATAAGCTAAGGATCGTAAATAATCACTTTGTTAAAGAGAACGTTGTCAAGAAGCTACTTGAACTAAAATCAAATTGAAATCGCTTTCGAAAGGTAAATGGAGGAACTTAAAGTTCTAAAGGTTAAATCTTTTGATCAGGAGAAGCAGATCAAAGATCAGCTAGCAATCAACAAACAACAAGCTGATGATTTCAAAATTCTACAAGCTAAATTTGATGAGCTATTCCGACTACATGAGAGTCTAAAATCTACCAAGGATAGTTTGCTCAAGAAAATAGAGGTTTTCAAGAAGTCATCAAAAACCGTTCAAGATATGAACACCTATTTTCGAACGCCGACTAACAAGAAGGGAATTGGGTATGAGAACCCTTCTACATCCTCAAAAGCCCCATTTGATTCACTTCAGAAGGGTGTAATCAAACGAGTCTCTGACAAAGATACACAAAAAGCTAAACATGTATCGATAAGGGAAAAAAAAAGACTCACGAGCAAGTAAAAGGCAAGTGCCTAATCGAAAAAGGAACATAAATGGACCCTAATCGATTAAGCATCGGTTTTAGGAATCAACGAGAAGAACTCGTTCTTACAAGAAACCCTCAACTCGATCGGCAGATTAGGTATCGTAAGAGACAACCTCAGAAAAAAAAATCTAATCTAAGACCCAATCAAGGTCACCGCCTAACAAGCAAGCTATAGGTAAACCTAGCAAGACCATCTATGCCAAGAAGATATGAATCTTTTGATGGTAGCAATCGCATCTACCCTTATAACCAGAGATCTAGGGTTATCGCACCGAGCCCCCCATTGGGTTAAAAGAAGACAAAACGAAAAAAAAAAAATCTCAAGTCTTCTCGATTCACCCAAGGCTCACACGAATAATCATACTAATCGAGAAAAGATATAAAGAGACGTATGATTATGTTGATATGTATGGGAGACAAATCAGGCCTTCTAATCTATCTGATTACCATAGAAGTGCCCTGTTTGTGTGGATCCCTAAATCCACCACTAACCCCCCAAGACCCAATTCCAAAAGGGTACCTAAAGCCTGATTCGATTGGCAGTTCGCGTGGGGATCGCCAACAAAGGAGGTGTACAAGCAACTATCCGGGTACATCGATAGTGGATGCTCAAGGCACATGACTGGAAGCAAACATCTCCTTAGCTCTTACAAAGAACAAGAAGGCCCACGTGTACTCTTTGGTGATGATAACTTTGGTTTTACCAAAGGATTCAGAACCTTAGAGAATGATGATGTACAAGTAACTGGAGTCTTGTATGTCGAAGGATTAAAGCACAATCTACTATCAGTATCACAATTCTGCAACAACGGATTCAGTGTTGAGTTCTCGAGTGATAAGTTTACGATTAGGAATCGAGTTACTCAACAAATCTTGCTAACTGGTTCAAGGAAAGGCACGATCTACACAACAGATTGGAACAATTGCCCAAGAAATGCATGCTTAATTGTTAAGAGTTCCAAGAGTAGCAGTTGGCTCTGACACAAAAGAATGAGTCATCTGAACTTTAAGACTCTTAACAAGATAACTACGATGTCTTTAGTTGAGGGACTTCCGAATGAGGTATTCTCTAAAGATCAGACATGTGCCACATGTCAGAAGGGAAAACAAGTTAAAGCTTCATTCAAAGGAATACCTGGACCAACTTCCAGTAGAGTATTGCAACTGCTCCATATGGATCTATTTGGACCAGTTACACCAGTCAGTCTTAGTGGAAGCAAATATACTCTGGTAATCGTGGATGATTATTCCAAGTTTACCTAGGTTGTATTCTTATACAAGAAGAATGAGACAACTACAAAGATACCCGAGCTACTCAAGAAACTACAAAACGAAAAGGGTGTCAGCATAGTAAAAATCAGATCAGATAAAGGTACAGAATTCCTGAATTCTTTTATTACTGATTTTTGCACTGAGTTTGGTATACATCATGAGACGTCAGCTGCAAGAACACCGCAACAAAATGGAGTAGCAAAACGGAGAAACAAAACACTTAAGGAAGCTGCTCGCACTATGTTAGCTGAACATGTGACACCAAGCCGTTTCTGGGCAGAAACCATCAACACTGCATGCCACACTCAGAACAGATGTTCTCTGACAAAGGCTCACTTCAAAACAACCTATGAACTATGGAAGGCAGAAAACCTCGTGTTTCATACTTCCATGTTTTTGGGTGCAAGTGTTTCATACACAACAATGGGAAAAGTCAGTTGAAGACTTTTGAGGCCAAGTCAGATGAGGGTATATTCTTAGGATATTCCTCATCCAGCAAGGCTTTCAGGGTTTACAACAAACGAACCCTAGTTGTGGAAGAAACATCCCATGTGGTCTTTGATGAGACATCCTCTGAACAAGAGAAAGTTGCCTCAGAACAAGCAGTACCAGATCAACCAGTACCTAATACGCAGAAAATGGACCAGTTAAGTATCAAGGAGAAAGAATCTGAACACGTAACAGTGTATATCCCAGAACTTGATCTTGCTAATTCACCAGTCAATCGGACCTAAGGTACGCATAACCGCCTGTGAAGAAGAAGTTCGGTACAACCGAGACGATATCAACTGAACCATCTGGTTCAGGGGGAACTCCTGAAGTTCCTACGAACATACATCAGCACATGATGAGTCCAACATCAGCTGAGACATGTTCTTATCAAGTGGATCATAATTCTACACCACTCCCAATCACTAGTAATGAACTACTATCAGAAATGGATGATGTCCTCCAAATAGACGCAAATCAGAAAAGAAGGACCTGGATTACCAGTCATCCAACTGACACGATTATCGGAGACCATCCGATAGAGTCAAAACTAGACATCGACAGTGAAAGTGCCATGTATTGTTGTTATCTGCCTTTGAAGGAACCAACTACGTGATGAAAGCTCTACAAGACGCAAGTCGGATTCTAGCCATGCAAGAGGAAATGGAACAGTTTGAGAGGAATCAAGTTTGAAATCCGGTGGGCGTAACCAACTCATCAAGACGTGATTGGCACAAAGTGGGTATTCAAGAACAAGAGAGATGAGAATAATGTCATAACCAGAATAATGCAAGACTTGTTGCTAAGGGGTATTCACAATCGAAGGAATTGATTATGATGAGACCTTTGCACCGGTCGTTCGCTTTAAAGCCATTAAATTTGTTTTCGCATATCTTTTACCCCCACGAGAGGGGTTCATTGTGTATCGATGGATATAAAGAGTGCAATTTTAAACGGGGTACTAGCGAGAGAAAGTTTATGTTGATCAACCTCCGGAGCTTTGAAAAGGGCAAACAAGTGTACTTGCTTAAGGAAAGCTCTTTATGGCACGAAACAAGCTCCTCGAGCTTGGTATGATACACTCTCTCGCGATTCTTGATAGACATCGGTTTCACTAAAGGAATAATGGATAGAACCTTATTCCGTAATAGAAGATGGAGAAGATATTACGATGGTTCAGATTTACGTGGGCGACATCATCTTCGGATCTCCCAACAAGAAGTTCGTGTGAGAAGTTGACAAAGTTGATGCAAGGGAAGTTCGAGATGTCCATGATGGGTCGATGAATTACTTTCTGGGTCTACAAGTCAAGCAGAGTACAGAAGGGATATTCATCTGTCAGTCAAAGTACACAAGGAATCTACTGGCCAAGTTTGGAGTTCAACACTGTAAGGAAGCCAGAATTCCCATGATGATCGGGTTCAAGATGGATCCGGATGAGGACTGGTCGAAAAACTAATCGAAAAAGAATATAGGGCTCTCATTGAATCTCTACTATACCCGACCGCCAAACCCGGATATCACTTTTGCAAGAGGTGTATGTGCGATTTCAAGCAAATCCAATGCAAAGCCACCTAGAAGCGGTAAAAGGATTCTTCTCAAGTATCTTAAGGGACAATAAACCTTGGTTTATTTTACCCATCAGATAATAATCTAGAGCTTAGTGGGTATTCTGATTCTGATTACGGTGGTTGCAGAATCGACAGGAAGTCAACCTCAAGTTCATGTCAGTTTCTGGGAAACCGATCTCTTGGTTTTTCGAGAAGCGGACTTGATTCGCGACATCTACTTGAAGCGAATATATGGGTTGCAGAAGTCATTGTTCCCCAACTACCTCGCTAAGTCGGCAATGAGGATTACAACATCGTAGCTAAGAACGCACCTATATTCTCGCGACACTAATAATGCTATTGCAATCACTCGTAATCCTTCTCTACATACAAGATGCAAGCATGTAGATGTCGACACCATTTTATCGAGATCATGTTGAAAAGAAGAATACGGAATGGAAAAGATCCATCTTGACAAGCGTAAGTCGATATTTTAACTAAGCCACTAGTCGAGATCGATTCAGAGAATTATGCAACGAGCTAGGGCTTCGGATCTTGGAGAAAGTGCACCGAAATGGTTGGTGGATGATCTCGAGAACCGATTAGTTAAAAGACTAACCAAAGCAAGAGGAATCAATTGAGTTAGGAATCTCAATCGATCGACGATCGACGGGAGCCGATCCGTTCGCATAAGGAGCGATCGAAGTTCATATATGGAGCCGAGCCAAAGTCGACGAGGAGTTCGATCCGTTCGAATAAGGAAGCGGATCGATTCAAGATATATCGACAAGGGGAACTGATCAGATTGGTAGGTTACTTTATAAGTCGATTAAAGCTACGGTCAACAAGCAAGTACAAGTTTAAAGCTACAAATCGCATAAGTCAGAAGAGGCAACACAACAATGAAATAACATATTTTTTCATTGATAAAGACCCAGAGGTCATATTTACATTACAAGCTACAAGTGATATCACAAGCTACCTACAAGTGGTATTACAAGCTACAAGTACAAGAAGACCCGGAGGTCATTACATAAACCATAAGTCCTAAGCCAACCCAAGGTAGGGAAAGAGAGAGAGAGATTTTAAGAGCTTGATGCTCTCATTATCCCCCGACCCTAAAAGGGGCGTGAGAGGCCTTAAGGAAAATCCTGAGCCACCCTCAGAGCTTCAGAGTGAGGAGCGAGAGCGGCCTTGAAGGATTTCTATGCCAGGAGCCCCTAGACCTGAAATCAATGGGCTCTCCAGCAGTTAAATGGGACACAGTGCCACAGGTTTGGTCACAAGGACCAAACGGACACTAGTGTCGCATGCAAATATTGAGTTTGATATACGAAGATCAGCTGTTGTCTGATGTAGACCGTATACCAAACTTATATTTTATTTCAGACTGAGTTTGTTGATGCTAATTCCGTCATCTCGATAGGCGCACAAGGTGCATATGGTTAGGAGAAGTGCCTTCTCATTTGCCTTAGCAGATCCGCCTCCACGGTGGTAAAGAAGCTTTGCATTGATCGTATGTGTAATCTTCGATGACGACGAAAGCAGTGTGAAGGAACACACAGGGTTAATTTGAGAAGCTGGATTCATTGGAAAAGGGTTAAAGGTTTTTGCCGGGAGTTTCACCGGATATAAGGAATTCATCGGAAAGCATTGAATATAAGCTAAAGAAGATGAATGGTTTATGTTGTGTTGTTTGCCTAACACCCCAGACCAATTTATAGGAGAAAATTAGGGGTATAAATGCAAATTTATTTTCTCAGAAGACCTTAAGAGAAATTTGCATCGACAACGCGTAAGGAACACGCGACTAATGGTTGGATGAGTTGATGGTGTGAGTAATCACAGCGTATCTATGCCATTATTATGGAATGTCAAATCGCGCCGATTTGGGAATCGAGGCGACTTTTTGACTCCCCGAAGTAATGTTTTGGCGGGAGTAGACTTAAGTGCATAGTAAATGCGGCCTGAATAGAAGAAGTGGATCAGATAAGAGAAATGGATGAAGTGGATCAGATAAGGGTATCAGATAAGAGAATCAAATAAGTGGATCAGATAAGTAACGAAGTGTTTCAAACAAGAATCAGATCAGATGAGTGGAATATTGTTGGGAAATGCATAAGGCAACCATTAGTAAGGTCAACAAGTACCAGATCAGATCACAGTGGTAACTGGTTGATTACAATATCAATCAGTCAGATACGTTCTCTTATTTATCCCTTTCTGAACTTCTTATATGCGTTATTTAAATAAATTGGTTTTTACTCTGTTTTCACTTTTATGACGCATGCAAACCAATTCTTTTAATGCGGACTTGGGAATGTGTATTTAATGCATTTTATTGTGAATTTTTGAGTTTGAAATACGAGAAGACTACTTTTCTCAACCGTGCGATCAAAACTTTTTTCGGCCGACTAATCTCAGCCACTGATTTCAAAACACGAATACTTGAGTACTTTGGAAAGTTGTGTAAAAAGGTTTTCCCTCGCATACTATAAAATCCAAATCTTTCTCAGAAAACTTCTTTCCACTACTTCATCTTCTCAAAGCTCTTAAAAGATCAAAACTTTCAAAATCTTCAGAAAATTAACTTCAAAATCAATTGATTCTATTTTTGCGATCTCTCAATCTTACGAATCAATTTCTGGTATTTTCTTGTTTAAATATTGCATGATTTCAATTTCTCTCTGGTACCTAGGTTTACAAGTCGTGATGCTGTGTTTCTGTAATTTATATTTGGTCTATACGCTTACTTGCAAAATTGATGCTAAGATTACGGGTTTGACTGAATTTATTGAAATATCTTACTCAAACTAAACATCAATTTGCATATCGTACATAAATGGCATATCTTGTTCCATGACCGGGCCAAGGGAAAAAGTTCTGCAACTTTGCATCGATGAAGAAAGACATCATTGATGAGAAGTATGTAGTGTTCACAATCACCTCAGATCCTGAATCGTTGGAAATTCTGGAGTGCTTGTGAGCGTGTGGGCTAGAACGATATTGCTCTACACATCAGAACATCGTCCACACCCATGAAGCCCTGGAGTTTCTATACAATCTACAGAGGGATGAAGACATTGATCTTGACTGATTTCTTCCGTTGGTGGATTTGGAAGTACAGTATCAAATGATGATCTCCAGAGGATCTTGGTCTAACTTCGAGGAAGCATCAATCCGAGACTTACACGATGATGTAGGAGAAAAAATTTCTTGAAGCCGAAATTGAGACCAACAAACAAGAAGAATATGATGAATGTCAAAGCCTCCTCACCACGAAGAAAAATATCGCCTTCTCCTCGAGATCGCTCGTAAGGTGATCATGTGCTCAACTTACGCCTTGATCTTTGTCACTTATATAAGATTCGATTGTCATGGCGCAATAATCAAGAAGGCTTCAGATATTGATTGGTTGGGTATGGTCAAGGCACGTCTACGGAAAGACTCGGGGAAGTTCGAACTGACCCAGAGTAATGAAGTGTGCTTATCTTCCAAGTGCTCCTTCATCCACAAAATCTCAATCATTCTGTCAGATAAGCTGCCAAAAGAACTATGAATGGAATGAGAATGGAGCGAAGATATATCAAGCAAAGCACAAGGCCATATTGGGCAAGGATGAGCCCCTGCCTGGACAATCTGATGAAGATCCAACTCCTTATGTGCCCAAACCCAAGGGAGAAAAAAGAAAAAAAAAAGAAAAGGCAATCGTCTTCTTCAAGTGCGAGAAAAGGCCATTCCATAGAAGAGGATGAAGAGGAAGGATCTTGCCAAGAAACCAGATGCTCAGCGGAAACGTCAGAAGAGAGTCACATCTCCTCTGAAGACTGCTCCAAGTTCTGCTCAGCAAGCTCGCAGAATGGAGGATCTGATTGAGGTGGAATCAGAAAAGCAGATAGCAGTCAGCTCTGAGCACACTATCAGAGAAGTAAGGGATGAGCAGATGATCGAAGCAGAAGGAGAGAAATCTGTCAGAGGGATAGAAGTGGAGCAATCTGAGGAAGAATCACCATCTGATTCTCTGCCTCTCACCAAGATCTTCCAGAGAGCAAGATCGCCTACGCCCACTTCCAAATCGCCATCACCCTCTCCTCAAAAATCATCACCACCACCCTCCCCTCATAAAACCTTCTCACCCTCACCCCACCCCTCACCTATCGATCACCCATCTCCCTCCTCCCCCAATCAATGAACCTGTTCAGGAAACTGAACACCCTCAACAAGCTAAAAACGAACCTGAACCACATATATCCCCATCTCACTCCCAATCTCCAAACAAGTCACAAGAACCTGAGAGATCTGACAAGCGAGTGTCCATCTCTCATAATCCCTTCAATACCAGAACCGTGCTTGCTTCACCTGTTTCAGAAAGCCCCATTATAAGGATAATGAAGCAACAAATCAAAAGAGTATCTATTTGGACTGTGCTTACTGAATTGGATCAACATCCCGCATCCAAAGAATAGATAGAAGAGATTGTGTTCGGAGGATATCGATGAAAAGCATCGAGGAATTTCCGATCCTCATGACAACTCGGGATCGAACTTCTTTGTAGACTTGGAGATGAAGTGCTTGAACAATCTTTGGGATTGAAAGAGTTGTTGAATTGCATCCGATGATGATATCGGATGGTTGATTCATGAAAGGTTCGGAATTGCCGATAATTGAGGAGGAAAACTGCTCAACCTCCTACAGATCATGAGGGAGCCGATGAACCAAGAATGGGTGCCGCAGATGAGACCCGACTTAGGCAAGGCTTCAACATCTGACCAGACTGCTATGATGAGCTCTGATACCCTAGATCTTTATACTGAGAAGATTCAGGATGGGATCAAGGCTACTATTGAAGACAAATTTGCGGCCTTTCATGGCAGATCCGATGAAGCGGTTTGAAGAAGAGCAAGCAAAACTGGTTGACAAAGAAAGAAGTCACACAGTTGGGATGCATAATGCCATCCTTTATGAAGTAATGCAACTAGTCAATCCTCTTGCCGAGAAGCTCAATCTCGGTCGACAAACTCAAAGTTCGAATAGATATGCTCAATCGCACCATGTACTATTGGAAAATGTCTGGGCATCTTTGGAGAAAACTGACAACCACATGGATATGGGTTGGAAACACTTTGTAGCTTCTACAAAACGAGCAAGACAGGACATTGAATTTGCTCTCAAACACTTTTTAACTCCTCGCACTTTTCGCACCGCCGGATCACTCCTCTTGTTGTTGAGGAACTCGGAGAGGTGATCTCACGACAATTCATTGCTTCCGAACCATGAGTCGTCCAACCTCTTTGATGAAACCAAAAAGGGGGAAGGACAAGAGAATAAAGAGAAGAAAAAAAAATGCATACGCTTGGTAACAATTACATCTCTACCGAAACCATCAGATCCGACTTGCCGGCCACTCCATCCATCGATCTCGATTCTTTCAAGTGAAAGAAATTGTTGGAGCAACATAGCAAAGAGATCACCGAAAGGTAAGATTGCTCTTTCGCAGGTTATTGCCGAGTCGATAAGATTGAAGACTTTTCTTCGCTCGTCTGTAAAAGAATGGAAATCGATGATCGGGCCAAGAGCCTTGAACTCGCTAAGAAATTAGCCAAGAAGATGAACAAGATGAACTCGAAAGCGGACTCGAGGAGAAAGAAAGGCAAAGGCAAGATGTTGAAAGAATCGCGAAGATCGAGAGATAAGGCCAATTATTCTCTACCAAAAGCCGATGACTCTGAACAAACTCAAGAGCAAATCGACAGAGAATAAGAGAAGCCGCCATCAAGAAGCGAGGTTAGCAGAGGCCAAGGGACTAAACATCACATACATCCGGAAGGAAGAGGAAGAACGAAGTCAAGCAGCAGAGGAGATTGCTTGGGAGAAGAATGCCCTTCCCAAGATCTCATTAAAGACATCCTTCAGGTTTTCGCCAGATCCGCTTTTAGAATGGGATCGGGGACGGAGGAGAATGGTTGTGTGACGTGTACATCCCGGAGATGATTCCAATTCATCAAAACCAAACAAAATGATGATGAATTCGGAACCGGTTAGAAAACGGTATCCAGATTTTTACCAGACAGTGATAAAGGAAGGGAAGATCATGTCACTAATACCTGAAGCTCCACCCTTTGAACTACTCCTTCCACCTTTGCGTCCAGACAAGAAGCTAGATACTGTCAAATTCAAGAATGCCTACTATGGATTTGTTTTGAAAAGAGGGATCCATAGAAGAGAATATCCGACAAACCGATGCAAAGGATGTACAAGATGTTTTGGCATCCCCAAAGAGCTACAAATATTCAAGTACACCTGAGGAAGACAACTTGGAACCAAATGATAGGTACGTTTTCCATGTATTCTATAACACACACACCTATCTAAATGAAATATTCCATCTCTCTGATTCTAAGACAACATCTCATTGTCTTATGAAGTATATCTTGTATTTCATTATCTCTGCATTTCTATTCGTGGTATCTGTTTTTTCGATTAAGTGTTTTGGTTCCATCAAAAAGGGAAAATTGTTGGGAAATTTGTATTTAAGTTTTGATGGAAGTTCCAAAAACAAAGTTGTAATAGGACCGGTCGGACACATTAATGATGATGATGACTTAGAATCGATTAAGATGACCAAATTGAAATGTATAGATAGGTGATGTAAAAGATAGGTCACATATTGAGGAGGAACTCAATATGTATAGGTCGTCGAATATCGGATGACCCGGATAAGGTCGATGATCGGAAGGCTAAGAACAATTCGTATTCAAAAAGTCGAAGATCGTGAAGTCATAAGACACTAAAGACTCGATGAACTCGAAGACTCGATAAACTCAAGACTCGGATGAACTCAAGACTCGATTAAACTCAAGACTCAAATAAACCTCAAGACTCAAGATGATCAAGACATCGAGGCTCAGAGTCACCAAGATCAAGACTACCGAAGACCCTATATCACCGAGTCCGCATATTGTGCTAAGACAACTGCATCGAAGACTCAACAAGGTAGATTGATCGGCTTATCTAATCAAGT
The DNA here is from genome assembly GCA_037126765.1 of Stenogyne calaminthoides. Lineage (NCBI taxonomy): Eukaryota > Viridiplantae > Streptophyta > Magnoliopsida > Lamiales > Lamiaceae > Stenogyne > Stenogyne calaminthoides. Next base: position 1,852,720 of record JBBCBC010000029.1, on the reverse strand, counting down.
CACCACACCAAGGCCAACCAAAATGGTACACCGCATAAGACCTAATATTTTACAAAAGGAATATCAATCATCTAATGGACAATTATCAAGTGCCGCCTCGGGCCAAAAGAGAAAGCGACACGCACAAAAAAAGAGCCGATATTGCGGGATTCGACGCTGCGGACATAAACGACACTAATCATGCCTTCGGCCACGCTGATATTCGGAGCACGTCACAATCATATCCTACAACCTACCTAATATAGCCCGAAATTCAAATTGCTCTCCAACGACTCTTTGATTTCGTGGACTATAAAATGGGATTGCTCGTCAAGTGACAAAAAGGACCAACACATGAACAATTGAGCAAAGCGGAACAACAACATTAACTCAAACTATCAAGAAGCAAAAGCCTTCAGAATCTCCGCTCAAAGAACACCAAATTTGTAAATTATTCATAGAGTGTTCATCCCATTGCTCTTAGCTTATAAATTCCATCCACTAGCATTTTAGCTATCTAAAACACCATGATAGATTTCCAGTTGGAACCCTCAAACATTCTTTACCCAAACTCAAAGTTAGGTTAAGTTTGTCACCGCAAGATTTCAGACTAGGGTTTCTAGTTTCTGATTTCTGGTTCGGTTGAGTGTGAACTCGATAAACATCTGTTGAGTGTTGGACTAACACATAAAACTAAGTCCAGTCGGTTAAGTTCGGTTAAGCAGGTTAAGTTGCCCTTGTGTTAAGGGAAGAGTGGACGTAAGACGGGTTTCATCTGAACCACTATAAATCTTGTGTGCATTTACTTGCTCTTTATTGCTTTACACTATTCACACAACTGAGCTTAAAAATTGCATACATATTCTAAGTTAACATCAGTCTGCACCAAGCAACTGATCTGATCAGGTTGACACCTTAGTCAGCCTGTTGAAAACTGACTTAAGAATCTGAATTAATAAATTTGGTTTTTCACACGGGTATTTACAAGCTTCCACACTCTCAGTTAAACTGACAGATATCAAACTGATCTGCCCTCAGGCACTCAGTAAGATTGAACATCAGTCCAAACTGACTCACTAGCACTCTGATCAGGCAATCTGCAAATCACACCTGATCCGCATGAAAAGTTTTCAGAAGTCTATTCACCCCCCCTCTAGACTTCTGCCCTCACAAAACCCAATCGAGACCTACAAAGTGTACTTTTAGTTACAAGGGACTGTTAATTTAATCTTCTGTGATCTGGTATCACTAAATTAACTACAATGTAACACGTACTTCTTATTGAACAGTTATGCAGTAAATATATGTAACATTCGATGATATTTAAAGAATCAGTGATAATTTATTTCAGTAAATAAGACAGAAACTCAGTGTGATTATACAAAGTAAAAACATACTTTCCAATATAATCCCAACATGTTTACCCGCTCCTTCTTTTGAACGCCATCTTAGTGATTGTGAACTCAAAAGTCTTGAGCACGTTGTGAAGTTTAGGCATGGTCGCATCCGTCTTATTTATATTGTAGTTCACAATGAAGCTAAAATATGAATCCGAGAGCGACTAGAGGATAGCATAAATGAGAATATTGGTCTTTTAGCTCAAAGCCTAAATTACCAAGTTTTTCAATTAGGCCTATCATCTTAAGCACATGAGGTAAAATCTTCTCTCTTTTAGCTAACCGGCATTTGAATAGATCTCTCGTCACTTCATAAATCTCATAATGAGATTCAGAATCAAAGAGATCCTTCAGATACTTGAGCACTAAGAAGGGACCCATTTTTCTCATGTTGCCTATGTACATCGGGAGTCATGCCGAGCAACGTCACATACTGAGTCTGGGAATCATCCTCTTGATGCTTCTTCTGAGGTGCTACGTCAAACGTGGCTGCCTCAGAGTACCAGCTTTAAGGGTAACCGGGATAGGCGTGTCCAACACGTATTCAATCTTTTCTTGCCTTAGCACCAAATACATGTTACGGTGCTAGTCCAAAAAATTTGGCCTAGCCAATTTGTTTGTTTCCAAAAAACACTTCAATAATAGTTATACATTTCAACTAACCAAGAGAAATAAAATAAAACGGGAACTAAAACACATAATTCCTATGATCAATACTCAGCAATCAAAATAAACATGGCTTTTCTTTTGTGTTTATTTTGTCTCCATTATTTTAACATACTCAACGACCCATCAAAAAAGTACGAATTTATATCTAATATAAATCATAATGGACTAGGATCCACATTACTACTATTATAATCCCAACGAGGGCTGAATATCACAATAACATAATTGGTAGGTCTCTAAACCAATTGCAAACTGCAACTCCTAGTTTGTCGAACCTAGTTCGACTGATGTCCCTTACCCTTTGTCCCCGCGAGGGCGAGTTAAACAAAGTTAAGTTGGTTTACAATCATCAAGCGGTGAAATTACATATCCCTATAAAAGTTCCGTTAGATGTAGATCCAAGCAAAAGACGAGGGCCTTAAATACTCATTGGAACGAAATCTTCGGTTTTCTTTTAATTTTGATAGAAGACATCTTATCACATCAATGAGAAAACTATATTTTAGTGAGGAACATTTTAAAGGTGGGGTATTAATTGCTTAATCAAGATCCAACATGTTAATCTACATCACATTTGAGCATTTATTGGGCGCCGCCTACCCAAACATGATATTATACGGACTAACACTTACATGGGCACCGTCTACCCAAATAATTAATACGGTCCGATAATTATTGGGCGCCGCCTACCCAAACAATTATAATGCGGACGTAAAATGCGTTAACAAAATATAAGACATGTTAATCAAGTGGGAATTAATAACTCGTTCAATCATTTAAACCACAATTTTAAAAATCAAGTTTTAATAATTAAATTCATTATTAATATTTTGACATTTAATTAATCCAATTAATTAAGTCCGTCATTAGTCCAACTAATACATTTTAATAAAATGATTAACCAGGTGAGATTTAATAATTCTTTTAAAACGAATTTAAAATCCAATTTTAAATTTAATTTTAAAATTATTAACTTTCAATAATTATTCCAATTAATTAATCTTTGGTCTAATCATAATTAAATTTTAAAATTAAACACTTATTAATTTTCCAAAATTAGATTTTAATTATTTTGTTGTTAGGGGCTCAGGTGCAATTCCCAAAATTGCACGGGAGGGCCTGTCCAAATCAAATTTACAAAATAGCCCTCCTCGCATCACCGCCCAAATTCCGGATCCAATCCATCACTCGAGACACCAAATTTCCAAAATCCGTCAAAAGTTCGTTAATCAAAGTTCTAATTCAGAATCAATCTAATTAACTCATCAATTATTCGTCAAAATGTACTCAAAACGAAAAAGGGCAGAAGCATCAGAATGAAGAGCGACGAAGCAAAAGAGCAACAAGCAGTTCAGCATGGCGCGTGCGGAGCACCGCCGTCAACGGGTGCGTTCGCAGAACCAGGATAAGCTTTAAACGATCGGGGCCCGACGAACCACCATCGTCATGGAAGATGCCGGAATGGGTCGCCCCGTGTCGCGCAAGCGCGTGCGATTCATCGCCACCACTTAGCGCACATGTGCGTCATCTCCGTCAATCGAGATTATCACCGAAGGGGTGGCGAATCGGTCGGTGCAACAACTCGTAATCGCGCGGAAGACGTTGCTTATCCCCACCGAAGTGAGAAAAATGCATCGCCGCTACCGATTAGAGTAAATCGCGACGAGGAAGAAGATGCACCGTCGTCGATTGAAAATCAGAAGATAGATCGTCGCTGTGTTTCGTCCGTTCCGCCACAAGCCACGTCGTGTATCCCCGCAATCGACGCGAGATGCGGCGCCTAGCGCCCGTCTCGAGCGGCGACGTGGGATGCTGTCGCACGGTCGAGCGGCTAGAAGGACAGCGACGGATGCGGCGGTTTTACATAGAAAACCCTAATTTGGTGATGGTGATAGAACCCAGTGAAAAGGGGAAAAAGGGAGCAAAGTAATAGGCAACAAGTTATCAAATAACATAAGCCATATAACATGTGCACTCCCAAATCCCTTAGCAATTGGTGCGGTCATATCAAATTGACCGTACCCCAATTGATTTAAAAAAAATAAAATTTTATAAATCAATTAATTCAATTAGCAATTGTACCTTTTGTATGAAGCTCTGTTTTTAAAGGTTTGTTTGTTGTTTTATATGGATTAGTTTAATGATATAAGATTTGATTGTCTCTATTACTTTTGATTTGGAGGCAAACAAGATTTCTAGAGTTAAATTTCATGATTTTGGTGATGTTATTTAGTTTAAATAATAATTCAGAATTGTTGGATGCAGTGAGATATGAAGATGATTGATTACTGAACCTAGATGACGCTGCATCTGAAGTTTGAACCTGTCATGGAAGACGACAATAGTTGTATAAAAAAAACCTATGATTTGAATCTAGATAAAAAATAAATTATTTAATATATAATATACAAATTGTAATATCATTTGTTAATGAAGGATAAATTAGTAAATTAATAATTACACTTTTTAAATTATTAAATTTATTATAATAATGTGACAGTACGACGCAAATCAATAATTATTACGACGCAAGATGATGGTTAGTACGACATTAGGTACAAAAGGTCGCAGATCATTGATTTTAAGCTCTTAAATTTTAGATCTAATTAAAATTAAAATAATTATTTAATGAAGCAAGCGGTCGATCTGAATATTCTGACCTTTATAAAGAAAATCCCACGACGGAGGTGTTGCTTTTGGTGGAAATTCTTTGAAAAAGTTATACACCTAACTTGAATATTTAAACATGTAAAGTTTTTTGTTATATTCATTCCTTTATTCATGTGGCTTTAAATTTGATCAGCGTTGTTCTATTTATTTGGATGTTAGATTTTGCAATGCATTTGATGATTTAAAATATTTAAAGTGTGAAATATCTCATCTAAAAAAAAAGAGTGAAATATCTTGCCTAAATTATATTAGATACATATTTCGTGAGTTGAAAAATGTGTTGGATGGTAATTATATTGTCGAGACAAAAATGTTGGATTCTTTGTATATGTGTTCCTTTGAAGAGCTAATTCTATCATGCACCTGTTGATAATGGAATTTATGATTTTTGTGAGTGAAAATAATTTTTGCAAATGAGTTTTATACTTATCTTGTTTGAGTAGGATTCTCGACAATTTTCAAATTATATTATTTCAAATGATTCAATTTTTTAAGATTATTTCTATTGAAATCCAGTCTTTAAACAATTTTGAAACTTGTTTTTTAAATGATTTATCATCAGGTCGTAAATTCTATTGGTTGTGAATGGATTTTTAAAATAGTTTTATTCAAAATAAGACTTTTATTCTTTTGACATTGCTTGACAATTGTCTACAATTTTGACCATTCGAGATGTAGTGCATCGTTTATTGACATCAAACTTTTTATTCATCAAATAGACGTCTAAAGAATTTTTAAATAGAAATTTAGATTATGAGATTTAACATGAGAAATGTGATCAAGTTTGTTATCTAGTGATTTTACTTCACTTGAAGTAGATAATTGCGTATATCAAAGTGACCTTGTGGCTCAATTTGAGTTTGCACAAATTATTGAGAATTTGATGCACAAATTAAACATACTATGATGTCAGAGTTTTATGCTCTGAAATTATCTGGCAATGAGGCCATGAAGCTAAGAAAGTTCTTAGCTTGTATTCCAATTTGATGAGAAATCGACACTCTGTTGTTGATGTTTTGTGATTTTTAATAAGCAATAACTGTAGGTCCCGAACAGGTTAGTGAGGGTAGAAGTCTAGAGGGGAGGGGTGAATAGACTTCTAAAACTTTTCATGATATCAGGTGTGAATATGCAAGATTCTCGAAAAGTCGCGAGTGGATCAAGATGCGGATGATATCACTACTTAATTGATCGTGCGGAAGGCAGATCATGTTGTGACTGACGATAATTGAGTCAGTATAACAATAATTATAACAAATGAGAGAGTTATCAACCAGAACGGAAAGAAAGAAACACTCGATTTGATGACCCGGTTCGTCTTTAGAATCAGACTACGTCCGGGGGTGACCAAGCCAGGAGATATGTATATTATGTGTGCCTAGAGTCTAAGATATCCAACCTTTACAAATGTGACCTCATTGGTCTATTTATATTGTCAATCCCGCCTCTTGGAAGGGAGATTACATAAGGAAATATGCTCAATAGATGACTTTAATCCCGCAAGTCGCCCGTTTGCTTTGACTGGCCCGAGATCGCCTCTTTAATGAGCGCCAGTTGTGGGGCAAAATTCTCGGGCGGATCGGGGGGCTTGCCGGGTGATTTCCTTAGGTGGACTCGATTGACCGTTATTTTACATTCCTGTCCATTTGTTGTTAATCCTTGAGATTTTTTTGCAATCGATTTCCGATGGTAGAAACGTCAGATCACATTTCCTTACATTCCAGACTATTTCAATGTTTTAGTTTACAGGTATTTGGTATATATCTCGTTCCATTTCTTCGCATTTCAGTCTCAATTTTGTTTGCTTTTTGAATTTTGACCTTCCTTTTTTTGTCGTCATTCGGATGAATTAATTGGCAATCTTTTTATCTAAATTTGCTATTCTTGGGGTTTGGGTTTTATATGGATTAGTTTAATGATATAAGATTTGATTGTCATTCTTTTTGATTTGGAGACAAACAATTTCCCCTTAAGTCATGATTTTGGTTGTTATGCTATCATTGTTGGATGCAGAGATATGAAGATGATTGATTACTGAACCTAGACCTCATCTGAAGTTTGAACTCGTCAATCGACTTCCTTGATTTGAATCTAGATAAAAAAAATTATTTAATATATAATATACCTTGTAATATCATTTGTTAATGAAGGATAAATTAGATTTATTTTTTTAATTTTGGAGATTTGAAATGATAGCTTGCGGTGATGACGTGAGGCATAAAGGGGATTTAAGTCTTAAATTTTAGACGTCGTGGGTGATTTACACGTCACGAATCCCCATGAAGGACTTCGTTTCTTGGCCCGAACTTTCTTATTTTGTAAAGTTTTTGTTATTTCATTCTCCTCTTCTTCTTCTATTTAATAAGCAAAAGAATTAGGTTTTCAAAAAAAAGAGAGAAATATTCCCCACGATGAATTTATTGATTGTTGATTCTTTTTCCAAGTTCATTCCTCCGCCAAAAGAATCCTTCATACTTCCTTATCTTGTTGAACTCAAATTAATTATTTCAAATGATTCAAAAGATACCTATTGAAATCCACTTTTAAACAATTTTGAAACTTATTTTTTAAATGATTTATCATCACGGATTTATTGGTTGTTCGGCTCTATCTCCTTTTATTCCATTTTGATGTCCTCCTCTTTTGACCAGGATGATGTTCATCAAATAGACGCTTCAAAGATTTTTTTTTAAATAGAAATTTAGATTATGAGATTTTAACAGGTGATCAAGTTTGTTATTCAGCGATTTTACTTCACTTGAAGTAGATATATTAGGCGAATTCTGAGTTTCTTGCACTTATTGAGAATTTGATGCACAAATTAAAATATACTATGATGCGAGTTTTATGCAAATTATGATACCCCATGATGAAGCGGTTGTATTCCAATTTGATGAGAAATCGTTTTGGAAAGTTGGCCGAAATCACTCATCTCCTCGAGGTTAATCTCCTCGTGAGGGTAGAAGTTCGAGGGGAGGTCGGGATTTCTTAAAACTTTTCATGATATCGGTGTTTCCTGCAAGTTGCTCTGCTCGGAGGCTATAGGGCTTATCGGCGGAGTCATGTCGACTACGAGTTGTATCAAATGAGAGTTATCAACCAGCTCCTACAAAAGAAAGAAAACACTCGCTTTGATGCGTCAGAATCGTCACGCAAAGCGGTGGCGTTTGATTCGAGTCATTTCCAATAAAACGGACCTCAATCTATTTATATTGTCTTTTCGAAAGGAGATTTATGAAATATGCGAGGACTTTACTCCCTAGTCGCCTGTCATTGGGCAAAGATCGCCTTGGAGCCCAGGGGCAAAATTCATTTTATGGGATTCACGTCGATTAAAATTGACCGTTATTTGCTAACAGTCCAGCCTCACAGGGATGATGGCGGTGAATGGCTAACCATAGCTCTTTTCGAATTCAATTCCCATTGCATCCGGAGATCTCCCCATTTGTTGGCGGCTTGAAAATAATCAGTATCACGCAGACACCCCCAAATGGGTGGAGCTATATCATTTCTACCATGGTTGGAGAATTGAAATGATAGCCAAAGCTGACGTGAGGCAGGAGATTACCCAATCTCGGGAGATCGAGGGTTATGTGATGTCACCCATTGCTTAAAGCCGGAGGCCTTATCAAGCCGATTGCTCTTGACTTTTCCAGTTCAAAGGCCAAAAAGCTTGTCGAACTCAAAATCGGGGATCCCAAATAAGGTCGATGGGTGGCACCAAGTGGTGGTTTATCGGAGGAGCTTGGGAGTTCTGTCTCTCCGACCAAAGACACTATCAATCCGAGTTCCCACGGATTATGCAATCCGAGTTGAAAATGGTATATCTTTATGACCTTCGTGCTCCCCCAGACAGACCGATCTAATTCTTTTTCTTATCTCTTGTAGTGTATACGCCACTTGGACTTCGATCTTTTACGATTTTACCGAGGCATTCAAGGCAAAGACGAGATATATACCTAGCCAAGACGTTGAGTCATCAAACTCCCGAGCTTGATCATTTTAGCGGATCACCGTATACCTATCCCCGCCACTTGGTCGATCCCTTGTAAGTCTCTTTATCTTTTCCTTTGTCGATTTGCACCGGTATGGTGGTAAACTGATAAAAAGATTTTCATGATTTCCTCATAGATCCGCACATTCTCGACCTACCGCCGTGATCCTCTTCTTTGGAATGGCCTCGATCAAAAATTGGTATCTTCCGCCTATGAGGTCTGCCAATCGAGTTCGTGTGTCTCTGCGGGTGCCTGCTCGGACCTCGTTTCCCTATTGTCTTGGAAATAGGGCAAGAAGAAAAAAATCGAATGCGCCTCAAGTGGGTAGAGCATCCTTAAAGCGGCACCGGAGGAAGGCTTCGGCTCGCACCGGGAGTTTGTGTCCATCGGACATTGGGAGGGGGGAGCCCTATCGCTTTTTCTCCTTTGGTTTTGGTCGGGTTCGCCATCCTGGATGACTCTTGGATCGTGGCCGGGATGAGGAAGCGGGAAGAGGTAAACCGCTTTTCTATATCTTGGAACATTATTTTGGAGTTGTCAATCTAATGTACTCTATTTTTCTTTTTTTAATATTGTAGCTTTGGGCGACGCCAAAGTTCTAGCGGAGGTATTGAGCTTCCCGAGATCAAAGCTTCCCTTTCGGATGGTGTACCTACCGATCGCCCAACTATATGACGAGGGCGATGAGCAACGCTCATGAGAACGACGGCACCACCACTCCAACGCCGTCGTCAAAAGGTCACGGCAACATGTACTTACCGCATCCACTCGCAGAAGGCTACCCTTTTTCATGGAGAAGGCTTATGCCTAACTGAAGTTCGAGTTTCTAACTGGAGAAGGCCGATAATCCATCTCCGAGCAAGCCAAAACCGTGCTAAATGCCCACGAGGTGCCGAAGAAGCTGGAGCTCGAAAAGGCCGATATGACAAAAAGGGTCCTGGAGCTCGAGGAGCAACTGAGGGGAGCCGAGGGTATGCTGGTGGCAGAGAGAGATGTCGTGGCCCGGATGAAGGGGGATTTGGTCAGCAAGGACGCTGAGTCGAGGCTAAGTTGGATGCAGAGAGGGAGCATTTCAAACAGGTCGAAGAGCAAAATGCTAATTATGCTTTTTTTGGCGGGCCATCCGGCGATCCACGGAAGAGCCTCGATCTTGATCTCTCCGACCTTGTCTCTCGAGTAGCGGTTATGTCGGGGCTTATCTGCTTGATCCTGACGTCGTGCTTGAAATTAAAGATCTGGAAGGATTTGGTATTTACCTGTCCTTCTTTCCCAATCAGAGCCGGATCATGCACCCCACTCCCGACCCTGATGAGATGCAGCCGACAGATTCTGAGGTGGTCCTCGAAACTTAGACGGGCGAGGTCGGAGGCCAGATGGAGGCTGCTGGGACTTCGGGCGTGGACCTCCCCGATGAACAAGCCACAATCGGCCTCTAGGGGAGGTGTCTACCTGCCCAAGATTTGGGAGACAAGCTGCCCACATATCCGCCAGTATTATTCAACAACAATTAGGTGGGCAACCTTTGAAAATAGTCAGTGGTGGTGCTGATGGGATTCTGGATGTTCTTAAGAATGATAACATCAAGAATCCTGATAAGAAAAAGGAGATTGAGAAGTTGTTGAACCCCATCTCCAACAGTACTTTTGATCAGCATCCCCCGAAGTCGATTGTCGTCAATGAGTCACCTAGGAATTGAGTCTTGGTGAATTGCTAGTTGTTTTAGTATCCAGATGTACTTTTACTTTTCTATTGGCTCTTGGCCGCCTGGTGTAATTTGCCTTCGGGCTTTCCGATGTAATTCAACTTTCGTATTTCTTGGTGTACCGACCTTCGGGCCCTTGTTATTAATGAATGTTCTCTTCACTTTATTGTGCCGACTTGATTTCCTTATGCGACTTTCTTTTTGCATCTGTTCCTATCGTCTTATTATCATTGCGAAGTGGTTGTGAACTATGCTTAGCCGTCTTATAAAGTTAGGGGAGGGTCTCACCATTTAAGGTGGCGACCTCGCCACAAGTATGTCGAAAGTCGTTCTTAGGGAAGTCGATGTTTTACATATGCAACCTCCCTTAGTTTAACACAACATGAAAAAGAAAGAACATTATTATTATATAGGATGAAAATCATTACAAAGAGGTGACTTCAATCTTATTGATAGTATTTCGTCAAGTGGGATGCGTTCCAAGGGTATTGAACCGGGAACCGTCTGGGTTCTCGAGTTCTTAGGCCCCATTGGCTAATACTCGTGTGACCTAGTATTGTCCTTCCCAGTTCGGACCAAAGACTCCTTTGGCTACTCCCAGTGTCTTCTTTAGGACCAGGTCACTGATCGTGAATTGTCGAATTTGAACTTTCGAATTGTAATATTTTTTCGATTGCTGCTTATATCTGGCATTTCTTATGTTGGCCTCTAATCTTTTCTCTTCGAGTAGATCCAAATTTCTGGCTAAGGCCTCCTAATTGTGATCGATTGCGACCTGTGAGGTTCGTAGTGTCTGAAACTCGACTTCTGAGGGAATTATGGCCTCTGTGCTGAAAGCCATCGAGTATGGGTCTCTCCTGTTGAGTTTTGGCACGTTGTTCTATATGACCACATCACATATGGCAGTTTACTGGCCCACTTTCCCTTCTTACCTTCGATCTTGGCTTTCAAAGTGTGTTTGATGATTTTGTTCACTGCTTCAACCTGTCCATTAGATTGAGGATGATATGGGATCGAGAAGAGCTTAGTGATCTTCTATTTCCTGAAAAAACTTTCGATCTTGAAACCATCAAATTATTTCCCATTATCTGATATGATTGCTTGGGGTAGGCCGAATCTGCAAATGATGTTCCGCCAGATGAATTTAATGACATGCTCTTGATCTATGGTTGCCAAAGCTTCAGCCTCGGCCCATTTTGTGAAGTAATCCACTGCAACTAAAGCGTACTTGATTGAGCCTGGGGCTATAGGAAGCGGCCCGATGATATCTATCCCCCACTTCGCAAAGGGCCAGGGACTGAGAATGCTGGAAAGTTCTTCAGGAGCGACTTTGATCGAAGGTGCATGGACTTGGAACTTGTGACATCGTCTTGCAAATACCAGCGCATTGGCTCTTAAAGTAGGCCAAAAATATCCTTGTCTAGTCACCTTGTGTGTGAGCGATTATCCCCCATCGTGGTTTCCACATACCCCTTCGTGTACATCACGTAGGATAATTTGTCCTTGTTCCTGCGTAACACATCGGAGCAAGGGTATGCTGAAGCCTCTCTTGTATAGCTCACCATTAATCAAAGTATATCTGGCTGCCCGAAGTTGTAGCTGTTTTGCCTGGATTATGTCTTCCGACAATGTCCCTGACATCAAGTAATCGATGATAGGTGTCATCCAGCTCACAGGTGGGGTATCGAGGGTAGCGACGATTGTGCTCGCAGTGGAGGGGTGGGGGAGCTTAGTGAGGGTGACCTCCTTCATCTCTGCTGGCCTCCGAGGTTGCAAGCCGCGCTAGTGCATCGACTCGCGAGTTCGCGTCTCTCTGTACCAACTTGATGTGAATTTTTTCAAACTTCAGGCATAACGTTTTGACGACCTCCTGGTAGGCCGACATTATTTCATCCCGGGCTTTTTATTCTCCTGATACTTGGAATGCTACAAGCTAAGAGTCGGTATATACCTGAAGCTTTTTTATGCCCATGGCTATGGACATTTCTAGGCCGCTGATGAGTGCCTCATATTCTGCTTCGTTGTTGGTAGCAGGGAATTCGAAAGTGATAGCATTCTGAAAAGATGTGACATACGGGCTAATCAGTACTACGCCTGCCCCTGATCTATTAGCCATCATGAACCCATCCACGTATAACTCCCAAGGCGGGTTGGTTGTGCCGCTATCCCCCGGTGGGAAAGTTAGCTCGACAAGAAAATCAGCAAATGCTTGAGCTTTAATTGCAGGTCGTGGTGCGTACGTTACACCATATTTCCCGACTTCAATAACCCACTTGAGGCACCGACCTGATGTATCAGGTCGATGGAGAATGTTGCGGAGGGATAAAGAGGTGAGGATTTCGACCTGATGATTGAAGAAATATGGCCTTAACTTTCGCACGCTTATGACCAGAAACAGGGCTAACTTTTCCATCTTGGTACCATTGCTCGGTCGCCGAGAGCCCCGCTTACAAAGTAAATGGGAAGGTGAGCTGACCTTCTGCTTTCGTCTGATCTGGTACCGGAGAAGTCGAGCTTTTACGAGGCCGCTAAATATAGAAAAAGTTTCTCTCCGGGGATTAGTTTGGCCAATATTCCGACATTGGCCAAGTAGGCCTTGATCTTGTCAAGTTCTTCTTGGCTCTCCATCGTCCATTCGAAATTTGACTTCCTCCGGATCGTGTCGAACATGGGTTTGCATTTATCCCCCATTCTAGAGATGAACCTGTTCAAAGCGGCTAAGCATCAGGTTAACTCTTGGACCTCCTTCACTGTCCTTGGCTCTCCCATGTCCAGAATAGCTTGAATTTTGGCTGGATTCGCCTCAATCCCCTGCTTGCTAACTAGATGGCCCAAGAATTTGCCCGACTCGACCCCGAAGTTGCATTTCTTCGGATTGAGCCTCATGTTGAACCTTCCAAGGACCTCGAAGGTTTGTGCGAGGTGCATTAGATGATCCTCCTTTCGTAGGCTTTTGACAACGATGTCGTCTACATATACCTCCACCGACTTGCCTATCTGCTCGGCGAACATGTGGTTGACTAGTCTCTGATACGTGGCTCTGGCATTTTTCAAGCCGAAGGGCATTCTCTTCCAGCAATACATGTTCTTTTCGGTCAGGAAGGATGTGTGATGTCGGTCTGGCTCGTGCATGGCTATTTGATGGTACCAGGGAACGCATCCATGAAAGACATCATTTCATGTCCCGCCGTGTTGTCAATTAAATGGTCAATGTGCGGCATTGGAAAGAAGTCTTTTGGGCATGCCTCATTGAGGTCGGTGAAGTCGATGCAAAGCCTCCAACTTCCATTTGATTTCTTTACGAGTACAGCGTTGGCGACCCATCGTGGTTGGTCGGCTTGCATGATCAAGTCATTATCTAGTAGTTTCTTCACCTCCTCTGCGAGGGCAGCATATTTTCCTGGGCCAAATTTCCTTCTTTTCTGAGCTATTGGCCTTCTCGTTGGATCAATATGTAGGCGATGACACGAGATCTGAGGATCGATTCCGACCATGTCTTTGTGCGACCAAGCAAAAAATCTAAGTTTTTCTTCAGGAAGTCAATTACTTCTATCTTTAGGTCGCTGGGGATTTTGGACCCAATGATGACCTCTAACTCAGGCCGAGCTGGATCCACTCGGACTTTTTCGAGCTCTTCCCCTAGGTACTGCCCTGGGTCCTTCAGTTCTTGGGTCATCTATCTCAGTTTCAAGCATAAAATCTTTGGGTTCAGGACCTATTCTAGGGTCGAGGTCCTCGTGCTTTCTCTTGTTTGTCTTTTCATCAGTTGATTTGATGTTGCATTTTTCGTTGTTTAACATCATTACTTCATGGCCAGGTGCATGCAACGAATTGAAATAAGACACAGGGTAAAGTAAACATCCTCTAGCATCCACTTGGTCACCTTTAATAGTGCCAACAATCCCACTCTTGGTGAGGAATTTTATACAAAAGTAATATGTGGAGGACGCAGCCTCAAACTCATGCTCAAATGTCCTCCCGAGGAAACCATTATAGGTGCTCGGGAGGTCAATTACAAGGAAATCTAGAAGCCTAGTGTTCCTAACCTTCTCATCTATGGTGGATACAAGCTCCACAGATAAGCGGATCATCCCCAGAGGCTTGACAGTTGCGTTCCCAAAGCCTTTCACCGTGTGGTCGCATGGGGTGATGTATACCTCATAGTCACCAAGCTGGTCCAAGGTCTTTTTGAAAAGAATGTTGCAAAAAGCCCCACCATATACCAGCAGCCGACAAACTGTTGTCCCCATGATGTTAGCCTTGATGACAAGAGGGTTAATGTTAGGATAAAAATCCCGGCTTTGTCGACCTCCCCGAACTCGATCTTGAGAGTTTCCTCGGTCACGACTAAGATAGGCAGGACCATTTTTTGGGCGTTCTCCATTGCCCTGACCTCCACCTTCATTCTTCGTTTTGATGAGGAGGCCGGGGAGAGGCCCCCTATCGTGGCGAGTGGCGAGATGGTATGAATGATGTTATAGCTGGATTTGCACGAGCATGTAACAATCACTCACTATGTAAACAATGAAACAATGAAACAGTAAATGGATGCACGATTTGTTAACCCGGTTCGCCGGAAATAGCTATGTCCGTGGGCGATACCAAGCCAAAAATTTCTACTATAATATCTGCTTAAAGTCTAAGATTTCGATCCCTTTACAATGAGAGTACCAACGTGTATTTATAAGCACTAACTAGGGTTTCGGTCTCCCCCGTGGGCTGAGATCTTCATGTTGGGAAATTTGGTTGCCCGGATCTATTCGAGATGATTTTGAAATACATATTTAAATTAAATAAATAATTACTAACATGAATTAATCCTAAATCAATTCAACATAATAATTAAACAACATGCGTACACATAATTCACGTAAATCCTAAACATGCGGAACTAGGAGTTACGGGATTAATAAGCTCTTGTAGAGACAAGCTTTGAGACGATGGATCAACCCAAGAGCCTTCTCAAATATATCTCCAAGTCCACGAACGTAACCCGGTGGGAGGATTTGCACGAACAATTTTAATGGGGGAGAAATTAAATATTTTGCTACCACCTTTGTGGATTTCTAATATTTCCAACACATGGAATTGCACTTGGGAATGAAGAGCTCATCCCCTATAAATAGGGAGGAGGGGGCCAAAATTAGGGTTGGAAAAATAAGGAAGAAAATCTTTTCTTGGTCTCCAAGAAATCTTGAATATATCTTCTATATTCTTTTCTCCTTAATTAAATTTTCCATAAAAAATTCTTTCCCCTCTTCTACCTATATATTTTGAAAATTACACTATTATAGGAGTCAATATTTGACTTCTTGAATTTATGTATCTTTTTCCATAAAATACATACAAGAAAATCAAGACAATCTTTTCTTCCTTTAATAGACAAAAAATTTGAAAATTACTATTGGAAATATAGCAAGAATATTTTCTTCTCTCTCTCATTAATTGGACTTTATTTTGGGCTATTTGGGGGGCCTTTAGGAGAGTTAAGATTGGACCTTCAATGGACTATGAAGCTTTAATATTTTGGGCCAAATATTATTCAAGTCCATTAATATTAATTTACTCCACTATAAAATTAATATTGAACTATCTATCTTAACCCATATTATGATTTCACATATAATATGGCTCCCGTTCATTATTTCCCGCGTTTAAGATTATATTAGTCCATTAATTAATTAAGCCACTGAACAAGCTTTATATTAATTAACATCTTTGTCCTTGGAGTAAAGACAGCTCAACATTATTATCCATACCGGAAATAAATTTCCATTTGCAAGATTTGGTATGATAAAGGATATGAGCCCACCAAGAGGAAAAATCAAGCAAGACGTACTTGCACGCGATTCTCCGTATTAAATGTCAGCAATCGTCATGTAATTAATAATATTGCCCAATATATAAGGTATCGAATCGCATTGACTCTCTTCCCATCATAAATCAAAGCAATAGTTATTAATTTCACACGATCCTATTTAAGGGACGGAGATTAAAATAATAACGCACCACCGAGGTCTAATTCTTGTATATTCATTACCAAAAGAATTTGTCCTCCTCAGAGAATCCTCATTCAACGCTTCTAAATCGCTTAGTGTGATCCCTTGGTCAAGACAAGCCAATCTGGGTCTCACACTTCAACCGTTCATGATGGTTCGTTCATTTCCATCTGAGTTGTGAATTTGTACTTAATTACGAGGGCTGTTAATTTGATCTTCAGTGATCGGGTATCACCAAATTAACTACAACGTAATACGTACTGTCTTATTGAACGGGTTTGCAATAAACATATATAACATTCATTCATATTTAATGCAACAATGATTAAATAATTTATTTAAGTGAATAAATAAGAAACTTCATTTGGTTATACAAAGTAAAAGCATACTTTTCAAAGATAACCCTAACACTTCAACCCTTTTAGGATTTCTGACGGCGAGGATAGATCCAGCGCTTTATCGGGCGATAATCACGCTAATGATGACCCTATTCCATATCGCATACCGGGAATCCGATATTATCGGCCCTTGACACCACTTCTTGCTCGCCGGTCATCCTTAGACGTGGGCGTGAGGAATCCTCTAGAGTTAGCTGGCGATGCAACTTCCGCCACGGCGGCAACCTGTCTTAACGATTACGATCGAGAAGGTGCTTTCTTTCCGTGGTTTCCCCTACTTCGCGTGTAAGCCCTCGATGGGTACCTTGTCATAATGGGACCATAACAATTGCCCCTCGGTTATTTTGCGAGATCACCGTCACGCATCAATCGCGATGTTCTTGGCGACGCTTCGTCGTGGGCCCCGACGGCGTGCTGTCGACTTCCAATGGGGAAATTGATGTCATCCCTTGCAGCTTAATGATAGGCGGCGTGCTTTCCACGCGAGCCCGGATCTTCGATATGGCGAATCGCCCGATTTTTTAAATTTCCTTGCAATCCGGTTAAAGTAATGGCGATGGGGGATCGGTATCGACTTATAAACCAACATTACATCCCGTGTCCTTTTCGTGTGCCAATGTTCTTTCTTTGCAGTCAATGCTCTTTCGGGGTTACTTTGATATCTTGCCACCATGCCAACGACCAAAGCGGATATCTGTCTCAGACACAAGACATTGCATACATGAGGCTTCCCACAGCCGAAGCATAAGGGATGCTCTTCATGTCATCTATCTCTTTCTGTGTCTTGGGACACATCTCTTTGGAATAGATGGATTCCATGTCTGTAGGGCACAAAGCCTTAGAATCTTGCATGCTGAAGCACTTCAAAATAGTATCTATATATGAGGCTTGCGAAAGCCCGATCATTCTTTTCTTGCGATCTGGAGTGATCTTGATCCCTAGGATATGACCGGCTTCCCCTAAGTCCTTCATATTGAACTGTTTTGACAGCCATGCCCTTACGTCGGATAACATCTTTACATCATTTTCGATGAGAAGAATGTCGTCCACATATAGTACCAAAAATACCAATGTAGTTTCGTCACGCTTTTTATAAACACAACTTTCAAATTTGTTTTGATCAAAACCGTAGGTCTTTATAACTTGATCAAAACACTGATTCCAAGTGCGGGATGCTTGCTTCAGCCCATAAATGGACTTCCTTAGCTTGCAAACCAGATGCTCTTGGCCTTTTTCAATGAAGCCTTCGGGTTGTTGCATATAGATTACTTCGTCAAGATTTCCATTAAGGAAAGTTGTCTTGACGTCCATTTGCCAGATCTCAAAATCTAGATGCGTAGCAATCGACAAGAGAATGCGGATGAAATTGAGCATGGCTACGGGCGAAAAGGTTTCCTCATAATCGATCCCTTCTTTCTGAGTGTACCCTTTCGCCACTAGTCTTGCTTTGAAGGTTTCAACCCTTCCATCCGGTCCCCTTTTTCTCTTGTATACCCACTTGCATCCGATGGGTTTTACCCCATCAAGTGGTTCGACTAGCTCCCACACCTTGTTGTGATCCATTGAACCCATCTCGGCTTCCATTGATGTTTGTCAGGATTGAGCATCTTTGTCTCGGGTCGCCTCGTTGTAGGACCATGGATCTGACTCTTCTGCGGAGATCAAGTCCGAAGACTCTCCTATCACCAAGAATCTCTCGGGTTGTCTGATAACCCTCCCACTATGACGAGGTTCCGGTTGTGTAGGCGTGACGTTTGGTATATCATTTTGTACAGTTGGCAATGGAGTTGGCCCCCTAAGTTCTTCTAAGGTAATTTCACTTCTAGGCTTTCGATTGTTCATATAGTCTTCTTCCAAAAATCTAAAGTGGGTACTGATCACCACCTTTTGATCTTCGGGACCATAGAACATGTATCCTTTAGTTCCTTCGGGGTACCCTATGAACATCCTTAATTCCGAACGTGCATCCAATTTACCGGCTTCCTTGTCTAGCACGTATGCCGGACACCCCCAGATCCTGATGTGTCCGAAACTGGGCTTGCGCCCCGTCCACAATTCTCTCGGGGTTTTAGGTACCGATTTGGATGGCACTAGGTTCAGAATATAAGCCGTTGTTTCTAATGCGTAACCCTAGAACGATTTTGGTAAATCTGCATAACTCATCATTAACCTTACCATTTCTAAAAGCGTTCTATTCCTTTGTTCTGCAACCCCGTTTTGTTGAGGGGTACCGGGTGCAGTCAACTGGGATGTAATCCCTACTTCCAATAGGTAGTTCAGAAATTCATCGCTGAGGTATTCGCCTCCACGATCAGATCGTAGAAACTTGATACTTTTTCCCTTATAATTCTCTACTTGAGCCTTAAATTCTTTGAATTTATCAAAGGTCTCAGATTTATGCTTCATTAGGAAAATGTATCCGTAGCGTGAGTAATCATCGTTAAAAGTAACGAAATACTCGTAGCCACCTCTAGCTTTGATTTTCATTGGACCACACACATCGGTGTGAACGATTTCTAACACTTCTTTAGCTCTAAGCCCCTTGGCTCCAAATGCCCTCTTGGTCATTTTACCTTCCAGCACGATTCACAAGTCGGAAATGGCTCAATTTGGAGAGAACCCAAAGAACCATCTTTCACCAACCTTTGAATCCTTTTCGGGTTAATATGACCTAATCTTAGGTGCTAAAGAAGTGTCTCGTTCATGTCAGCAAAGCGCTTTCGTTTACAAGAAATAGTAGATGTGTTATAGGATGCATTTTGTGAGTGATGTGCACAATTAATAATATAGAGATTGTTCCTTAAAGTTCCACGATAGATAATCACATCGTTACGAAAACAGTAACATCTTTATTAAAACGAACAGAATATCCATCGTTAAATAACTTAGAAATAGAAATAAGGTTTTTCCAAAAAACAGGAACATAAAGAACATCTCTTAAAATTAACTTCTTCTCTCCAAAGGACAGGTGCACCTCTCCCACTGCTTCAGCTGCCACTCTTGTAGCATCGCCTAGCGTGATGAGGATCTCACTCTCACTTAGTCGCCGGGTCTGCTTGAAACCCTGGAATGTGAAACATACATGATCAGTGGATCCCGTATCCAATACCCACGAGTGGGTAGCATACTCCGCTAAACAAGTTTCAACTACTAGTGAGTGTGAATTACCTTTCTTTCCATTCCTTTTGGGTCTGGAACAGGCTGACTTCCAGTGTCCTTTTTCTTCACAGTTAAAATATTTTCCTTTCGGCTTCTTCTGGATTTTCAACCAACTGGCTTTCTTACCCTTCTTGTTTGTGGCCTTGCTTTGATTCAGACTATTCATCTCCTTCTCAATCTTCCCTTTCATTGATATAGATTTTGAGAGCAGTTTCTTAGTCACCAAAGCTTCGTCTTCTTGTCCCAAGTGTTTCTCTACCGTCTCCAAGATCTCTTGTAGGGTATCCATGGTAAACATGTGATCACTAATCATAAAATTACAATAGAACTCATTAAAGCATCTTGGCAGAGTTAGGAACAAGAATTCGATTTGAGCCTCATCATGGTACCGAGTACCAAGGTAAGCAAGTTTTTCAAAATGGCATCTGATTTTGAGAATGTGGTCCCTTACGGGTGTTCCCTCAATCATTTTCAGCCTTTCAACTCCATTTTGATGAAACTCTTTGATCATGCAGCTCTCAGAGGAAAACATTTCTTCAAGACTTTGAACAATTTCCGCAGCTGAATCAATTCCCTCATGAATGAGCCTCAAATCATCAGACAACGAAGTCAAGATTATCGGTTTCATTGATTCATTGGCTTGCTCCCAGATTTTGTACAAACATCTTTCCGAACTAGATGACCCTTCAGTGATTTTTTCAGGTTTTTGTCCGCCAAGAACCCAATAATGTTTTTGTGCAGAGAGGACAAAAGTCATATTACGTTTCCAAGTGACATAGTTTTCACCAGTGAGTTGGTTTTCTTTTCGTTATATTGAACAAATGGATTAAAAGGTTGCGACATCATGAATCGAAATAAACATATATTTTTGTATCAATATCGAGATCAACCAAAAATAAATCACATAATTCGATAACACGATTCATATTAAAATCTCAAAAAAAAAATGAACATGAACATGCATCAAACCAACATCTCAAAAATTTAAATCATTTAAGTGAGCCTAGTGGGAAAAATAAATCATCATTTAAATCACATTCAAGCGAAGTTACAAACAAGAACAATTACAAACCTTTAATTTAAAAAAAAAAAATAATTAATATTCATCGGCTCCCACTTGACCAAAAAGTAAAATTGAAATCAGGGACTTGAAAAAGTATATAAATATCAATTTTATACCTAAGTAATAACCATGATTAAAACAAATTAAATAAAGCACAAGAAAATACAACAAAGAATTATTAAACACATTGTTTTGATCGCGGTTTGATTTTTTTTGGCTTGATCTTGAAGAAACGCCATCTTGAATTTCTCCCACTCGGGCGATCTAAGCCACGCCAAGCGCTGCCCGCCGCGCTAGGCCCATGCGTTCAGCGTCGTCCGCGCCACGCTCTTGCCTCCCTTGGCATGTTTAGACGCATAAGTCGTCCAGCGCCACGCTTTGCCTCCCTTGGCATGTTTACAGACGGCAAGACGTCGCCCACGCGTCACGCCGCTCGGATCCGTTTTAACTCATCTCCGTCTTAAATCTCCGACAAAGTTACAATTTATTTAACAAAAAATAAATAGCTTAAATCTAGACTAGTCTATTACATTGAACAAATCAAATAACCTAATCTACTCGTGGATTTTCTCACGAGAAAAACAAATCCGAACGAGTCGAATTAAAAACCATTCATTCATACGCATGAAAATAAAACACATTAAATACCATGACAATTGGATACCTGCAAAACATATCTAGCAATTCTACTATCCAATTTCAATTTAATGTACAACAATTTAAATACCAATTTAAAAATCAGAGCTCGAAACCAGAGCCCTGATACCAGTTGTTGAGAAATTTGGAAGCCCGGATCTATTTGAGTTAATTTTTAAATACATATTTAAATTAAATAAATAATTAGTAACATGAATTAATCCTAAATCAATTCAACATAATAATTAAACAACATGCGTACACATAATTCACGTAATTCCTAAACATGCGGAACTAGGAGTTACGGGATTACTAACCTCTTGTAGAGACAAGCTTTGAGATGATGGATCAACCCAAGAGCCATCCCAAATATATTTCCAAGTCCACGAACGTAACCCGGTGGGAGGATTTGCACGAACGATTTTAATGGGAGAGAAATTAAATATTTTGCTACCACCTTTGAGAAATTAAATATTTTTGCTACCACCTTTGTGAATTTGTACTTAATTACGAGGGCTGTTAATTTGATCTTCAGTGATCGGGTATCACCAAATTAACTACAAAGTAATACGTATTGTCTTATTGAATGGGTTTGCAATAAACATATATAACATTCATTCATATTTAATGCAACAATGATTAAATAATTTATTTCAGTGAATAAATAAGAAACTTCAGTTTGGTTATACAAAGTAAAAGCATATTTTTCAGTATAACCCCAACACTTCAGCCCTTTAGGATTTCCTGACGGCGGAGGATAGATCCCGCCTTTATCGGCGATAATCACGCTTGATGACCGGGTATTCCATATCTGCATACCGAGAATCCGATATTATCGGCCCCTGGAGTCCACTTCCTTGCTCGCTCAGCCATCCTTAGACGTGGCCGCGAGAATCCTGGCGACTAAGCTAGGGCGACTTCCGTCTGAGCGGCGACCAGTCTATTACGATCGAGAAAGATGCTCGCCTCGTGGTCGCCCTACTTCGTGTCGCCCTACGATGGGTACCTATCATAATGGGACCATAACAATTGCCCCTCAGGTCACTGGCGACTTGGTCGCTGGTCGTCCTGTATCACGGTCCACGATGTCTTGGGTGACACCCGTGTGGGCCCCGGACAAGCCCAACCGTCGCATTGAAAAGGGGGAAACCGACGTCATCCTGCACAGTAATGATGGCACGTGCTCGCCACGCGCCTGGATCTTTTGGGATATGGCGAATCTGCCCCATATTTTTGAAATTTCCTTGCAATCGGGTCCCCGCCTATTCTTATAAATTGATTCGCCCGTCTCCATTCCCCGAACGTTTGTCTTCTTGAGCAGTCTTCAGCGATTCCATCTTTCGGTAAGTGGCTTCTTCTTCTTTTTTCTTCCGTCTTCGTTATTCATCATGTTTGAGAGAGCGAGTGACCCCTCTTCTCTGGTGAGGATCATTTCATCAGTCGGGACTTCGAGCGGCGGCGGCGAGCCAAGAAACTTGGGCTCCGTTCGCCGTAACGAGGAGAACGCTCCTACTGATTCCGATGTGTTTGGGTCTCTTGTGGACTTGGGCACATTGACCCCCGAACATGACCCGATGGCTCCTGTGGACCGTGCCCTGGACATCGATGTTTCGGAGCCTTAGGTTCGCCGAGACTGGGACCACCCTGGTTTCTTCGATTACCAGGCTTATCGGGCTGGACTTGTGCATCGCCGCCCTCTTCGGTCCGAAATCCATCCGGTGGCCCCCTCTCGATTCATATAAATGACAAACAATTTCATTCGGTCATGACGAAAGCCGAATTGGACGTCTCCCATTGGGAGTATGAGACCCCGAACGATGTGTTTTTTCTATCGGCCGGATAGCTTCTGAGTGGGCCGACCAACCGCCGATGGGGATGGTCGCCATTCATGAGGCACTGATGGAGGTAGGTATTTGCTTTCCTCTTCACCCGACGATCTCTCACTTGTTGGCCGCCTGACGCCTTGCCCCGGCCCAGATTACTCCCAATGGGTGGAGCTACCTCCTAGTGATGCTCACCGTGATTGGGCAGGCCGCATTGCATCGACTTCCTACTCATATGGAGGTGAATTATTATTGGTCGCTGGTCGCCCAGCACGGTCAAGAGGGTCATTACGCTCTGAAGAATCGTCCTAGTCGGCGAATCGTGTGGGGGATTGTAAACAAGGTCAAGAACTGGCATCCCCGTTGGTGATTTGTGGGAGGAGCGTGGTAAAGTGCTCCTCCAGGGTCTATTTCGGAAATACCTATCCCCACTGACTTCCAGGAGCGGGCTCCTCGTAAGATCTCGTTCTGAAGGTACATCGGCCATCTCTGTACTGATCTAATTTCCTTTCTTTGTCGCAGGCTTACTTGTTGTTGACGAAAGTCAATTGAACTGGGACTTTGAGATCGTTCATCGGGTTGCCTTCGACTATCCATGGGAACTCCATCACGTCGAGCTCTTCAACTCCCCCTCCGAGATATTGTGGGGAGGCCTGCAGACGTATCCTCGTGAGACCGGCCATCTTCATGAGTATTTGATGTTTTCCTTAGCTTTGTGAGGAGTCGACATCATTTGGCCTAAACTTGCTTTTTCTTTTGTAGCTATACACATTCTTGTTCAAGCGACTGCCCCTACTGCTGAGCATATGACTTCTCATCGCAACCCCACTCTCAACTTCTCCCGACGGGATCTGGGGCGCGCACCCCCTCCTCGTCTCGCGGGGGAGGAGTGGTGGAGACTGGGGGGTCCTCTCGGGCTGACCGGTCAAAGGATAAGAGGAAGAACAACAAAGTGCGAGAGGATGCTCGCTCTGGGCCCACAGAGGGTTCCCCCACTCGGAAGCGCGTTCGCTCCGATGATCGCGCCTCACGCCCTTCTGTCGGGGGCGATGATGTCTCCGGGTGGGGATCCGTGCTCGCTGCTCACCCACCATCCTCGGCCCCGCCTCCCCAGCTTGGTCGCTAATATTCTGGCGATCGTACCTTTTTGGGGTATGATGTCGACCGTTCCGGGGAGTAAGTTCCTTTCTGTTTTAGCCTTTCGCGTTTTACTTCGGCCATGTATACCCCCCTAAATTAATTATCCTTCCTGCAGGTTTGCGAACTTCCCGCCGCCTGTTGCCGATTACCTTCCGGTCGAATCTGCCCATTGTTGGGGTCTCGGTAAGGTAGCCCGGTACATGCGGTACTCAATCCGGGATGTCCCCCGGTGCTGGTCCCTGGACGACCACCAAGCTGCCTCCTCGAACAGGAAGGAGGATAACCTCTACACCGCCTTGGTGTACTCGAGAAAAAAGCCCACGTTTACGGGCGGGTCATTGTCTTGAAGCGACCATGACACGGAGGTTTCTGCTTTCGGCCATTGATGAGGAGAAGAAGAAGCTGGCCGTGGTGTTTGCGACCATGTCGCGGATGGAGACCGACTTGCTTTTCTCAAGACCGGTCGGCCAAGGTTGGTTTCGCGGTGGCGGTGACCAACAAGCATCGCACCGAGCTCGACTCGCACCGCCAGGAAGTGGTAACCTTACGGGGTCGGGTTAATGAGCTTGAACGGCAGCTGAAGGAGTCTCTGGTGGTTGATTATGAGGCTCGGGTTGAGGAGCTTGAGCTGAAGATATCAAGGGGCCTCCTCGAGACCCGATGGCCTTGTGGCCAGGATCTTTTCCTATATCAGTCAATCTGGGCGTTCCTTTGTTGCGGTGTTCCATCAGTGACCGCCTACGCGATGCCTCGGTTCTCATCGAGGATTTCGGAAGGGCATTAAGTGGCGACTACCACGCCGAGGTCGGCGTGGTCTTTGTGGGCGGATCACAGCGATTCGGCGGCTTGTCCTTCAGGCCCCATTGGACATGTTGGTGAGCATGGCTGGTATCTGATAGAGGCTGATCATCAGGGGAAGGCTTCGGTTGACGGCGGCGCCGAACTCCCGGTCGGCGTGGGGCGACGGTGCGATGGATGCCCCGGTGAGGGCCCCAAGGGTGTGTGCGGGTGGATGCCCTGGGCGAGCAGAAGGTGGTGGTAGAGGGGGATGCCCTGGGCGGGGTTGCTTAAGCTATGGATCAGGCGGGATCGTGGTTGTTTTTTTTTTCTTGTTTCGGGGTCTGGAATCTGTAAGCGGCCATCATGCCCCTTGTATTTTGGCCTTTAGTGCCTGTTTAATGAATGGATATCAAATTCCTTGCGCCATATTAATTCCTTCCTCTTCAACTGTATGTGTGTATTTATAAATTTAACTCTTTGTTTTGCTTACGAACCGTTTGATATGCACACTCGGACATACACCGGCGACTATGGGTTTTGCCTGTGTCTTTTCGCTGTTTGGAAACTTTAGTTCGTGGTGTGACGCTTTAGACTATGTTTTTACCTTCCTATTTTATGCGGCGTTGCTAAACTTTGGCTTAGTCGTGTTACGGCGTTGTCGTTAGAGGGTAGTCATCGGGCATGGCGAGCAAACCAGTTCGGCTATGCCCTAGTTGACGTGAATTCCGAGTTTGTGCTCTTTCTTCTTGAGTGGTCGCCTTTTGTGTCAGTCGACCACTCGCTTTCTGTTCGGCTTATTTTTGGTAGTGAGTTTAGAGTTATGCATAAATTGATTCATCTCGAAATATACAAAGAAACTTGTTGGTGTGAATTTTCATAGAATGTTCCCCGTAGGGATAGCCAATTATTACAGTATGGTGACGGACCGACTATGGTGCCGTGTTGTGCCCTATTCGCTACTGGTAATACTTCTTCAGGTGGGCCGCGTTCCATGGGTATTGTGCGGGGGTGCCATCTAGATCCTCGATTTCGTATGCGCCGTTCGACAGGCACTTGGATAATCTGAATGGGCCTTCCCAAGTTGGACCAAACACTCCTTTGGGTACTCCGAGTACCTTCTTTAAGATGAGGTCGCCCTTTTTGAACTGCCGGAGTTTAACCTTTGAATTGTAATATTTTTCCGTTTGTCGCTTGTATCCAGCATTTTTTAGACTGGCTTCTATCCTCTGCTCTTCCAGTAGGTCCAAACTTGTCGTCATGGCCGCGTCGTTGTTGTTTGATGCCCCATTGCTTGTTTGGTGGCTGGGTATGGTGATCTCTGCTGGTATCACTGCCTCGCTTCCGAAGGCGAGGGAATAGGGTATTTCTCCCGTGGAGGTTCGACAGGTTGTTCTGTATGACCATAGGACTTCGGGCAGTTCACTTGCCCATTTGCCCTTTCCCCCCTCCAGCCGGGCTTTCAGAGTGTGCTTGCCTCGACCTGCCCGTTGGATTGTGGGTGATATGGGGTGGAGAAGAGCTTTGTTATTTTCCATTTTTTGAAGAAGGTGTCGATTTTGAGGCCGTCAAATTGCTTCCCATTGTCGGTCATAATTTCTTGCGGGAGACCGAATCGGCAGATGATGTTTCTCCATATGAACTTTATTACTTTGTCCTGGGTGATCATTGCGAGAGCTTCTGCCTCCGCCCATTTTGTGAAGTAGTCGACTGCCATGAGGGCGAATCGCACGGTGCCTGGGGCAGTAGGCAGGGGTCCAATGATGTCGATTCCTCATTTTGCGAAGGGCCACAAACTTAATATACTGGTTAGTTCTTCTGGGGACACTTTGTTTGAAGGGGTGAATATTTGGCAACGGTGGGAGGTTTTCACGTACTCGATGGCATCCCTTCTTAGCGTCGGCCAGAAGTATCCTTGTCGGATGGCCTTATGGGCCAGGGATTGGCCTCCTGCGTGGTTTCTGCAGACTCCTTCATGGATTTCCATGAGGATCACTTGCCCCTCGTCCTTGGTCACACATCTCAGTAGCGGGATGCTGAAGCCTCGTTTGTACAAATGGCCATCGACTATTACGTACCTCGCCACCCTCATTTGTAGCTGTCGGGCATCGACTCTGTTGTTTGGCAGGTTTCCCGTTCTCAAGTATTCGAGTATGGGTGTTCTCCAATCCTCGGAGTTGGCCTCCATTTGTTCGGCTATGGCGACCAGTATCTGTGCCGTAGATGGAAGGGTTAGTTTGGTGAGTGTGACATCTTTCATTTCTGTTGGTCCTTCGGATGTTGCCAGCCTAGCCAGAGCGTCCGCTTGGGAGTTCACGTTTTTGGGTATCAGTTCCACATAAACTTGGTCGAACTTCTCGAGTAGGGATCGACAACTTCCTGATATGCGGTCATGCGATCGCATTTGGCTTCATACTCGCCCGAGACTTGGCAAGCGACCAGTTGCGAGTCGGTGTGGATTTTTAGCTTCTTTACCCCTATGGCCATTGCCATCTCGAGTCCCCTGATTAGGGCCTCGTATTCTGCCTCATTGTTGGTTGCTTGGAAGTCGAATGTGATGGCTGTCTGGAAGGAGTGTCCGTCCGGGCCTATTAGGACTATCCCTGCCCCGGCTCGGGCATGGGTGGCAGAGCCATCTACGTAAAGTTCCCACAGACGGCGCCAAATTTTTATAGCTGGATTTGCACGAGCATGTAACAATCACTCACTATGTAAACAATGAAACAGTAAATGGATACACGATTTGTTAACCCGGTTTGCCGGAAATGGCTACGTCCGGGGGCGATACCAAGCCAGGAATTTCTACTATAATATCTGCTTAAAGTCTAGGATTTTGATCCCTTTAAAATGAGAGTACCAACGTGTATTTATAAGCACTAACTAAGGTTTTTGTCTCTCCCGTGGGCCGAGATCTTTAGCCCTTTAGGGTTTCCCGATGGCGGAGGATAGATCCCGCCTTTATCGGCGATAATCACGCTTGATGACCGGGTATTCCATATCTGCATACTGGGAATTCGATATTATCGTCCCCCGGAGTCCACTTCCTTGCTCGCTCGGCCATCCTTAGACGTGGCCGCGGGAATCCTGGCGACTAAGCCAGGGTACTTCCGTCTGAGCGGCGACCAGTCTATTACGATTGAGAAGGATGCTTGCCTCGTGGTTGCCCTACTTCGTGTTGCCCTACGATGGGTACCTTGTCATAATGGGACAATAACAAATGACATGACCTCCTGCACCCTCCGGCATGGGTGGTATAGGCGGCTCGCCATGTGCGGCCCCATGTACAGGCTCTCTTCGCGCCTGGTCACCCTGCCTGGGCTGATGATCCTGCTGCCGACCTTATCCATCTTGATTATTTGCCCGAGGATTCTTTACAAACTCACTGGTGTAGTGCCCCTTCTGAGCGTGATAGTGGCAAAACTTGTTGGGGTTTTGCTTGCTCTTATCTTTGATGGGGCGAGGTGCGTGCAACATGTCTCATCCCTGAATTTGGGCATAGATATGACCAGGTGTCATGCCTAAAACCTCCATCAGCTTTACCGGGATGGACTCTTCAAACGGCTTGAAGCTGTCGGGTGCCTTGTACTGACCCCCCCAGGTTTTCTTGGAACTCTTCTTCGGTTCCGTGACCTCCTTCGTTTCCAAAAGTCGGGACTCTAACAATTCCATGGTGTCGATGAGATCGCTAGCGCGCTTCCAAAAGTCGGCATAGCTGGTAGGGTAATCTGTAGTCATCGTCGCCAAAGCTTGGTCCCCTTTCGAGGCCGGAGACGCGCCCCCAACAGTTTAACTTGTTGGGGAATTAATTGTCTGGATCTATTCGGGATGAATATTTAAATACAAATTTAATTCTAACAATTATTACTAGCATGAATTAATCTTATATTAATTCAAATAATAATTCAACAACAAATCATGCATATAAACAGTTCACATAAATCCTACGCATGCGGAATTGCTACGGGTTTACGTGAACTAACCTCTTGGGGTGGCAATGGTCTCGTCGATAAGAACACACCAAAAAGTCCTTCCCAAGTATTCCCTAGTCCTTGCTCGTCAATCCGGTGGAAGGAAGCTCGCGAACAATTAACAAAAGGGAAATAAAAATTTGTTGCACCACCTTTGTGGATTTACTAATTTTTCCAGCACATGGAATTGTACTTGGGAATGAAACATTCATCCCCTATTTATAGAGGGGTGTTGGACGATTTTTTGGCATGGAATAGGGGGAAGAAAATCTTTTTCTTGATCTCCAAGAAATTTTGAATATATCTCCTATATTCGTTTCTCTATAATTAAAATATTCCATAAAAATCCCAACTCCTCTTGTTATGGGAATTTTCAAAAATAATAGGAACAAGAAACCAAGATTTGGATCTTCTTGAATTTATGAGATATACTTGTATTTCAAGAAATACATATCTTCCATAATATCTTTTCAAGAAAATCAAGAAAATCTTTCTTTCCCTTTTATTTCAAAAATTTCGAAAATATCCATATGAATAACCAAGTGGGAGATTTCTTGAATTTAATGAGATAATCTTGTATTCCAAGAATACATATCTTCATTCCATAATAAAATTCAAAGAAAATCTTTCTCCCAATTTATTCATAATTTTTGAAAAAAATGAGAAAAAATAAGCAACAAAATTTATTTTATTTTTAAACACCTTTTTCAGTTATTGGACTTTATGTTGGGCTACTTGGGGGGCCTTTAGGAGAATTAAGATTGGACCTTCCAATGGATCTTGAATTATCAATATTGAGCCACAATATTATTCAAGCCCATAAATATTAATTAATCCCACTACATAATTAATATTGCACTATCCATCTTAACCCATATTATAGTCAATATGGCTCCCGGTTATTATTTCCGTGTTTAAGATTATCTAGCCTATTAATTAATTCAAGCCACTGAAATATCTTTCCATTAATTAATATCTTTTATCCTTGGTAAAAGAACGGTTCAACATTTTATTCATACCGGAAACTAGTTCCACTTGCAAGATTTGGTATGATAAAACTTATGAACCTCCCAAGGGGGCAAATCGAACAAGCGTACTTGCACACAATTCTCCGTATTAAATCTTAGCAACACATGTGACCAATAATATTGCCCAAGATATAAAGTATTGAATCTCGTTGATTCTCTACCCGTAATAAGTCAAAGCAATAATTACTAACCACACGCGATCCTATTTAAGGGACGAAGATTAAGAAATAACGAACCAATTGAGGTCTAATTCTTTCTAGTTCAGTTCTGAAGAATTTGTCCTCCTGTAGGTCCTCTTCAGTGCACTAGACATGCACTAGTGTAATCTCTTGGTCAAGGCAAGCCAATTTGGCGTTACATAAATAACCTTTCACGATGGATTGTTCATTTCCATCTATGTCGTGAATGGTGTACTTTTTTTGGTCACAAGGGACCATTAATTTAATCTTCGTGACTGGTATCACTAAATTAACTACAATGTAACACGTCTATTTATTGAACAGTTATTCAGTAAATATATGTAACATTCGATGATATTTACAACATCAGTGATATACAATTTAATTCAGTAAAGAAGTCCGAAATTCAGTTTGATTATACAAGTAAAAGCATACTTTCCAGTATAATCCCAACAATCTCCCACTTATACTTAAAGTATGCTTTTAAGTATACTACAACATGGCTCGTGTAGATCGTGACATATAATGTCTCACCTACACGAACCTAATAATGTCTCCCACTTATACTCAAAAGCAGTTAGCAAATGTCTTGACACCCATCCCTTCCACATGTCTCTCGAATGTATTACAATTTGGCGCATCCTTTGTGAATGGATCGACATCCAAGTCCACTAGGTTGTCTTCTGACGCGCGATCTTTTTCCACCTCTATATCTCCTCTCTCCCCATGCAAAACGATTTCTAAGTCAGATAAGATGGTATTTCCTTTCAATGTGTTTGATGGCCTTGTGGGCTCTTGGTTCCCTTTGAATTTGCAATGCCAATGCTTCGAACTCCCGGCATTGTCACAATAAAAGAATGCCTTTTATGATTGTGTTGGGCAAATTCCATGTCCGAAAGGAACTACATCTAAGTCCACTAGGAAGTTCTTGAGCCAAACCGCCCAAGGATGTTTTATTTTTTCATGAGTTGCACTAGGGTGAATATTTAAATACAAATTTAATTCATATTCGGCTTCCATGGTAGAATCTGCGATCCATTTACGGCTTATTAACGCTTCTCCATGTCATGGCTCCTCCCCATGCAAAACACACTAGGAGGTAGATTTTTAGAATCTAAGTCTAATTGGAAATCCGAATCCGTAAAGTGTGGTCACCAAGAAATGGGGATTAAAATATCGGTGATAAAACCAACATTCTCTCTCAAGTTCTTTTTCTTCTTGAATTTATGATACTTGAATGTTTTAATATCTTTTCAAGAAAATCAATGTTCTTTCCCCGATAATCAAATTTCTGAGTTACTTTGATATCTTGCCACCATGCCAACTCCTTCTTTTTATCCATAAATTTTGAAAATAGAGGATATCAATCCCTTTTCGATTATTGGACTATATTTGCATACATAAGGCTTCCGGATCTTGAATATCTAATATTGAAGCATAAATAATGCCCACTTTCATGTCATCTATCTCCCTTTCATTTGTGTCTTAGGGCACATTTCCTTGATAGATGGATTCCATGTCCGAAAAATTCCACTTGCAAGATTTGGTATGATAAAACTTATGAAGCCTTTCTTGGAATCTGCATCTTTCACTGAATCGTTTCAAGATAAAAAGTATGTCTATGTATGAAGCTTTTAAGCGATAAGAAACTCATCCTTTTCTTGCGATCTCGAGTGATCTTGATCCCAAGGATGTGCCCGAGCTTCCCCTAAGTCCTTCATATCAAACTGTTTTTGAAAGCCATGCCCTTACGCCTAATAACACCTTTACATCGTTCCCGATGATATAACATTCGTATTTAAAGCATCTAAACAATTATATAAGTACTAAGAATACCAATGCGCCCCCTTATGTTCACGCTTTTTGTACACACAACTTTTCAACTCATTTTTGATCAAACCCATAAGACTTTATAACATGATCAAAACATTGGTTCCAAGCTCTGGATGCTTGTTTGAGTCCGTAAATGGACTTCATGAGCTTACAAACTAGGTGTTCTTGGCCCTTTTCAATGAAGCCTTGGGGTTGTTGCATATAGATTTCTTCATCAAGACTTCCGTTAAGGAAAGCTGTCTTGACATCCATTTGCCAGATTTCAAAATCGAGATGCGCATCAATCGACAAGAGAATCCAGATGGACTTGAGTATCGCTACAGGTGAAAAGGTTTCCTCATAGTCGATCCCTTCTTTCTGAGTATAACCTTTCGCCACAAGCCTTACCTTGAAGGTTTCCACCTTCCCGTCCGATCCCTTTTTTGTCTTGTATACCCACTTGCAACCAATGGGTTTGACCCCACTAAGTGGTTCGACTAGCTCCCACACTCTGTTATGATTCATAGAACCCATTTCGGCTTTCATTGCCTTTCGCTAAGAAACCGCATCCTTGTCTTGGATTGCCTTATCATATGTCCATGGGTCTGATTCGTCTTGACTGAAATCAAGTCTGAGGACTCTCCTATCCCCATGAATCTCTCGGGCTATTTTATAACCCTCCCACTACGACGAGGTTCCGGTTGTGTAAGTGTGTCATTTGGTATGTCATCTTGTATAATTAGCGATGAGGTTAGCCCCTTACTCATTTAAGGTAATCTCATACTGGTCTTTTTTTCGTTCATATAGTCTTCTTCCAAAAATCTAAAGTGGGTGCTTATTACCACCTTTTGATCTTCGGGACCATAGAACATACACCCTTTTGTTCCCTCGGGGTATCCCATAAACAACCTTAATTCTGATCGAGGATCCAATTTTTTGGCTTCCTTGTCCAACACGTAGGCCGGACACCCCCAAATTCTCATGTGTCTTAAACCGGGCTTGCTCTCCTATCCACAATTCTTTGGGAGTTTTGGGAACCAATTTGG
The DNA here is from genome assembly GCA_037126765.1 of Stenogyne calaminthoides. Taxonomy (NCBI): domain Eukaryota; kingdom Viridiplantae; phylum Streptophyta; class Magnoliopsida; order Lamiales; family Lamiaceae; genus Stenogyne; species Stenogyne calaminthoides. Next base: position 1,819,280 of record JBBCBC010000029.1, on the reverse strand, counting down.
ATGGCACCAAGTTCAATGTAAGCCCGTGTTTCAAGGCATGACCCCAGAACGACTTGGGAAGATCCGCATAACTCATCATTGATCTAACCATTTCCAAAAGTGTTCTGTTTCTTCGCTCTGCAACCCCGTTTTGTTGAGGGTTATGCGATTAAATTTGATACAATCCTTCATCGACAAGTAGTTCAAAACTCATCGCTGAGGTACTCGCCTCCACGATCGGATCGTAGAGACTTGATACGTTTTTCCTATGATTCTCTGCTTGAGCCTTAAATTCTTTGAATTTCTCAAAGGTCTCGATTTATGCTTCATAAGGAAAATATAACCGTACCTTGAGTAGTCATCAATAAAAGTGATGAAATACTCATAACCCCCTCTTGCCATGGTTGACATTGGACCACATACGTCTGTGTGAATGATTTCTAACACTTCTTTGGCTCTATTCCCTTTGGCTCCGAATGCCCTCTTGGTCATTTTTTACCCTCCAAACATGATTCGCGAGTTGGAATTGGTTCAACTTGGAGAGACTCCAAAGGAACCGCCTCTTCTACCAACCTTTGGATCCTCTTTGGATTAATATGTCCCAATCTTAGATGCCATAGAAGTGTTTCGCTTTTCACGTGTAATGAACGTTTTCTTTTTTCGGAAAACAATTGATGTGTTATAGGATGCATTTAAGAGTGGTGTGTGCAGATTAATTGTATATAGATTATTCGACAACGTTCCATGACAGATAAATTTATCATAAAGAGAAATGGTAACAACTTTATCAAAAGTAACCGAATATCCATCAAGGTAAAGTTTAGAAACCGAAATTAAATTCTTTCTAAAATTCGGAACGTGAAGAACATCTCTTAAAATTAAAATTCTGTCTTCAAAGGACAGGTGCACTTCTCCCACTGCTTCAGCTGCCACTCTCGTAGCATCACCCAGTGTGATGAGGATCTCACTCCCACTAAGTTGTCGGGTCCGCTTGAACCCCTGTAAAGTGAAACAAATATGATCAGTGGATCCCGTATCCACCACCCATAAATGGGAGGCATACGCCGCTAAGAAAGTTTCAACAACTAGTGCATGAGAATTACCTTTCTTTCCATTCCTTTTGGGTTTGGAACAGGCTGACCTCCAATGTTCTTTTTCACCACATTTGAAGCACCTTCCCTTAACTGTCTTGCTCACTCCTCCACCTCCCTTCACCTTTTCTTTGCCATTGGCAGCACTTGAGTTCACTTGCTTGTGGTTTTTGTCCTTTTTCTTGTTCTTACCACCCCTTGGCCTAGAAGAAGAAGAAGGTCTATATGCCACCAAGGCTTGGCTCTTTTGCCCTAATATCGCCTCTGCCGAGACCAAAGCTTGCAATAGATCAGGCATCGAGAACTTCTGATTATTCATCTGGTAGTTCAGCCTGAACTGTTCAAAACTTTTCGGCAGAGAGTGGAGCACGAAATCGATTTAGGTCTCAATGTCGTATTCAGCGCCAAGTACCTCAAGTTTGTTAAGGTGAGCCATCATCTGGAGAACGTGCTCCCCTATGGGCGTTCCCTCCACCATTTTCATAGAGAGCAAGTCCCTCATGGTGATCTGACGAGCCACATGGTTCTGATGTTGAAACATCGCTTTAAGACTAGTCATGATGTCTGCAGCGATCTCAACGTTTTGGTGTTGGTGTTGCAACACATCTGACATAGAAGCCAAGATGGTACACTTTGGAACGCTCCCAGTCAGCATACTCTTTCTTAACCATTTTAGTTGACTCATCTTTTGGCTTTTCTGGTTTAGGTGTAGTGAGAACCCAGTTATGGCTTTGTGCAGTGAGGACAATAGTAAGTTTACGACTCCAATCAACGAAGTTTTCACCAGTAAGCAAATTGTCTTTAAGTATATTGAACAGTGTATTAAAAGGTTGCGACATGATGAACTGAAATAAATAATAATATACATAAGCACAAATATATCACAAGGTTCGATCACATGTTTCATATTAAAATCTCAAAAAATATGAACATGCGTCAGTCAACGTCTCAAAATAGTTTAAATAAGCCACGTGGGGTGGGTCATTATTTAAACACATTCAAGCAGGTTACAAACAAGAACAGTTACAAACCTTTAATAACTAGATTAATAGTTGGCTCCCTCTTGACCAATATAAAATTGACAGGGACTTCGGGGAAGTATATGCATATCAATTTTATACCTAAGTAATAACCATGATTAAATACATAATTATTATTTCGCTTTGAAAGAGCCTCGTGGGGAGGGTCATTGTCGCCACTAGTAATAATCCACAATCATCCATTTGGAATTTATTCACGTGAAAGCTATCTTTTGACCGTCCCGTGGGGGGAATTTCTCCAAAAGAATTCACAAATAAATAAATCATGGAGGTCAAAATTAATTCAATTTTATTATTCATAAAATTGTCAATTAATTGTTTAAGCATACTTAGTAATTTTCGAAAGGGAGATTTTTCAAAAAACATTTTCTCATGCATTGCAAATTTAAACACAATTTAAATAAGCATAAAATAATGCATAACATCAAAACAAAAAATTAAACATATTGGGCAAATATATCCAATTTTCATGGTTAATTTTTTTCATGTCTTGAGCTTGAGAAATCGTCTTCATAGCCTTCATCGTTCGTCTCGAAAAGCTCCCACTTGACCGTCTTAAAAAAAATGCCTTGTCAAGCCATGTCATCGACCAGCTCGCGGGTTGGAGTGCCCGCCTAGCACTCCCCCAGCCGTGTCGAGTGGCATCCGTGTGGCATCTTGGCCGGTGCCGTCTCGCCCGTCGATCGTCGCCCTCGATGCTCGCCCGCGACATCGCCGCTTCGCTTGCAGCGTCTCGTCAGCGTCGCCCAGCCGCCTGTCTCGTCGGCGTCGCCGCCCAGCGGCCGTCTGCATCTAATCCGTGGCGCTCGGCCCCCTACCTCCCCACCCCTTGCGCACCGCTTCATCCGCGTCACGTCCAAGTAGCCTCCATTCCGTTTACGTTCGCGGCGACGCATCTTTATTCTGCCGGATTTTGGATCCGTCTTTTTAATTCTTCGTCTCCGCCTCCATTTCCAATCCGGTTACAATTTATTTACAAAAAATAAATAAACCTAGATATAGACTAGTCTATTACATTGATCAAATCAAACAAATTCTAATCTACTTGTGGATTTTCTCACGAGGCAAAACGAATTCGAACGAATCGAATTAAAAAAAACAATTTATATGCATGCATAAATAAACACATTAAATTCCATGATAATTGGATACCTGAAAAAAAGATCTAGCAATTCTACTATCTAATTTCAAATTTAATGAAAACGAATTAAATTACAATTTAAAGATCAGAGCCCGAAACCGAGGCTCTAATACCAATTGTTGGGGAATTAATTGCCTGGATCTATTCGGGATGAATATTTAAATACAAATTTAATTCTAACAATTATTACTAGCATGAATTAATCCTATATTAATTCAAATAATAATTCAACAATAAATCATGCATATAAACAGTTCACATAAATCCTACGCATGCGGAATTGCTACAGGTTTACGTGAACTAACCTCTTGGGGTGGCAATGGTCTCGTCGATAAGAACACACCAAAAAGCCTTCCCAAGTATTCCCTAGTCCTTGCTCGTCAATCTGGTGGAAGGAAGCTCGCGAACAATTAACAAAAGGGAAAATAAAAATTTGTTGCACCACCTTTGTGGATTTACTAATTTTTCCAGCACATGGAATTGTACTTGGGAATGAAACATTCATCCCCTATTTATATAGGGGTGTTGGACGATTTTTTGGCATGGAATAGGGGAAAGAAAATATTTTTTTTGATCTCCAAGAAATCTTGAATATATCTCCTATATTCTTTTCTCCATAATTAAAATATTCCATAAAAATCCCAACTCCTCTTGTTATGGGAATTTTCGAAAATAATAGGAACAAGAAACCAAGATTTGGATCTTCTTGAATTTATGAGATATACTTGTATTTCAAGAAATACATATCTTTCATAATATCTTTTCAAGAAAATCAAGAAAATCTTTATTTTCCTTTTATTTCAAAAATTTCGAAAATATACATATGAATAACCACTTTGGAGATTTCTTGAATTTAATGAGATAATCTTGTATTCCAAGAATACATATCTTCATTCCATAACAAAATTCAAAGAAAATCTTTCTTCCCTTTTATTCATAATTTTCGAAAAAAAATGAGGAAAAATAAACAACAAAATTTATTTTATTTTTAAACACCTTTTTCAGTTATTGGACTTTATGTTGGGCTACTTGGGGGGCCTTTAGGAGAATTAAGATTGGATCTTCCAATGGATCTTGAATTATCAATATTGAGCCACAATATTATTCAAGCCCATAAATATTAATTAATCCCACTACATAATTAATATTGCACTATCCATCTTAACCCATATTATAGTCAATATGGCTCCCGGCTATTATTTCCAGTGTTTAAGATTATCTAGCCCATTAATTAATTCAAGCCACTGAAATAGCTTTCCATTAATTAATATCTTTTATCCTTGGTAAAGGAACTATTCAACATTATTATTCATACCGGAAACTAGTTCCACTTGTAAAATTTGGTATGATAAAACTTATGAACCTCCCAAGGGGGCAAATCGAACAAGCGTACTTGCACACGATTCTCCGTATTAAATCTTAGCAACACATGTGACCAATAATATTGGCCAAGATATAAAGTATTGAATCTCGTTGATTCTCTACCCCTAATAAGTCAAAGCAATAATTACTAACCACACGCGATCCTATTTAAGGAACGAAGATTAAGAAATAACGAACCAATTGAGGTCTAATTCTTTCTAGTTCAGTTCTGAAGAATTTGTCCTCCTGTAGGTCCTCTTCAGTGCACTAGATATGCACTAGTGTAATCTCTTGGTCAAGACAAGCCAATCTGAGTGTTACACTTCAACCTTTCACGATGGATTGTTCATTTCCATCTAGGTCGTGAATGGTGTACTTTTGGTCACAAGGGACTGTTAATTTAATCTTCTGTGATCTGGTATCACTAAATTAACTATAATGTAACACATACTATTTATTGAACAGTTATGCAGTAAATATAAGTAACATTCGATGATATTTACAGCATCAGTGATAAACAATTTAATTCAGTAAATAAGTCCAAAATTCAGTTTGATTATACAAAGTAAAAGCATACTTTCCAGTATAACCCTAACATTAGCCTCATCCCCTATGGGGTCGCCCTTGATGATAAGTCGATTGATCCTTTCGACATAGGATCGATCCAACTCGGTTTCCCCTTGTACGGTGTTCATGAGCCGCTGTCTGGTTGCGGGTCGGGGTGCTAAGGCAGTGTAGTGACTCAGGAACAATCGAGCCAATTGTTCAAACGTGTCTACCGAGAAGGCTGGTAAGGAAGTGTATCACATATGAGCTTGGTCGCTCAGTGTTAGGGAAAATAACCTACACTTTGTCACGTCCAACGCCCCCATCGAGGCCATATACGAATTGTATTTAGCCACATGGACCTTTGGATTCGTGCTCCCGTTGTAGCGATCTAGGGCCGCTATGTTGATTTTCCTCTGGGTAGGGGCCAGAGTAACCATCGTTCCCAATGGAGAGTCTGGGATGGTGAGACCATCATCTACTCCCATGGAACCATTCTGGTCCCCCACCCTTTCCATCAGTTGTTGGACAGTTCTTGCCAGCGCGGCAACCTGCGCATCGCGCGGGTTATTGGCCGCGTTGATCCCATGCCCCTGGCTCTGGTTGATTGCCGAGTTACCCAGAATACCTCCGTGATGCATGTTTAAGGCCATGATTAGGTCCTGTTCTACCTGTTCCGCACGACATGGCTGAGAATGGGCTTCGTCTTTGCCCCTTGCCGGAGCTTTCCGGGCACCCTGGTTTCCGAGGTGGTCGAACACACTGTTCGACAATGCTGGTCTTTCCAGGGACCGATGATTCTGAATGATTGCATGCTTGGCTGCATTGTAAGCCAATTAACCTGTGGACCGTCCCTTTTCGGTCATGAGGCCCTTGCCTTTGGAGGTTCCAGCATCGTGAATGGTCTTTTTGGCCATGGGTAATTCTCCTTCGCCATCGAAGAAAAGACGCTTCTTGTTGAGTACCGCCATAACTTCCTTGGCGTCCTCAGGTGTTTGGAACAGATTCCACCCATCGGGTGAACCCGTCGGGGCTGCCCGGTGAGTGTGGCGGGAGCTTTGAGATGCCTCGACACCATCACGAGCGTCAATCTCATTGTGGATCACAACATTCCCATGATTGATCGCCATTGTATGATGATTTGTGGATTCGTGGTTTTTCACAAGAATTGGATTAATTCTTTGAGAAATTTACTTTCCCACAGATGGCGCCAATTGTTGTGACTGACGATAATTGAGTCAGTATAACAATAATTATAATGGAAACGAGAGGGTTATCAACCAGAACGGAAAGAAAGAAACACTCGATTTTATGACCCGGTTCATCTTTAGAATTAGACTACGTCCGGGGCGACCAAGCCAGGAGATATGTATATTATGTGTGCCTAAAGTCTAAGATATCCAACCTTTACAAATGTGACCTCATTGTTCTATTTATATTGTCAATCCAACCTCCTGGACGAGAGATTACATAAGGAAATATGCTCAATAGATGGATTTAATCCCGCAAGTCGCCCGTTTACTTTGACTGGCCCGAGATCGCCTCTTTAATGAGCACTAGTTGTGGGGTGAAATTCTCAGGCGGATCGGGGGGCTTGCCGGGTGCTTTCCTTAGGTGGACTCGATTGACCGTTATTTACTACAGGTCGGACTCCAACCTGGATTATAGAATAGATCGCGTTGCGACTTATGATGTTTTGTCTAGGTCGCTATGCTACTTCCCTTTTTCCGCGACTAGGGTGCTCGCTATTTTCGAGCGACCTTCCTTTGCTGATGTCATCTGGAGATGCTTATCTCCAAATTTGCTATTCTTGGGGCATGGGGAGAGCGAAATAATTAAGTCTTCTAACAGATCGATTAAAGCATCTATCAGTTTAACTGATGGTGCGGAAGATAAGTTAACCTGTGTGAAAAACCATTTCTCAAATCAGATACTTAGTAATCTGGTGTTAGATCAGATGACAAAAGAGTCAATGATCAGATCAGAAGCTTGATGCAAATCTGATCCAGACTAAGTAAATGCATGCAGATTTAAACAAGCAGTGTGTAAGTGTAAAGCAGATAAATCACACAAGATTTATAGTGGTTCGGACAACTTGTCCTACATTCACTCTTCCCTTCAGACGGGGCACCAACTAAACTAACTGGACTTAGTTTAATGTGTTAGTCAAACACAGTACAACCAATAGATGTTTCAAGAGTTCTCACTCAACCAATCCCAGAAATCAGATCTAGAAACCCTACACTGAAATCTTGCTATAACAAACTTAACCTAACTTTTGTTTGGGTATAAGATTTGTGATGTTCCAGGTAGACTAAAGCTAAAGGATATGTATTCAAAGCTAAGAACAAATGGGATGAACACTTAGAAAATTAATCTTCGTTTGAGTGTTCTTCGTACGAAAATTTGCTTGAGCTTGAACTTGTGTATAATTTATGTAACCTTATTATGAAGGTTTGATCCCATATATATAGGCACAAAATCAAACTAGCCGTTGGAGAGCAATTCAAATTTTGATCTATTTAAGGTATGTTTGCAGACCCGATTTGATGTGCACAGAGGCGGCATGGCCGAAAGCATGCAAGCTTGTCTTTTCTAGCCGTTTAACTCTGAAGTACCTCATCCTACAATGTCAGCTCCGTACATATGTGTCTTGCTCTCATTGGTTATCAAGTACACTTATTCAGCGTTTAATTTACCAACTTAGGTTGACATTCTTCGTGTCTGAGAACATGTATGTCTTTGTGATCTTCTTGTGGTCACCATATTTGAGTTCACCTGATTAGTCCATGCTGATCAGTCTACCTGATTGAGTCTTCTGACGCAGGTTATCTTAGCTCAACTTGCAGACTCTTCTTCACTCTTTTTGATGTAGGTCTTCTGGTCTTCTGATCTTCTGATCTTCTTGACTAAACCTTTACATATTGAGTTCCCCCTCAATATGTGACCTATCTGTTACATCAGCTATCTATACATCTCAGCTGGTCATCTTAATCTGATATCTACTTCATCAGTCAGCTAACAGGTCTGACTGGTCCTATTAAAACCTGTTTTGGAACTTCCATCAAAACTACAAATTTCCCAATAATTTCCCCCTTTTTGATGGAACCAAAACAATTAATCAGAAAAACGGATAAACAGAAAAAAGTAAGAACAAGAGACAAAAATCAGAAGACATTGAGATGATGTCTTAGGATCAGTAAACAGGTAACTCATTTCATTGATGGATTTTGTATTTTACAAGTACAGAAATAATTTGCAAAATATTACCTAATCATCTGACCTAAGATCTGATCTTCTATTCACTTCTTGTCTCTCACGCCTTCCGAAATTTGAAAGATATCGTACATCCTCTTAAGAACTTACTTCTGGTGATCTTCTTCAATGAAGTTTCCTCTCTCCATTGCATCAATATAGGTGTTGTAGCATGGATAAACCCGACCTCTCCTGGGCACGAAGGATCCTAAATAATCCAACAAAGACTGCATGAAGCAACCTCGGCAAGGGGACCAAGGGATCAGCCCACGTAATTCTCACAAGATAAAACCTTCAAGTCGCAAAGGTCGGCAACTCGGGTAGTCGGCAGTTCGGGAAGTCGCGATGCGATTTCAGCTTTATATCCTCAAGTCAGGAGCGACCCTGCACCAGCCCTAACTATACAGTTCACATGGTCAATGACAGCCCCCGACACACCACTAATCCGCCCTTCACATCCGCTCCACGATTGGCGCACGCTGAAGATGGATGATTTCTGGCCGGTCAAGGCGAGATTAATGGTTCCCGATATTGTAGCCCTTTCATAGGCATTATTCCTTATGTAAATTCCCACCCAAAGGTTGGGAGTCATAGTATAAATAGGCCACCATGGCCACCTCTGTAATAGATCGAACAACTTATACTTCTAGGCATATACATACATCATCTCCCTGGCTTGGATACCCCCGGACGTAGTCTGATTCCAAAGACGAACCGGGTCACCAACTTCTTTATCTCTTTCTCTGTTTCGATTGCCTTTAGCATACGCATTTCACAATAATTATTGTTTAACAGAGTAGATAAAAACCAGTTACAACAATTGGTGCCGTCTGTGGGAACACATTTCTTGAGAAATTTCAACAATTCTCAAGGAGTCCTCACCTTCCAAACTCTAAGAAAAACAAAATGGCAACCAACCAGGGGAAAGCTATAATCGGGAATGAAACCGACGTTCGTGATGGCGTTGAGGTTTCACTGAGTTCTCAGCCCACTCATCGGGCAGCCCCGACTGATTCCCCCGACTGGTGGAATCTGGTCCAAACACCAGAGGATGCCAAAGCAGTGATGGCCGTCCTCAACAAGAAATGTCTCAATTTCGGCTTTGAGGAGGAACAGCCCCCAGCCAAGAAAACAGCCCATGACGCTGGAACCTCCAAAGGTAAACGCGTTATGACGGAAAAGGGACGGTCCACGGGCCAACTGGCATACAACGCAGCTAAACAGGCTATCGTTCAGAACCACCGGGCCATAGATAGACCAGCGGGTTTGAATAGTGTATTCACCCGCCTCGGAAGCCAAGCGGCCCGGAAGGCCCTCATGAGGGGCGAGGACGAGGCTCACTCTCAACCATGCCATGATGAACGGGTGGAAAGAGATCTTGCCATGGCCCTTGACATGCACCACTGAGGATCGCCGAGACATTCGGCATACCACCACGGTCACGGGCAGGGGGCCAGTAACCCGTGCGACGCTCAGGTCGCGGCGTTGGCTAGGACCGTCCAACAGCTGTTGGAAAAGGTGGGTAACCAGGATGGACCGTCTGGGTCTAACACTGACCTTGTCATCCCCGATTCGCCCTTGGGAACTATAATCACTCTGGCACCTGCCCAGAGGAAAATCAGCATAGCGGCTCTAGATCGCTACAACGGGAGTACAGACCCCAGAGTCCATATGGCGAAGTACAATGCGTATATGGCCTCAATGGGGGCATCGGATGCGACGAAGTGTAGACTTTTCTCCCTGATGCTGAGCGACCAGGCCCACATGTGGTACACTTCGCTGCAATCTCTCTCCATTGATACTTTCGAGCAACTGGCTCGATTATTCTTGGGCCACTATACGTCGATGGCACCCAGACCTGCGACAAGGCAGAGGTTCATGAACATACGTCAGGGGGAGACGGAGTCGGATCGATCCTATGTTGAGAGGATCGATAGACTTATCATTGAAGGCGACCCCATTGGGGACGAGGCCAAGCTGTTGGGGGCAGTATCTGGCCTCAGAAGAGGAACCAAGCTATGGCGGCGCATGACCGCTGACTACCTGACTAGCTACTCCGATTTCAGGAAAAGGGCCAGCGACCTCATCCATACCATGGAATTGCTAGAGACCCGGCTCTCAGAGACAAAGGAAGTCGCAGAGCCCAAGAAAGGTTCCAAGAAAATTGGGGGTCATTACAAGACACCCGACAGCTTCAAACCATTTGAGGAGTCCATTTCGGTGAAGCTGATGGAGGTTCTGTGTATGACACCTAGTAACGTTTATACCCAGATCCAGGGACGAGACATGTTGCGAGCACCCCACCCCATGAAAGATAAAAGCCTGCAAAACCCGAACAAGTATTGCCACTATCATGACCAGAGGGGACACTACACCAGCGAGTGTCGAGATCTGTTGAAGCAGTTGTGGAAGCTTTATGAAGATGGTCAGCTGAATGAGTTTGTCAAGAATCCTCGGGCAGACAATCAGGGGGGGCAAGGTCGACAGCATGACCGCCAACCCAGGCCGGGAGATACGTTCAAAAACTAATGGGATGCCTGGCCGCTCTGAACAGTTTCATCTCCCGAATGGGGGATAAATGCAAGCCCATGTTCGACACCATCAAAAAGAAGACGAGGTTTGAATGGACATCTGAGAGTCAGGATGCTCTTGACAGGATCAAAGCATATCTGGCCGACGTCAGCATTTTAGCCAAACCAGTCCCTGACGAGAAACTATTTCTATACTTGGCGACCTCAAAAACCGCCCTGAGCGCAGTGCTTGTATGGGCGGAGGGTCAAACCAATCTGCCCATTTACTTTGTCAGTCAGACGCTAAATGAAACCGAGCAGCGATACCCTCTTCTAGAGAAATTAGCTTATGCTCTAGTTATGAGTGTGAGGAAACTGAGACCTTACTTCTTCGATCACCAAGTGGAGGTCCTCACTTCCTTACCCTACATTGCGCGTGCTCCATCGACCGGATACATCGGGCGATGCCTCAAGTGGGCCATCAAGGTTGGGCGATGGGGTAACATATGCGCGCTGACCCCTACAATAAAAGCTCGGGCAGCCGACTTCATCGTTGAATTAACCCCTCCTCCCGGGCCGGCCAGTTCGGCCGCCCAACATGGGAGTTGTGCGTGATGGCTCGGCAATCGCCAACAAATCGGGCGGAATTGTGTTAATCAGTCCAGATGGGATTTCTTTTTAGAATGCCATCACTTTCGATTTCCCTACCACCAACAACGAGGCCGAATATGAAGCGCTGATCAACAGTTTAGAAATGTCCGCATGAATGGGCATCAAAGCGACTTCAAGTACACATCGACTCCTAGCTCATAAAGACGCCGGATATCGAGGGAGTATGAGGCCCGTGACGGCGGATGTCGGTCTACCAAGAGGTCGTCAAAGCACTTTTGCACGAAATTTGAACAAATCTACATCAAGCTAGTACCAAGGGATCGCGAACTCCCAAAGCCCGATGCATTAGCACGACTAGCGACCGGAGGGACCCGGCGAGTTGAGGGATGTCACCATCACAAAACTCTCCCACCCCTCCACTGCTAACACAACGGTCGCTGCCCTAGATACCCCGAGTTTAAGCTGGATGACCCCCATAATCGACTACTTGATGACTGGGGCATTACCAACCGAAAAAATTCAGGCAAAACAATTGCAACTAAGGGCAGCAAGGTACACATTGGTTGGTAATGAACTATATAAGCGAGGCTTCAGCGTACCACTGCTCCGATGTGTTACCCCGGAGAAAGGGCAGGCTATCCTGTAAGATATTCACGACGGGGTATTTGGAAACCACGCTGGGGGTAGTCGCTCGCTCATAAGACGATGAGACAGGGGTATTATTGGCCAACTTTAAAGGCCGATGCCATGGTTTTCGCACGGAAATGCCACAAATGTCAAATACACTCACCATCAATCAAGGTCTCACTTGAGGAACTCACCAGCATCCTCAGTCCTTGGCCTTTTGCGAAGTGGGGGATAGATATCATCGGGCCATTACCAATAGCCCCGAGTTCACCAAAATGCATACTAGTCGCGATGGATTACTTCACAAAATGGGATGAGGCTGAGGCTTTGGCGACCATAGATCAGGATCACGTCATCAAATTCATATGGCGAAACATCATCTGCAGATTTGACCTACCGCAAGCAATTATATCTGATAATGGGAAGTAGTTCGATGGTCATAAGATCGAAAGTTTCTTCAGAAAATGGAAAATCACCAAGCTTTTCTCTACCCCTTATCACCCTCAGTTAAATGGTCAAGTCGAAGCTATGAACAAGATCATCAAGCACACTCTGAAAACCAAGATTGAGGGAGGAAAAGGGAAGTGGGCCAGTGAGTTACCAAATGTATTGTGGTCATACAGAACGACTTGCCAAAATTCGACCGGAGAGACCCCTTATTCGATGGCATTTGGCTCAGAAGCAGTCATACCCGTAGAGGTTGATTTCCAAACTCTCAGAACCTCGCAGATCGCGACCGACTGCAACGATGAGGCCTTGGCCAGAAACCTAGACTTACTCGAAGAGAAGCGATTAGAGGCAGGTATCCAAAATGTGAGATACAAACAACAGTCCAAAAAATACTACAACTCTAAAGTTCGACTTTGAAAATTCAAAGAAGGCGACCTGGTCTTGAAGAAGACTCTCGGAGTAACCAAAGGAACTTTTGGACCAAACTGGGAAGGACCATACAAAGGTCGCCGAGTATTATCCAACGGGCATACGAGCTCGAGAACCCGAGATGGCACTTTCGGTCTCAATGCAGTGGGAACGATCTCATCTGAAGAGATACTATCAGTAGGGTCGAGGCCAGTGTACTTATAAACTTTCAGGCGAGTCAATAATAATGAGTTAAATTTTCTTTTTCACAATTCCTGTGTTTAAACCCAGGGAGGTCACATAGATGAAACATCGACCTCCCCCGGGAATGACTTTCGACATATTTGTTTGCTAGATCACCACCCCAAATGTGATCCTCCCCAACTTTATAAGATCGACTAAGCGAGGTTCAATCTAAAATCGCAATGCCATAAGACGAATGAACATACGCACAGATTATAGTCTCATAAGGAAATCAAGTCGGCACAATAAAGGAAAGAAAAAGGTAGATTTCATTAATGACAACAAGCCCGAAGGTCGTTACATTATAAGAGCTCGAAGGCTAGATTACATCAGTGAAAACCAAGATACATCATGATAACCGGCGGCCGGATGTTTTACTACAACCCAATATCCAAGATCGCGGGACGACTTAGGCTTTAAGGCATGCTGATCAAAAGTATTGTTGGAGATGGGGTTCAACAACTTCTAAATCTCCTTTTTCTTATCGGGATTCTTGATGACATCATTCTTAAGAACGATCAAGAATCCCATCAGCAGCACTGAATATGTTCAAAGGTTGCCCACCCTAATTGTTCTTTGAATAACATTGGTGAGGGTGTGGGCAGCCCGCCTCCGGGATCTTGGGCGGTAAACACCTCCCCAGAGGCGATTGTGGCAAAAGGACCCGCCGTTGATGACCGTTCCCATGGGGCCGGGATGAAGAGATCAACATCCAACGGGGAAGATGGGTAATTTTGGCCAATTCTTCCGAAAATTGGTCATCCACCGTTCATCATTATCATCGTCTTCAATCATGTCGCCCATAATCTTAGCCAATGAACTTTCACCCACATGCCCGGTGGAGCGAAAAAATCGGCGGCGGCAAGCGATAGGGATGTCATCCTCGAAAGATGAGGGGCCACCATGGGCTGAGAGGCAAAAAAAGATTTGGAAACACTAGAATCCATAAATTCAAGAAGGGCACCAAAGTTCTTACGTGATTAATTCCGCTATAGGGACACGAGAATCGTTTAGGTGGAAGGGAGAAAAAACCGAAGAGAGTATCTTGAGGAAATTCTTTTCGCCAAGAAGATATCAGAGAAATAAGGTTTTCAAAACCTAATTCCCCGCCTATTTATCGAAGAAAATGAGGGGCCAAAATGAAATTAGCCAAAACTTCGGCCCCCTAGCAACAAAAAGACACGAGGGGCTCGCGTGAAATCCACTGCGGCATCTAATTGGACGAAATGGCGGCACTTTACGTCATCATCCTGGCACGATATCATTTTGAATCCCTGAGATCGAGGGAAGTCTGATGCGACGATTCATATTATCGAGGTGACTTTTCACCTGCCCGAGGATAGTAAGCCGCTCATAGGAGACTTTCCAGGTCAGATGGTCGCGAGTCGATTTAGTCCATGTGTCAAGCCAAGGTCCCTTCTCGGAACAAGAGACCTCGACTTGAGGGGCAATTGTTGTAGCATGGATAAACCCGACCTCCCTCCTGGGCACGAAGGATCCTAAACAATCCAACAAAGACTGTATGAAGTAACCTCGGCAAGGGGACCAAGGGATCAGACCATGTAATTCCCACAAGACCAAACCTTCAAGTCGCAAAGGTCGGCAACTTGGGTAGTCGGCAGTTCGGGAAGTCGCGATGCGATTTCCACTTTATATCCTCAAGTCGGGAGCGACCTGCACCATCCATAACTATACAGTTCACGTGGTTAATGACAGCCCCCAACACTCCACTAATCCGCCCTCCACATCCGCTCCACGATTGGCTCACGCTGAAGATGGACGATTTCTGGCCGGTCAAGGCGAGATTAATGGTTCCCGATATTGTAACCCTTTCATAGGCATTATTCCTTATGTAAATTCTCACTAAAAGGGTGGGAGTCATAGTATAAATAGGCCACCACGGCCACCTCTGTAACAGGTTGAACAACTTATACTTCTAGGCATATACATACATTCTCTCCCTGGCTTGGACGCCCCCAGACGTAGTCTGATTCCAAAGACGAACCGGGTCACCAACTTCTTTGTCTCTTTCTCTGTTTTGATTGCCTTTAGCATACGCATTTCACAATAATTATTGTGTAACTGAGTAGATAAAAACCAGTTACAACAATAGGCTTGTCTAAAAGTAACTGGATCGTATTTGTTTCTCTTCAGAGGAGGCATTAGAAATTCGTATCTTGGTGCCGAAGGTCTCATTGTCATTACCTGACCTTATCTCATGACCTCTTGATAGAATTCTAGATATTTAGGTTCAAGTCAGACCAGAAAGATTTCGTCGAAAAGCATGTCATCCTTCTCTTCTGGAACTTGTTGTATCATGAAGACATCACATAACCAGTCAGTCTTTATAACTCTCCATGGTTCGCGAAGATCTTCTCTGCATATAAGAATATCATCCATGCTGGTAGGAAGGGCACGTTCAATCCATGATTCATCAACTCCAGCTCCTGTCACAGCAGCCTTTTTCTTCTTCTTCCTTCTGAAGGCTCTGTCAAGTCCTCCAGCTTCTCGTAGCTACTTCCTTCTGACAGCATCTTCGATGACCTTTCTACGCTTGATCTGATTTTGTTATTCTTTGATCTGCTCTGATGAGAGTAGAAGTTCAGATCTGGTCACCACAATCTTTTTCTTGGGTTCCTTTGCCTGCTTCCCTTTCTGCACCTTCTTTTTCTCAGCAACTGCTTCTGCTGACTCAGAAAGTGAATTCCTCTTCGAGCTTCCTGGCTAACGCCAGACCTTTAGCTTCTTCCTCATTCTGAATTCGTTTCTGCACAGTTGATGAAAAATCCTCAATCCTGTCGACTCTAGTAGTCAGATCCACCATAGCTGCTTTCTGTTCAGAGATAGCCTTCTCCTGAAGATCAAGCTACTTAGTATGCTCTTCCATCGTAGAAAACAAATCAGCTAGCTCAGTATCAGCTAATTCGGTAGCCTGAGTTGGTGCAGCAGCAGTCACTATAGTAAGTTGACCTTGACCTTCCTGGAGTTTTTCTGATGTTCCAGCTTCAGCTCTTCCTTCCCCCTTTTTGGTTGCATCAAAAAGGAGTCGGAGGTTTTTCTCCAAGGTAGTGAATAGGTTCAGCATTTCCTTTTTCAGATCTTCTACCTCCAATGATTGAATCCTTACGGTTGAGGTAGAGGATGGTGCAGGTCCAAGCATTTTTGACACTGCTTCTTCCAAGGCCTTCTTGGCAATAGAGACAGAAACCTCAAACTTCCTGACCGAGGCCTCAAAGCTGGAGTCTGCTTGCATTAGAGATTTATAGGCTTCTTCAAGTAGAATTCTGACCTCAGAAAGCATTGACACCTCCAGGCCCAGCTTTTGCAACATTTTCTCTACTCTGGCCATCTCACTTAAAGCAATGTCAGAATGCATTTCCGTCAGCTTCTTCGCAATCTGATTCCTCTAAGATTCAACAAGCTGCTTAGTTCTTTCATCCATTTGAACAAGCAAGTTTGCAGCAAGTGTGTTGAACCGAGTTTCAACAGATGCCTTTACCCCATTCAGAATAGTCATGGATACTTGATCCAGGGTTTCAGGCGGAATCGTGAAGACTGGAGCAGATGTTTGTGCCTCACCAGTCAGGGTCTCATCTATAGCATCCTCGACTGGTTCATCGGCAACTAGCTCAATATCCCAATCTGACTTACCTCCTTCCTCAATCTCAATCTCCGGATAGCCCATCAGTTTGTTGACCAACCATGCGACATCAGCGTCTGTTGCTAACTCAGTAGCACTACTCACGCCTATCAGATTCTTCATTCTTAGCTCCATGTCAACAAACTCGTCCCTTCCGAAAGCATCTAGGACCAACAGAAAATCCTCGATGTGCTGCAATTGAACATCCCTCCAAAATAGGGCATCTGCAACAATCTGTCTCATACCCGGATGATCCACCAGAAACGAATAATGCTTGGTCATAAAGTTTTCCACCCTTCTCCTCAGAAATTTGACAATAGGTTGCTCAAGCTCAGGAGATTCAAACACAGTTTTTGTGTTGAAAGGGTTGTGGACGATAGAGACAAACATTGCGTTCTGCTGAGCAGTCTGAATGTCTGGAGTAGCTTCTTTGAATGGCTCAGTCTTTGGTTTAATCTGTGGTTGGGCAGGTGTAGGAAGAGAGATGGGTTCTGGTTGAGGTTCAGTAGGCTCAGTTTGAGGCAAGTCAGGTTGAGAAGTTACTGGAGGTTGAACCTCAATGGATGGAATTTGCTCAGATGTAGTAGGTTCAGGTTGAGCAGGTTGAAGTGGGGGAGAGGGTTGTCTGGGAGGTGAGGATAAGGGTATATCAGGTTGAGGAGATGGAGGAGTAGGTGACCTGGGATAATGAGTGGGTTCATGACCTTTAAATAGTGAGCTCAGATGAGCTGAGTCAGAAGGTTCAGACTCATCCTGAGCTTTTTCAAGTTGTTCACCTGCTTGTTCACCGGTCTCCATCTGACCAGTTTCTTCAACAACTGTCAGCTCTTGCCCCGTACCGACCGTGCGTTAAGAACTCACACTGGTCTCCTCACCAGCTTGCTCGATCAATAGCTCTTCTCCTGATTCCAATACTTCAACATCACTGTCTTCGTCCCCAAGACCCCCAGAAGGCATCCTAACCTTCTTCGACTGTTGGGATTATACTGGAAAGTATGCTTTTACTTTGTATAATCGAAACTGAATTTTCAGACTTATTTACTGAAATAAATTGTTTATCACTGATGCTTTAAATATTATTGAATGTTACATATATTTACTGCATAACTGTTCAATAAGTCGTACGTGTTACATTGTAGTTAATTTAGTGATACCAGATCACAGAAGATTAAATTAACACTCCCTTGTAACTAAAAGTACGTTATTCACGACCTAGATGGAAATGAACAACCCATCGTGAAAGGTTGAAGTGTAAGGCTCAGATTGGCTTGTCTTGACCAAGATATTACACTAGTGCATGACTGATGCACTGAATAGGACCTACAGGAGGATAAATTCTGCAGAACTGAACAAGGAAGAATTAGACCTCAGTGGTTCGTTATTTCTTAACCTTCGTCCCTTAAATAGGATCACGTGGGATTGGTAAATATTGCTTTGACTTATCATGGGTAGCGAATCAATGAGATTCAATACTTTTTATCTTGGGCAATATTATTAGTCACATGTGATTGCTAAGATTTAAAACGAAGAATCGTGTGCAAGTGCGCTTGTTTGATTTACCCCCTTGGGAGGTTCATAAGCTTTATCATACCAAATCTTGCAAGTGGAATTAGTTTCCGGTATGAATAATAATGTTGGATCGTTCCTTGACCAAGGACAAAAGATATTAATTAATGGAAAGCTATTTCAGTGGCTTGAATTAATTAATGGGCTAGATAATCTTAAACACGGGAAATAATGACCGGGAGCCATATTGACTGTAATATGGGTTAAGATGGATAGTGCAATATTAATTATGTAGTGAGATTAATTAATATTTATGGGCTTGAATTATATTGTGGCTCAATATTAGACATTCAAGGTCCATTATAAGGTCCAATCTTAATTCTCCTAAAGGCCCCCTGAGTAGCCCAACATATAGTCCATTAACTGAAAAGGTGATTAAAATAAAATAAATATTGTTGCTTAATTTTCCAACTAAAATTTTTGAAAATTATAAATATGTTGGGAGAAAGATTTTCTTTGAATTTTGTTATGGAATGAAGATATGTATTCTTGAAATACAAGATTATCTCATTAAATTCAAGAAATCTCCCACTTTATTATTTATAATGAAATTTTCAAAATTTTGAAAATAGAGGGCAAGAAAGATTTTCTTGATTTTCTTGAAAAGATATTATGGAAGATATGTATTTCTTGAAATACAAGAATATCTCATAAATTCAAGAAGATCCAAATCTTGGTTTCTTGCAAGCCTATATTTTCGAAAATAGTCCATACAAATAGAGTGGGTGGAATTTTGTGGAATATTATAATTATGGGAAAAAGAATATAAGTGATATATTCAAGATTTCTTGGAGATCAAGAAAAGATTTTCCCACATTGTTTTTGGCCACAATTTTCGTCCACCCCAGTATCTATAAATAGGGGATGATTCTTTCATTCCCATGTACAATTCCATGTGCTGGAAAAATTAGTAAATCCACAAAGGTGGTGCAACATATTTTATTTTCCTTTTGTTAAATCGTTCACAAGAATCCTTCCACCGGATAGTCGAACGAGGACTAAGGGAATACTTGGGAAGTCATTACGGTTAGTCTAATCAGCCATACCGTTGCCATCCCAAGAGGTACATTCAATAAACTTCGTGAAATTCGCGTCGTGGGTTTTCGTGAATTATTATATGCATGATATGTTGTTGATTATTATTTGAATTAATATAAGATTAATTCATGCTAGTAATAATTAAAGAATTAAATTTGTATTTAAATATTCACCCCGAATAGATCTGTGCAACTTATTCCCCAACAAGCCGCAGTATCGAGCCACGGTTTAGACTCTGAATTTTTAAATTGTAATTTAATTCGCGGACATTAAATTTGAAATTGGATAGTAGAATTGCTAGATCTATTTTGCAGGTATCCAATTGTCATGGAATTTAATGTGTTTGTTTATGCATGCATATAAACTGTGTTTTTTAATTCGATTCGTTCAGATTCGTTTTGCCTCGTGAGAAAATCCACGAGTAGATTAGAATTTGTTTGATTTGATCAATGTAATAGACTAGTCTAGATCTAGGTTTATTTATTTTTTGTAAATAAATTATAATCGGATCAAAACGAGGACGAGAGACGGTTAATTAAAGGACGAAATCGAACGCTGACGCTGCCTCGCAAGCATGACGGCGCCCGGCGAGGCCGTAGTGGCCGAGCGTGAGGATGGCGCGCGCGCGACGGGCGCTAAGCGCCAGCGACTGGGACCGTCTTGGAGCGACCAGCGGACGGCGGCGGAGAGCACGTGCTTTCGGGTGCCGAGAACCGCGGCGGCGAGGCGGCTTGCCGAAATCTTCCGAGGCGCGCGGTCTTGGCTCGCCGAAATCTGCTGGCAACGGCGGGTCTTGGCTACCGATCATGACCAAAATTTTGAAATTTGAATGGCTGTCGGCGGATCTCGTGCATCCATCCCGGATGCCTTGGCGTGGCGTGGCGTTTCGAGATGGAGTATTTTTCGAGACGATCGAGTGGGAGAAATTCGAGACGGTGTTTCTTCAAAATCAAGCCAAGAAAAATCAAACCATGACAATTGGATAATTTGTGCCCCAATATGTTTAATTTTTTTCTTTTTGCTTGATTTATTTTGAGCTATCTTATGCTTTATTTAATTTGTTTAAATGTGTTTGCATGAGAGTTGCCAAATGAAAAATCTCAACTTCAAAATTACTAAGTATGTTTAAATAATTAATTGACAATTTTATTCCGGATAATAAAATTGAATTAATTTTGACCTCCATGATTTATTTATTTGTAAATTCTTTTAGAGAAATTCCCCACACGGGACGGGTCAAAAGATAGCTTTTCACATGAATGAATTCCAAAGTGGATGATTGTGGGTTATTACTAGTGGCGGCGATATGACCCTACCACGCGAGGCTCGTTCAAAGCGAAATAATAATCCTGTATTTAATCATGGTTATTACTTAGGTATAAAATTGATATGCATATACTTCCCAAAGTCCTGTCGATTTTATATTGGTCAATCAGGAGCCAACTATTAATCTGGATATTAAAGGTTTATAAATTGTTCTTGTTTGTAACACTGCTTGAATGTGTTTAAATAATGACCCACCCCACGTGGCTTATTTAAACTGTTTTTGAGATGTTGGGCGATGATGTTCATATTTTTTTTTTAGATTTTAAATATGATGCATGTGATCGAATCTTGTGATATACTTGTGCTTATGCATATAGTTATTTATTTCAGTTCAGCATGTCATTACCTTTTAATCCACTGTTATTATACTTAAAGTCAATACAATATGGAAACTATATTGATTGGAAAATTATAATTGTCCTAATTGCACAAAAGCACAAGTGAATTTTTGACACACCAAAATCAGATGAGCCAACTGACGAGTCAAAACATGCGGGACTCGTCAGATCACCTTGCGAGAGATGTCGTCGCTGAAAATGGTGGAGGGCAAACCCGTAAGGGATTACGTCCTCAAAATAGATGGCTCATCTGAACAAACTTGAGATTCTGAGTGCAGATTATGATCTGGATACTCAGATGAATTTGGTACTTCACTCTCTGCCCAAAAAGTTTTTGAGCATTTTGGCATCACTAGCTAATTTGTTGCAAGCTTTTGGTCTCGGCAGAAATGTTAATAAGGCACCAAACTCAAGCTTTGACGGCAAGTGGCCCGTCTTCATCTTCTAGGCCAAGGGAAAGCAAGATAAAGAAGAGGACCAAAAGCCATAAGCAATAAAACTCAACTGTTGCCATGGGCAATGGTAAGATGAGGAATGCTTGTGATGTCAAGGAAAATCCAAAGAGGAAGTGCTTAAGCTGCGGTGAGATAGGACAATGGAGGTTTTGGCTGTTCCAACCCCAAAAGGGACGGAAAGAAAGGTAATTCTCACGCACTAGTTGTTGAAACTTGTTTAGCGGCGTATACTTCTCATTCGTGGGTGGTTGATACGAGATCCACTAATCATGTTTGCTTCACGGGTTCAAACTGATCCGGCAATTTAGTGGGAGTGAGATCCTCATCACACTGGGCGACGTTACGAAAGTAGCAATTATTGCAATGCTACGTAAGTGGCATATATTGCAATGCTACGATAGTAACGACTATTACAATACTACGCAAGTAGCATACATTGCAATGCTACATGAGTAGTAGTTAAAGCAGTGGGAGAAGTGCACCTATCTTTTGAAGATAAAGTTTTTTGAGATTATCTTTATGTTCCCAGTTTTAGAAAGAATTCACTTTCAGTTTCTAAAATTCTATTAAAGGACACTAAGTTTCTTCTAATAAGAATGACATCATTTCTTGAAATGATGAGTGTATCTGTTACGGGACATTGATGGAAAATCTCTATACAATTAACTGTGCACACCGCTCACGAAATGCATCCTATAACACATCAATTGTTTCCGAGAAAAGAAAACGTTCATCAGACGTGAACGAGACACTTCTTTGGCATCTAAGATTGGGTCATATAAATCCAAAAAGGATCCAAAGGTTGGTGAGAGACGGTTCACTAGGATCTTCTCCAAGTTGAACCGATTCCAACCTGCGAATCATGTTTGGAGGGTAATATGACCAAGAGGGCATTTGGAGCCAAGGGGAATAGGGCGAAAGAAGTGTTAGAGATCGTTCACACAGATGTATGTGGTCCAATGTCAACCAAAGCAAGAGGAGGTTATGAGTATTTTTATTGATGATTACTCAAGGTACGGTTACATTTTCCTTGTGAAGCATAAATCTGAGACATTTGAGAAATTCAAAGAATTTAAGGCTCAAACAGAGAATCATAGGGAAAAACGTATCAAGTCTCTACGATGTCTTAGGATCAGTAAACAGGTAACTCATTTCATTGATGGATTTTGTATTTTACAAGTACAGAAATAATTTGCAAAATATTACCTAATCATCTGACCTAAGATCTGATCTTCTATTCACTTCTTGTCTCTCACGCCTTCCGAAATTTGAAAGATATCGTACATCCTCTTAAGAACTTACTTCTGGTGATCTTCTTCAATGAAGTTTCCTCTCTCCATTGCATCAATATAGGTGTTGTAGCATGGATAAACCCGACCTCTCCTGGGCACGAAGGATCCTAAATAATCCAACAAAGACTGCATGAAGCAACCTCGTGAGGGGACCAGGATCGTTTTAATAATTCTCACAAGATAAAACCTTCAAGTCGCAAAATTAAACCTTTCGGGTAGTCGGCGATTCGGAAATCGCGATCGCGATTTCAACTTTTATATCCTCAAGTCGGGAGCGACTGCGCACGGCCCTAACTATCTGATTCACATAGTCAATGATGACCCCGACACACCACTAATCCGCCCTTCACATCCGCTCCACGATTGGCGCACGCTGAAGATGGATGATTTCTGGCCGGTCAAGGCGAGATTAATGGTTCCCGATATTGTAGCCCTTTCATAGGCATTATTCCTTATGTAAATTCCCACCCAAAGGTTGGGAGTCATAGTATAAATAGGCCACCATGGCCACCTCTGTAATAGATCGAACAACTTATACTTCTAGGCATATACATACATCATCTCCCTGGCTTGGATACCCCCGGACGTAGTCTGATTCCAAAGACGAACCGGGTCACCAACTTCTTTATCTCTTTCTCTGTTTCGATTGCCTTTAGCATACGCATTTCACAATAATTATTGTTTAACAGAGAGTAGATAAAAACCGATTACAACAATTGGTGCCGTCGTGGAACACATTTCTTGAGAAATTTCAACAATTCTCAAGAGTCCTCACCTTCAAACTCTAAGAAAAACAAAATGGCAACCAACCAGGGGAAAGCTATAATCGGGAATGAAACCGACGTTCGTGATGGCGTTGAGGTTTCACTGAGTTCTCAGCCCACTCATCGGGCAGCCCCGACTGATTCCCCCGACTGGTGGAATCTGGTCCAAACACCAGAGGATGCCAAAGCAGTGATGGCCGTCCTCAACAAGAAATGTCTCAATTTCGGCTTTGAGGAGGAACGACTGACGAAAAAATGACCCCCTACGAACCTCCAAAGGTAAAGCGTTATGACGGAAAAAGGGCGGTCCACGGGCCAACCGGCATACTGGCAAATAAACAAAGCTATCGTTGAACCACCGGGCCATAGATGAACCAGCCCGGGTTTGAATAGTGTATTCACGCCTCGGAAGCCAGCGGGAAGGCCCTCATGGGCGGCGAGGGCGAGGCTCACTCTCAACCATGCCATGATGAGCGGGTGGAAAGAGATCTTGCCATGGCCGCGACATGCACCATCGAGGATCGCCGAGACGTTCGGCATACCACCACCAGTCCGCAGGCGGGGGGCGATAACCGTCTGCGGCCTTTCGGTCGCTTGGCGTTAGCTAGGACCGTCCCAACGGTGTTGGAAAAAGGTGGGTAACGGGATGGACCGTCTGGGTCTAACAATCGACCTTGTCATCCCCGATTAAGCCCTTGGGAACTATAATCACTCGGCACTGCCCAGAGGAAAATCAAAGATAAGCGGCTCTAGATCGCTTCAAGCGGAGTCTGAGACCCCGAGTCCATATGGCGAAGTAATGCGTTATATGGCCTCAATGGGGGTATCGGATCTTGACGAAGTGTAGACTTTTCTCCACGATCTTTGGCGACCAGCCCACATGTGGTACACTTGCAATCTCTCCATTGATACTTTTCGAGCAATCGCCTCGATTATTCTTCGGCCACTATCGTCGATGGCACCCGACTGCGACAAAGGCAGGTTGTTCATGAACATACGTCGGGGAGATTTGAGTCGGATCGATCCTATGTTGAGAGGATCGATAGACTTATCATTGAAGGCGACCCCATTGGGGGCGAGGCCAAAATTGTTGGGGCGATGTCGGCCTCGGAAAGAGGAACCAAGCTATGGCGGCGCATGACCCACGACTACCCGACTAGCTACACCGATTTGGGTGAAAAGGGCCAAATGACCTCATCCATACCATGGAATTGCTAGAGACCCTCGCTCTCGAGACAAAGGAAGTCGCAGAGCCCAAGAAAGGTTCCAAGAAAATTGGGGGTCATTACAAGACACCCGACAGCTTCAAACCATTTGAGGAGTCCATTTCGGTGAAGCTGATGGAGGTTCTGTGTATGACACCTAGTAACGCGTTATACCCTGGATCCGGGGGCGAGACATGTTGCGAGCACCCACCCCATGAAAGATAAAAGCCACGCAAAACCCGAACAAGTATTGCCACTATCATGACCCGGAGGACACTACACCAAAATGAAGTGTCGAGATCTGTTGGAAGCGCCAGGAAGCTTTATGAAGATGGTCACCAATGAGTTTGTCAAGAATCCTCGGGCGGAATCGGGGGGCAAGGTCGACTACATGACCGCCAACCCGGGCCGGGAGATACGTTCAAAAACTGATGGGGTACCTGGCCGCTCTGAACAGATTCATCTCCCGAATGGGGGATAAATGCAAGCCCATGTTCGACACCATCAGAAAGAAGACGAGGTTTGAATGGACATCTGAGAGTCAGGATGCTCTTGACAGGATCAAAGCATATCCGGCCGACGCCAAGATTTTAGCCAAACCCTCCACGACGAAAACTATTTCTATACTTGGCGACCCTCAAAACCGCCACTGGCCTTGTTTGTATATGGGCGAGGGTCAAACCAATCTGCCCATTTACTTTGTCAGTCAGACGCTAAATGAAACCGAGCAGCGATACCCTCTTCTAGAGAAATTAGCTTATGCTCTAGTTATGAGTGTGAGGAAACTGAGACCTTACTTCTTCGATCACCAAGTGGAGGTCCTCACTTCCTTACCCCTACGCAACGTGCTCCATCGACCAGATACATCGGGCCGATGCCTCAAGTGGGCCATCGAGGTTGGACAGTATGGGGTAACATATCGCCATGCCTACAAAAAAGCTCGAGGCCTTGGCGACTTCATCGTTGAATTAACCCTCCTCCCAGGGCCAGCAGTTCGACCGCCCCGGCATGGGAGTTATGCGTGAATAGCTCGGCAATCACAACAAATCGAAAGGGGAATTGTGTTAATCAGTCCAGATGGGATTTCTTTTTAGAATGCCATCACTTTCGATTTCCCTACCACCAACAACGAGGCCGAATATGAAGCGCTGATCAACAGTTTAGAAATGTCCGCCGCAATGGGAATCAAGCGACTTCAAGTACACACCGACTCCTAGCTCATAGCACGCCAGATATCAGGGGAGTATGAGGCCCGTGACGAGCGGATGTCGGTCTACCAAGAGGTCGTCAAAGCACTTTGCCTGAAATTTGAACAAATCTACATCAAGCTAGTACCAAGGGATGCGAACTCCCAAGCCGATGCATTGGCACGACTAGCGACTTCGGAGGGACCAGCAGAGTTGAGGGATGTCACCATCACGAAACTCTCCCACCCCTCCACTGCTAACACAACGGTCGCTGCCCTAGATACCCCGAGTTTAAGCTGGATGACCCCCATAATCGACTACTTGATGACTGGGGCATTACCAACCCGATTGCATTCTGGGCAAAGCAATTGCAACTAAGGGCAAGAAGGTACACATTGGTTGGTAACGAACTATATAAGCGAGGCTTCGCCGCACCCATCGCTTTCCGATGTGTTACCGGAGCAAAGGCTATCCTCTGCAAGATATTCACGACGGGGTATTCGGAAACCACACTGGGGGGCAGTCGCTCGCTCATAAGACGATGAGACAGGGGTATTATTGGCTAACTTTAAAGGCCGATGCCATGGTTTTCTCACGGAAATGCCATAAATGTCAAATACACGCACCATCAATCAAGGTCTCACCTGAGGAACTCACCAGCATCCTCAGTCCTTGGCCTTTTGCAAAGTGGGGGATAGATATCATCGGGCCATTACCAAATGACCCGAAGTTCGATCAGTACATACCTAGTCGCGATGAGATTACTTCACAAAATGGCCGAAATTTGAGGCTTTGGCGACCATAGATCAGGATCACGTCATCAAATTCATATGGCGAAACATCATCTGTAGATTTGACCTACCGCAAGCAATTATATCTGATAATGGGAAGCAGTTCGATGGTCATAAGATCGAAAGTTTCTTCAGAAAATGGAAAATCACCAAGCTTTTCTCTACCCCTTATCACCCTCAGTTAAATGGTCAAGTCGAAGCTATGAACAAGATCATCAAGCACACTCTGAAAACCAAGATTGAGGGAGGAAAAGGGAAGTGGGCGATGAGTTACGGATGTCTTCATGGTCATCTGAGCGACTGCGAAATTCGACGGAGAGACCCTTATTCGATGGCATTTGGCTCAGAAGCAGTCATACCCGTAGAGGTTGATTTCCAAACTCTCAGAACCTCGCAGATCGCGACCGACTGCAACGATGAGGCCTTGGCCAGAAACCTAGACTTACTCGAAGAGAAGCGATTAGAGGCAGGTATCCAAAATGTGAGATACAAACAACAAATCCAAAAAATACTACAACTCTAAAGTCGACTTTGAAAATTCAAAAAAGCGACACAGTCTGAAAGAAGACTCTCGGAGTAACCAAAGGAACTTTCGGACCAAACTGGGAAGGACCATACAAGGTCGCTCGAGTATTATCCAACGGGGCATATGAGCTCGAGAACCCAGATGGCACTCGATCTCAAGATGCAGTGGAACGATCTCATCTGAAGAGATACTATCAGTAGGGTCGAGGCCAGTGTACTTATAAACTTTCAGGCGAGTCAATAATAATGAGTTAAATTTTCTTTTTCACAATTCCTGTGTTTAAACCCAGGGAGGTCACATAGATGAAACATCGACCTCCCCCGGGAATGACTTTCGACATATTTGCTGCTAGATCACCACCCCAGCGGTGTGATCCTCCCCTAACTTTATAAGACGACTAAGCGAG
Source organism: Stenogyne calaminthoides (assembly GCA_037126765.1). NCBI lineage: Eukaryota > Viridiplantae > Streptophyta > Magnoliopsida > Lamiales > Lamiaceae > Stenogyne > Stenogyne calaminthoides. The sequence goes on along the minus strand of JBBCBC010000029.1, from coordinate 1,791,482 downwards.
GTTCAATCTAAAATCGCAATGCCAATAAGACGAATGAACATACGCACAGATTATAGTCGCATAAGGAAATCAAGTCGGCACAATAAAGGAAAGAAAAAGGTAGATTTCATTAATGACAACAAGCCCGAAGGTCGGTACATTATAAGAGCCCGAAGGCTAGAACCAAGATACATCATGATAACTGACGACAGATGTTTTACTACAACCCAATATCCAAGACTGGCAGACGACTTCCGGCTTTAAGGCATGCTGATCAAAAGTATTGTTGGAGATGGGGTTCAACAACTTCTAAATCTCCTTTTTCTTATCGGGATTCTTGATGACATCATTCTTAAGAACGATCAAGAATCCCATCAGCAGCACTGACTATGTTCAAAGGCTGCCCACCTAATTGTTGCTGAATAACGTTGGTGAGGGTGTGGGCAGCCCGCCTCCGGGATCTTGGGCTGGTAAACACCTCCCCTAGAGGCCAGTTGTGGCAAAAGGACCCGCCGTTGATGACCGTTCCCATGGGACGGGATGAAGGAGATCAACATCCAACGGGGGAAGATGGGTAATTTTGGCCAATTCTTCCAGAAATTGGTCATCCACCGGTTCATCATTATCATCGTCTTCACGACGGTCGCCCATAACCTTAGCCAATGAACTTTCACCCACATGCCCGGTGGTGGAGCCAGAAAATCGGCGGCGACGCAGGGCAATAGGGATGTCATCCTCAAAAGATGAGGAAGCCACCATGGGCTGAGAGGCAAAAAGGGATTTGGAAACACTAGAATCCATAAATTCGAAGAAGGGCACCAAAGTTCTTACCTGTGATTAATTCCGCTATAGGGACACGAGAATGCGTTTCCGGTGGAAGGGAGAAAGAACCAGGAAGAGTATCTTGAGGAAATTCTTTCGCAAGACAGTCGCAGGAAATAAGGTTTTCAAAACCTAATTCCCCGCCTATTTATCGAAGAAAATGAGGGGCCAAAATGAAATTAGCCAAAACTTCGGCCCCCTAGCAACAAAAAGACACGAGGGGCTCGCGTGAAATCCACTGCGGCATCTAATTGGACGAAATGGCGGCACTTTACGTCATCATCCTGGCACGATATCATTTTGAATCCCTGAGATCGAGGGAAGTCTGATGCGACGATTCATATTATCGAGGTGACTTTTCACCGCCTCGGATAATAAGTAAGCTCATAGGAGACTTTCCGTGTCGGATGGTCGCGAGTCGATTTAGTCCATGTGTCAAGCCAAGGTCCCTCTCCGGAACAAGAGACCTCGACTTGAGGGGCAATTGTTGTAGCATGGATAAACCCGCCTCCCTCCGGGCACGGCAAGATCCTAAACAATCCAACAAAGATCGGGTATGAAGTAACCTCGCAAGGGACCAAGGGATCGAGACCATGTAATTCCCACAAGACCAAACCTTCAAGTCGCAAAGGCTCGACAACTTGGGTAATCGGCCCGTTGGGAAATCGCGATGCGATTTCCCTTTATATCCTCAAGTCGGAGCCGACCGCACCATCCATAACTATCACGATTCACGTGGTTAATGATGACCCCAACACTCCACTAATCCGCCCCTCCACATCCGCTCCCACGATTGGCTCCGCGCTGAAGATGGGCGATTTACGGCGGTCAAAAGCGAGATTAATGGTTCCCGATATTGTAACCCTTTCATAGGCATTATTCCTTATGTAAATTCTCACTAAAAAGGGTGGAGTCATAGTATAAATAGGCCACCCACGGCCCCTCTCAGAATAAGTTGAACAACTTATACTTCTAGGCATATACATACATTCTCTCCCTGGCTTGGACGCCCCCAGACGTAGTCTGATTCCAAAGACGAACCGGGTCACCAACTTCTTTGTCTCTTTCTCTGTTTTGATTGCCTTTTTATCATACGTTTCACAATAATTATTGTTATGGCGAGTAGATAAAAACCGCCATAAACAATAGGCTTGTCTAAAAGTAACTGGATCGTATTGTTTCTCTTCAGAGGAGGCATTAGAAATTCGTATCTTGGTGCCGAAGGTCTCATTGTCATTACCTGACCTTATCTCATGACCTCTTGATAGAATTCTGGATATTTAGCTTCAAGTCAGTCCAGAAAGATTTCGTCGAAAAGCATGTCATCCTTCTCTTCTGGAACTTGTTGTATCATGAAGACATCACATAACTAGTCAGTCTTTATAACTCTCCATGGTTCGCGAAGATCTTCTCTGCAGATAAGAATATCATCCATGCTGGTAGGAAGGGCACATTCAATCCATGATTCATCAACTCCAGCTCATGTCACAGCAGCCTTTTTCTTCTGCTTCCTTCTGAAGGCTCTGTCAAGTCCTCCAGCTTCTCGTAGCTACTTCCTTCCAGCATCTTCGATGACCTTTCTACGCTTGATCTGATTTTGTTATTCTTTGATGCTCGCTCGATGAGAGTAGAAGTTCAGATCTGGTCACCACAATCTTTTTCTTGGGTTCCTTTGCCTGCTTCCCTTTCTGCACCTTCTTTTTCTCGAATCGCTTCGGTGACTCGAAGTGAATTCCTCTTGAGCTTCTAGCTAACGCCCGGACCTTTAAACTTCTTCCTCATTACGGATTAGTTTTACGAGCGATTGATGAAAAAATCCTCAATCCTCGCCGACTCTAGTAGTCGGATCCACCATAAATTGCTTTACGTTCAGAGATAGCCTTGTCTTGAAGATCAAGCTGCTTAGTATGCTCTTCCATCGTAGAAAACAAATCGGTAGCTTCGATGTCGGCTAATTCGGTACTTTGAGTTGGTGCAAAGGCGATCACTATAGTAAGTTGACCTTGACCTTCCTGGAGTTTTTCTGATGTTCCGCTTTCACTCTTCCTTCCCCCTTTTTGGTTGCATAAAAAAGGAGTCGGATGTTTTTCTCGAGGTAGTGAAACGGGTTGACATTTCCTTTTTCAGATCTTCTACCTCCAATGATTGAATCCTTACGGTTGAGGTAGAGGATGGTGCAGGTCCAAGCATTTTTGACACTGCTTCTTCCAAGGCCTTCTTGGCAATAGAGACAGAAACCTCAAACTTCCTGACCGAGGCCTCAAAGCTGGAGTCTGCTTGCATTAGAGATTTATAGGCTTCTTCAAGTAGAATTCTGACCTCAGAAAGCATTGACACCTCCAGGCCCAGCTTTTGCAACATTTTCTCTACTCTGGCCATCTCACTTAAAGCAATGTCAGAATGCATTTCCGTCAGCTTCTTCGCAATCTGATTCCTCTAAGATTCAACAAGCTGCTTAGTTCTTTCATCCATTTGAACAAGCAAGTTTGAAGCAAGTGTGTTGAACCGAGTTTCAACAGATGCCTTTACCCCATTCAGAATAGTCATGGATACTTGATCCAGGGTTTCAGGCGGAATCGTGAAGACTGGAGCAGATGTTTGTGCCTCACCAGTCAGGGTCTCATCTGTAGCATCCTCGACTGGTACATCGGCAACTAGCTCAATATCCCAATCTGACTGACCTCCTTCCTCAATCTCAATCTCCGGATAGCCTATCAGTTTGTTGACCAACCATGCGACGTCAGCGTCTGTTGCTAACTCAGTAGCACTACTCATGCCTGTCAGATTCTTCATTCTTAGCTCCATGTCAACAAACTCATCCCTTCCGAAAGCATCTAGGACCAACAGAAAGTCCTCGATGTGCTGCAATCGAACATCCCTCCAAAATAGGGCATCTGCAAAAATCTGTCTCATACCCGGATGATCCACTAGAAACGAATAATGCTTGGTCATAAAGTTTTCCACCCTTCTCCTCAGAAATTTGACAATAGGTTGCTCAAGCTCAGGAGATTCAAACCGCCGGCCAGGTTGAAAGGGTTGTGGACGATAGAGACAAACATTGCTTTCTGCGAGCGATCAATGTCCGAGTAAACTTCTTTGAATATGCTCGATCTCTGGTTCAATCTGTGGTTGGGCAGGTGTAGGAAGAGAGATGGGTTCTGGTTGAGGTTCAGTAGGCTCAGTTTGAGGCAAGTCGGGTTGAGAAGTTACTGGAGGTTGAACCTCAAAGGATGGAATTTGCTCAGATGTAGTAGGTTCAGGTTGAAGCGGGGTTGAAGTGGGGAGAGGGTTATGCAGGAGGTGAGGATAAGGGTATATCGGAGTTGAGGAGATGGAGGAGTAGGTGATCTGGGATAATGAGTGGGTTCATGACCTTTAAATAGTGAGCTCGGATGAGGCGAGTCGGAAAGATTCGGACTTCATCTGAGCTTTTTCAAGTTGTTCACTGCTTGTTCACGGTCTCCCATCGACCCAGTTTCTTCAACAACTCTCGACTCTTTGCCCGTCTTGAAACCGTGCGTTAAGAACTCTGCATAGTCTCCTCACCAAATTTTGCTCGATCAATAGCTCTTCTCCTGATTCCAATACTTCAACATCACTGTCTTCGTCCCCAAGACCCCCAGAAGGCATCCTAACCTTCTTCGACTGTTGGGATTATACTGGAAAGTATGCTTTTACTTTGTATAATCGGCCCAATTTTTGAACTTATTCTTTGAAATAAATTGTTTATCACCGATGCTTTAAATATTATTGAATGTTACATATATTTCTTTGCATAAACTGTTCAATAAGTCGTCGTGTTACATTGTAGTTAATTTAGTGATACCCGGATCACGAAAGATTAAATTAACACTCCCTTGTAACTAAAAGTACGTTATTCACGACCTAGATGGAAATGAACAACCCATCGTGAAAGGTTGAAGTGTAAGGCTCAGATTGGCTTGTCTTGACCAAGATATTACACTAGTGCATGACTGATGCACTGAATAGGACCTACAGGAGGATAAATTCTGCAGAACTGAACAAGGAAGAATTAGACCTCAGTGGTTCGTTATTTCTTAACCTTCGTCCCTTAAATAGGATCACGTGGGATTGGTAAATATTGCTTTGACTTATCATGGGTAGCGAATCAATGAGATTCAATACTTTTTATCTTGGGCAATATTATTAGTCACATGTGATTGCTAAGATTTAAAACGAAGAATCGTGTGCAAGTGCGCTTGTTTGATTTACCCCCTTGGGAGGTTCATAAGCTTTATCATACCAAATCTTGCAAGTGGAATTAGTTTCCGGTATGAATAATAATGTTGGATCGTTCCTTGACCAAGGACAAAAGATATTAATTAATGGAAAGCTATTTCAGTGGCTTGAATTAATTAATGGGCTAGATAATCTTAAACACGGGAAATAATGACCGGGAGCCATATTGACTGTAATATGGGTTAAGATGGATAGTGCAATATTAATTATGTAGTGGGATTAATTAATATTTATGGGCTTGAATTATATTGTGGCTCAATATTAGACATTCAAGGTCCATTATAAGGTCCAATCTTAATTCTCCTAAAGGCCCCCTGAGTAGCCCAACATATAGTCCATTAACTGAAAAGGTGATTAAAATAAAATAAATATTGTTGCTTAATTTTCCAACTAAAATTTTTGAAAATTATAAATATGTTGGGAGAAAGATTTTCTTTGAATTTTGTTATGGAATGAAGATATGTATTCTTGAAATACAAGATTATCTCATTAAATTCAAGAAATCTCCCACTTTATTATTTATAATGAAATTTTCAAAATTTTGAAAATAGAGGGCAAGAAAGATTTTCTTGATTTTCTTGAAAAGATATTATGGAAGATATGTATTTCTTGAAATACAAGAATATCTCATAAATTCAAGAAGATCCAAATCTTGGTTTCTTGCAAGCCTATATTTTCGAAAATAGTCCATACAAATAGAGTGGGTGGAATTTTGTGGAATATTATAATTATGGGAAAAAGAATATAAGTGATATATTCAAGATTTCTTGGAGATCAAGAAAAGATTTTCCCACATTGTTTTTGGCCACAATTTTCGTCCACCCCAGTATCTATAAATAGGGGATGATTCTTTCATTCCCATGTACAATTCCATGTCTTTGGAAAAATTAGTAAATCCACAAAATATGTGGTGCAACATATTTTATTTTCCTTTTGTTAAATCGTTCACAAGAATCCTTCCACCGGATAGTCGAACGAGGACTAAGGGAATACTTGGGAAGTCATTACGGTTAGTCTAATCAGCCATACCGTTGCCATCCCAAGAGGTACATTCACGTAAACTCGTAGAATTCCGCATGCGTAGGTTTTACGTGAATTATTATATGCATGATATGTTGTTGATTATTATTTGAATTAATATAAGATTAATTCATGCTAGTAATAATTAAAGAATTAAATTTGTATTTAAATATTCACCCCGAATAGATCTGTGCAACTTATTCCCCAACAATCGTATCGAGCCCGCGGTTTTAGACTCTGAATTTTTAAATTGTAATTTAATTCGGGACATTAAATTTGAAATTGGATAGTAAATTGCTAGATCTATTTTGCGGTATCCAATTGTCATGGAATTTAATGTGTTTGTTTATGCATGCATATAAAAGCGTGTTTTTTAATTCGATTAGCTTCGATTCGTTTTTTGCCTCGTGAGAAAATCCACGAGTAGATTAGAATTTGTTTGATTTGATCAATGTAATAGACTAGTTTTAGATCAGGTTTATTTATTTTTGTAAATAAATTATAATCGATCGAAAATGAGCGATTTAAGACGGCGAATTAAAGGACGAATCCGTAACGCGGACGCTACTGCTAGCACGCATCGGGCGCCGGGCGCAGGCCGAGTGGCCGAAAGGCTACAGAGAGGATGGCCGCAGACGCGACGGGCGGGCGCTTAGGCGATTTTGGGACCGACCAGCGGATCTGACCAAAGTGACGGGCGCGAGAAAGACGTTTGGGCCGAGAATCACGGGCGTAGGCGAGTGCATGGTTGTCGAAGTTCCCGCCGAGGCGCTGGCGGAAGGGCCCGCCGAAGTCCCCGCCGAGGGTACGCATGGGTGCAATACGATCGCGCTTAAGGCACGCTGAGGTTGAACGGCCAGCCGTCGGATAGGGCGCGTAGCATCCCGAACGGGCGAAATGCCATGTGGGCGGGCGCCGAGATGGAGTATTTTTCGAGACGACGAGCGGGAGAAATTCGAGATTCGTTTCTTCAAAATCGCCAAGAAAAATCAAACCATGACAATCGATAATTTGTGCTCAATATGTTTAATTTTTTCTCGCTTTTGCTTGATTTATTTTGAGCTATCTTATGCTTTATTTAATTTGTTTAAATGTGTTTGCATGAGAGTTGCCAAATGAAAAATCTCAACTTCAAAATTACTAAGTATGTTTAAATAATTAATTGACAATTTTATTCCGGATAATAAAATTGAATTAATTTTGACCTCCATGATTTATTTATTTGTAAATTCTTTTAGAGAAATTCCCCCCACGGGACGGGTCAAAAGATAGCTTTCACATGAATGAATTCCAAAGTGGATGATTGTGGGTTATTACTAGTGGCGACGATGACCCTACCCACGAGGCTCGTTCAAAGCGAAATAATAATCCTGTATTTAATCATGGTTATTACTTAGGTATAAAATTGATATGCATATACTTCCCCGAAGTCCCTGTCAATTTTATATTGGTCAAGTGGGAGCCAACTATTAATCTGGATATTAAAGGTTTGTAACTGTTCTTGTTTGTAACCTGCTTGAATGTGTTTAAATAATGACCCACCCCACGTGGCTTATTTAAACTGTTTTGAGATGTTGGCTGATGCATGTTCATATTTTTTTTTTAGATTTTAAATATGATGCATGTGATCGAATCTTGTGATATACTTGTGCTTATGCATATAGTTATTTATTTCGATTCGAGATGTCATTACCTTTTTAATCCACTGTTATTATACTTAAAGTCAATACAATATGGAAACTATATTGATTGGAAAATTATAATTGTCCTAATTGCACAAAAGCACAAGTGAATTTTTGACACACCAAAATTAGATGAGCCAACTGACGAGTCAAAACATGCGGGACTCGTCAGATCACCTTCTGAGATGTGTCGTCGTGAAAATGGTGGATGGTGGAGGGCAAACCCATAAGGGATTACGTCCTCAAAATAGATGGCCCATCTGAACAAACTTGAGATTCTCGAGTCGATTATATGATCTGGATACTCAGATGAATTTGGTACTTCACTCTCTGCCCAAAAAGTTTTTGAGCATTTTGGCATCACTAGCTAATTTGTTGCAAGCTTTTGGTCTCGCGTGAGAAATGTTAATAAGGCACCAAACTCAAGCTTTGATTTTAGTGGCCCGCCTTCATCTTCTAGGCCAAGGAAAGCAAGATAAAGAAGAGGACCAAAAACCATAAGCAATAAAACTCAAATCGTTGCCATGGGCAATGGTAAGATGAGGAATGCTTGTGATGTCAAGGAAAAATCCAAAGAGGAAGTGCTTAAAATCCAAAGTGAGATAGACAATGGAGGTTTTGGTTTGCTCCAACCCCAAAAGGGACGGAAAGAAAGGTAATTCTCACGCACTAGTTGTTGAAACTTGTTTAGCGGCGTATACTTCTCATTCGTTGGGTGGTTGATACGAGATCCACTAATCATGTTTGCTTCACGGGTTCAAATGGACCCGAAATTTAGTGGGAGTGAGATCCTCATCACACTGGGCGACGTTACGAAAGTAGCAATTATTGCAATGCTACGTAAGTGGCATATATTGCAATGCTACGATAGTAACGACTATTACAATACTACGCAAGTAGCATACATTGCAATGCTACATGAGTAGTAGTTAAAGCAGTGGGAGAAGTGCACCTATCTTTTGAAGATAAAGTTTTTTGAGATTATCTTTATGTTCCCAGTTTTAGAAAGAATTCACTTTCAGTTTCTAAAATTCGATTAAAGGACACTAAGTTTCTTCTAATAAGAATGACATCATTTCTTGAAATGATGAGTGTATCTGTTACGGGACATTGATGGAAAATCTCTATACAATTAATTAACATGCACACCTCACGAAATGCATCCTATAACACATCAATTGTTTCCGAGAAAAGAAAACGTTCATCAGACGTGAACGAGACACTTCTTTGGCATCTAAGATTGGGTCATATAAATCCAAAAAGGATCCAAAGGTTGGTGAGAGACGGTTCACTAGGATCTTCTCCAAGTTGAACCGATTCCAACCTGCGAATCATGTTTGGAGGGTAATATGACCAAGAGGGCATTTGGAGCCAAGGGGAATAGGGCGAAAGAAGTGTTAGAGATCGTTCACACAGATGTATGTGGTCCAATGTCAACCAAAGCAAGAGGAGGTTATGAGTATTTTTATTGATGATTACTCAAGGTGCGGTTACATTTTCCTTGTGAAGCATAAATCTGAGACATTTGAGAAATTCAAAGAATTTAAGGCTCAAACAGAGAATCATAGGGAAAAACGTATCAAGTCTCTACGATCTGATCGTGGAGGCGAATACCTCAGCGATGAGTATTTGAACCACATATCTGATGAAGGGATTGTATCCCAGCTCGCTGCACCCGGAACCCCTCAACAAAACGGAGTTGAAGAGCAAAGAAACTGAACTCTTTTGGAAATAGTTAGATCAATGATGAGTTATGCGGATCTTCCCAAGTAGTTCTGGGGTCATGCCTTGGAAACAACGGCTTACATTCTGAACTTGGTGCCATCCAAATCGGTTCCCAAAACTCCCAAAGAATTATGGACAAGGGCGCAAGCCTAGTATGAGACACATGAGAATTTGGGGGTGTCCGGCCTACGTGTTGGACAGGGAAGCGGGTAAATTGGATCCTCGATTAGAATTAAGGCTGTTTGTAGGATACCCCAAGGGAACAAAAGGGTGTATGTTCTATGGTCCCGAAGATCAGAAGGTGGTCATCAGCACCCACTTTAGATTTTTGGAAGAAGACTATATGAACCAAAGAAAACCCAGAAGTGAGATTACCTTAGATGAGCTTAGAGGGCAAACCTCAGTGCCAATTGTACTAGATGATATACCAAACGATACGCTTTCACAACCGGAGCCTCGTCGTAATGGGAGGGTTGTTAGACAGCCCGAGAGATTCATGGGAATAGAAGAGTCCTCGGACTTGATTCCCAAACAAGACGAATCGGACTCATGAACATATGATGAGGCACTCCAAGATAAGGATGCAGATTCTTGGCAAACAACAATGAAAGCCGAAATGGGTTCTATATTTCATAACAGAGTGTGGGAGGTAGTCGAACCACTTAATGGAGTCAAACCCATTAGATACAAGTGGGTATATAAGAGAAAAAGAGGACCGGACGGGAGGGTGGAAATCTTCAAAGCAAGACTAGTAGCGAAAGGTTATACTCAGAAAGAAGGGATCGATTATGAGGAAACTTTTTCGCCCGTAACCATGCTTAAGTCTATCCGTATTCTCTTATCGATTGCTGCGCATTTCGACTTTGAAATCTGGCAAATGGATGTCAAGATAGCTTTCCTTAACGGAAGTCTTGATGAAGAGATCTATATGCAACAACCCCAAGGTTTCATTGAAACAGGCCAAGAACACCTAGTTTGTAAGCTCAAAAGGTCCATTTATGGACTCAAACAAGCATTCAGAGCTTGGAACCAATGTTTTGATCATGTAATAAGGTCTTATGGGTTTGATCAAAATGAGTTTGAAAGTTGTGTGTATAAAAAGCGTGTCGGAACTGCATTGGTATTCTTAGTACTATACATAGATGACATTCTGATCATCGGAAACGATGTGAAGGTGTTATCAGACGTAAGGGCATGGCTTTCAAAACAATTTGATATGAAAGAATTAGGGAAAGCCGAGCACATCCTTGGGATCAAGGTCACTCGAGATCGTAAGAAAAGGATGATCGAGTTATCGCAAGTTTTATACATAGACAATGTCTTGAAAAGATTCAGCATGCAAGATTCCAAGAAAGGATTCGTAACCTTTCAGACTTGGAATCCATCTATCCAAGAAAATGTTCCCTAAGACACAAAAGGAGATAGATGACATGAAAGGCATTCCTTGTGCTTCGGCTGTCGGAAACCTTATGTATGCAATGTTGTGTACGAGACCGGATATTTACTTTGCCGTAGGCATGGTAGCAAGATATCAAAGTAACCCAGGGAAAGAGCATTGGACGACAATTAAAAACATTCTGAAGTTTCTGAAAAGAACTCGGGATAGAATGTTGATTTATCAGTCAGATAGTCCAATCCCCATTGACTACACGGACTCGGATTTCTAATCAGACTTAGATTCCAGAAACTATCTGCCTCAGTTAGTGTGTTTCATTTGGGAAGTGTAGCCATCAAATGGACGAGTGTGAAGCAGAAATGCATCACTGACTCAACCATGGAAATCGGGTAAGTAGCTACTTGTGAAGCAGTGAAATAACCGATTTGGCTCTAGACCTTCTTAGTGGACTTGGATGGAGTTCCGAATTTGTCTAGCAATATTTGCTAGGGGCAGTTGAAATTCAAGGGAACCAAGAGTTCACGAGTCAAACAAGCACACTAAAGGAAAGACATCTTATACGAGAAATCGTTAAGAGAGGAGATATAGATGTGGCAAAGATAGCGTCTAAGGACAACCTAGCAGATTCATTCACAAAGGGTCTGCCTCTGAATACATTTGAGAGACATGTGGAAGGAATGAGTGTCAAGACCGTTGCCAATCTGCTTTGAGTATAAGTGGGAGAAATTATTAGTTTCATGTAGGTGACATTAGATGTCATGGACTACACGAGACATGTTGTAGTATACTTAAAAGCAGACTTTGAGTATAAGTGGGAGATTGTTGGGATTATAACTGGAAAGTATGCTTTTACTTTGTATAATCGAAACTGAATTTTCAGACTTATTTACTGAAATAAATTGTTTATCACTGATGCTTTAAATATTATTGAATGTTACATATATTTACTGCATAACTGTTTAATAAGTCGTACGTGTTACATTGTAGTTAATTTAGTGATACCAGATCACAGAAGAATAAATTAACAGTCCCTTGTAACTAAAAGTACGTTATTCACGACCTAGATGGAAATGAACAACCCATCGTGAAAGGTTGAAGTGTAAGGCTCAGATTGGCTTGTCTTGACCAAGAGATTACACTAGTGCATGACTGATGCACTGAATAGGACCTACAGGAGGATAAATTCTTCAGAACTGAAAAAGGAAGAATTAGACCTCAGTGGTTCGTTATTTCTTAACCTTCGTCCCTTAAATAGGATTACGTGGGATTGGTAACTATTGCTTTGACTTATCATGCTTCGTCCCTCCAGGTGGCTTTGCTTAGGATTTGCCTGAAATCTGGCACATACAAGGTTATATCTGGTCTACTGGCAGTAAGGTATAGTAGAGATCCAATCAAAGCCCTATACTCTTTCTGATTAGTTTTCTTACCACCTTGATCTGGGTCCATCTTGAATGAAGTCATCATTGGAATCTGGACTTCCTTGCTATTCTGAAGTCCATATTTAGCCAACAGATTCCTTGTATACTTCGCCTGCAGATGAAGATCCCAGTATGAGCTTGTTTGACTTGAAGACCTAGAAAGTAGCTCACCTGACCCATCATAGACATCTCAAATTTCCCTTGCATCAGTTTACTGAAGTTTTTGCATAGTTTCTGATTGGGAGAACCGAAGATTATGTTGTCCACATAGATCTGAACCATCAGAATATCTTCTCCGTCTTCAATTCTAAAAAAGGTCCTATCAATCATTCCCTTGGTGAAACCTGTATCATACCATGCTCTGGGAGCCTGTTTAAGTCCAAAAAGAGGTTTTCTTAAACGGTACACTTGGTTGCTCATTTCAGAGCCAGGAGGTTGTTCAACATAAACTTCCTCACAATGAATCCCTTATGAAAGCAAAGATAAGCGTTGATCGAATGGCTTCGAAAAGATGCAAAGGTTTCATCATAATCAATCCCTTCTGATTGTGAGTATCCCTTAGCAATAAGTCTTGCCTTATTTCTGTTGGGATAACATATGCCAGGATCTATCAGGATGACCTCATAAACATAAATTTAAATTAAAAATTATTACTAGCATGAATTTACCTAAGTGAATTCAAATAATAATTAATCCAACAACAACAACATGCAAATAATATTCAAGTAAAAGATCCTAGCATGTGGAATTTCTAGGAGTTATGTGAACATACCCGTTGGAGAGACAATCTGAGACGGACTGGATCAAGTAGCTGGCTACCAACCAAAAGTCCTTCTCAAGTATTCCCAAGTCCTCGCTCAACAACCCCGGTGGAAGGTTCTTCAATGAACGATTTATAAAACAAAGGAAAATAAAATTGTTGCACCACCTTTGTGGATTTTTAATATTTCCAACACATGGAATTGCACTTGGGGGGTGGTCAAAATTTTGGGGCATTTAGGGTTTAGGAAAGATTTTTTCTTGATCTCCAAGAAATCTTGAATATATCTCATATATTCTTCTTTCCATGTGTAATTTTTCCACAAAAATATCACACCCTTATTTAGCCTTAATTTTCGATTTTTCCAAGAAGATTTGCAAGATTGGATCTTTCTTGAATTTATGAAATATTCTTGTATTCCAAGAATACATATCTTTCTCCATAAAATCTTTCCAAGAAAATCAAGAAAATATTTCTTTCCCATTTTTTACATAATTTTCGAAAAATTCCATTAAAGGAACCAAGTGGGAGATTTCTTGAATTTATGAGATAATCTTGTATTTCAAGAATACTTATATCCTTTCCATAAAATCTTTTCAAGAAAATTTCTTCTCCCTCTTTTCTCTTACAATTTTCAAAATTATAGAAAATATTAGGCAACAATCATTTATTTTATTTTAAACACCTTTTATTTATTGAACTATAATTTGGGCTACTTGAGGGGCCTTTAGGAGAATTAAGATGAACCTTTCAATGGGCTTCTGAATTCCAATATTGAGCCACAATATAATTCAGCCCATTAATATTAATTAATACCACTATATAATTAATATTGCACTATCCAACCTTAACCCATATTACAAATATGGCTTTTTTATTTCTGTGTTTAAGATTATTTAGTCCACTAATTAATTAAGCCAACGAAAAAAGCTTTATATTAATTAATATCTTTATCCTTGGAGTAAGGACAACTCGACTTTATTATCCATAAATTTTAATTAATTCCACTTGCAAGATTTAGTATGATAAAGGTTCCGAGCCCACCAAGGGGACCAATCACGCAAGACTTTGCAAGCACATGATTCTCCGTATTAATTTAGCAACTGTCGTACAATTAATATTATTGCCCAAGATATAGAGGTGTTGTTGAATGATTCTCTTCCAATTTATAAGTCAAAGAATAACTACTAATCACGGTCCTTATTAAGTAATTAAGAAATCAACAACCACTAAGGTCTAATTCTTCATCCCTTAAGTCGATCTGAATGAGTTTATCCTCTTATTCCGCCAAAACAATCGAATGCATTAGTGTAATCTCTTGGTCAAGACAAGTCAATCTGAGCCTTACACATCAACTTCTACCAATAGATTTGTTTGTATCTAAGTTGTGAAACACACACTAGTTCTTGTTGGGATTATCTTTGAAAGTATGCTTTTTACTTTGTATAATCAAAACTGAATTTTGGACTTATTCTTGAAATAAATTGTTTATCATGATGCTTTAAATATCATCGAATGTTACATATATTTCTTGCATAATGTTCAATAAATCGTACATGTTACATTGTAGTTAATTTAGTGATACCAGATCACAGAAGATTAAATTAACAGTCCCTTGTAACTAAAAGTACATCATTCACGACCTAGATGGAAATGAACAATCCATCGTGAAAAGTTGAAGTGTAAGGCTCGGATTGGCTTGTCTTGACCAAGAGATTACACTAGTGCATGACTAATGCACTGAATAGGACCTACAAGAGGACAAATTCTTGGAATCGAACAAGGAAGAATTAGACCTCAACACGTTATTTCTTAATCTTCGTTCCTTAAATAGGATCACGTGTGGTTGGTAACTATTGCTTTGACTTATCATGGGTAGAGAATCAACGAGATTCAATACTTTTTATCTTGGGCAATATTATTGGTCACATGTGATTGCTAAGATTTAATCTGAGAATCGTGTGCAAGCACGCTTTGTTCGATTTGCCCCCTTGGGAGGTTCATGTTTTTTATCATACCAAATCTTGCAAGTGGAACTAGTTTCCGGTATGGATAATAATGTTGAACCGTTCCTTGACCAAGGACAAAAGATATTAATTAACGAAAAGCTATTTCAGTGGCTTGAATTAATTAATGGGCTAGATAATCTTGAACACGGGAAATAATTATCAGGAGCCATATTGACTATAATATGGGTTAAGATGGATGGTGCAATATTAATTATGTAGTGGGATTAATTAATATTTATGGGCTTGAATAATATTGTGGCTCAATATTGATAATTCAAGATCCATTTCTCCTAAAGGCCCCCTAAGTAGCCCAATATATAGTCCAATAACTGAAAAATGTGTTTAAAATAAAATAAATATTGTTGCCTTATTTTTCCATGAGATTCGAAATTTATGGATAAAAAGGGGAGAAAGATTTTCTTTGAATTTTGTTATGGAATGAAGATATGTATTCTTGGAGTACAAGATTATCTCATTAAATTCAAGAAATCTCCCACTTGGTTATTCATATTGAAATTTTCAAAAATTTTGAAATAAAAGGGAAAGAAAGATTTTCTTGATTTTCTTGAAAAGGTATTATGGAAGATATGTATTTCTTGAAATACATGAATATCTCATAAATTCAAGAAGATCCAAATCTTGGATTCTTGCCCTATAATTTTCGAAATTAATCCATAACAAAGAGTAGGTGGGATTTTGTGGAATATTATAATTATGGAAAAAAGAATATAGGAGATATATTCAAGATTTCTTGAAGATCAAGAAAAGATTTTCCCACATTGTTTTTGCCCTAAAAATTCGACCACCTCCACTCTATAAATAGGGGATGATTCTTTCATTCCCAAGTAGAATTTCATGTGCTGGAAAAATTAGTAAATCCACAAAGGTGGTACAGCATAATTTATTTTCCTTTTGTTAATTGTTCGCAAGCGTTCTACCACCGGATAGTCGAGCAAGGATTAAGGGAATGCTTGGGAAGTTCTTTTGGTGTGTCTAATAAACAAAGTCATTGCCGTCCCAAGAGGTACGTTCACGTAAACTCGTAGAATTTCGCATGCGTAGGATTTACGTGAATTAATTATATGCATGATTTGTTGTTGGATTATTATTTGAATTAATATAGGATTAATTCATGCTAGTAATAATTATAAGAATTAAATTTGTATTTAAATATTCATCCCGAATAGATCTGTGCAACTTATTCCCCAACATTTACAAGGGACTGTTAACGTGATCTTCTGTGATCTGGTATCACCATGTTAACTACAATGTAACATGTGCTATTATATGAATGGTTTGCAATAAATATATATAACATTCAATCATATTTAAAGCAACAGTGATAAATAATTTATTTCAGTAAATAAATGTTTAATACATAGGTTATACAAAGTAAAAGCATACTTTCACGTATAACCCCAACAATATCCCACTTATACTCAAAGTCTGCTTTTAAGTATACCACAACACGTCTAATGTATTATACCGTGACATCTAATGTCACCTAAATCAACCTAATAATGTATCTCCCACTTATACTCAAAGGAGATTGGCAACGCTCTTGACACTCATTCCTTCCACATGTCTCTCGAATGTTAACAGAGGCAGGCCCTTTGTGAAAGGATCAACTAGGTTGTCCTCCGACGCGATCTTGGCCACCTCTATATCTCCTCTCTTAACAATTTCTCGTATAAGATGGTATTTCCTTTCAATGTGTTTGCTGGCCTTGTGGGCTCTCGGTTCCCTTGAATTTACAACTGCTCCGGCATTATCACAGAAAACTGTGATGGTGCTGGGCAAATTCGGAACAACGTTCAAGTCCACTAGGAAGTTCTTGAGCCACACCGCTTCTTTCGCTGCTTCACAAGCAGCTACATATTCGGCTTCCATGGTAGAATCTGCAATGCATTTCTGCTTAACGCTTCTCCATGTTACAGCTCCTCCCCCAGACAAAACACACTACTCGAGGTAGATTTTTTAGAATCTATGTCCGATTGGAAATCCGAGTCCGTGTATCCCACTGGAAATAAACTATCCGACTGATAAACCAGCATTCTATTCCGAGTTCTATTCAGATACTTTAAAATGTTCTTTACGGCAGTCCAATGTTGATTTACGGGATTACTTTGATATCTTGCTACCATGCCAACGGCGTAGCAAATATCTGGTCTCGTGCACATCATTTCATACATAAGGCTCCTACTGCCGACGCATAAGGAATGTCTTTCATGTCATCTATCTCCCCTTGTGTCTTGGGACACATGTCTTTCGATAGATGGATTTCGTGTTTGAAGGGTACAAAACCTTTCTTGAAATCTTGCATGCTGAATCGCTTCAAGACAGTATCTATGTATGAAGCTTGCGATAAGCCAATCATTCTTTTCTTTCGATCTCGAGTGATCTTGATACCAAGAATATGATCGGCTTCCCCTAAGTCCTTCATATCAAACTGTTTTGACAACCATACCCTTACGTCTGACAAAACCTTTACATCGTTTCCAATGAGCAGAATATCATCTACGTATAGTACTAAGAATACCAAAGGCGGCCCCCGTCACTTTATACACACAACTTTCAAAATCCTTTTGATCAAACCCATAAGACTTGATTACATGATCAAAACATTGGTTCCAAGCCCGAGACGCTTGCTTTAGTCCATAAATGGACTTCCTTAGCTTGCAAACAAGGTGTTCTTTGCCTTTCGTGATGAAACCTTCTGTCTGTTGCATATAGATTTCCTCGTCAAGACTCCCGTTAAGGAAAGCTGTCTTGACATCCATTCGCCAGATCTCAAAATCTAAATGCGCAGCTATTGCCAAGAGAATACGGATGGACTTAAGCATGGCTATGGGCGAAAAGGTTTCTTCATAATCGATACCCTCTTTCTGAGTGAATCTCTTTGCCACAAGCCTAACTTTAAAGGTCTCGACCTTCCCGTCCGGTCCTCTTTTTCTCTTGTAGACCCACTTGCATCCAATGGGTTTTACACCACTGGGTGGTTCCACTAGCTCCCACATTTGATTATGATCTATTGAGCCCATCTCGGCTTTCATCGCAGTTTGCCAGGATTGTGAATCCTTATCTTGGACCGCCTCCTTGTAGGACCAGGGGTCTGATTCATTATCCCCGGGGACCAAATCCGAAGATTCTCCTATCCCCATGAATCTCTCAGGTTGTCGACCAACCCTCCCACTACGACGAGGTTCCAATTGTGTCGGTGTGATGCTTGGTATATCAACTTGTACAATTGGTATAGGAGTTTGCCCACTTATTTCGTCTAAGGTAATCTCACTTTTGGGCTTTCTATTGTTCATAAAGTCTTCTTCCAAAAATCTAAAGTGCGTACTTATTACCACCTTATGATCTTCGGGACCATAGAACATACACCCTTTCGTTCCCATGGGATATCCTATAAATAACCTTAGTTCTGAACGTGCATCCAACTTACCTGCTTCCTTGTCCAGCACGTATGTCGGACACCCCCAAATTCTAAGATGTCTCGGACTGGGCTTGCACCCAGTCCACAACTCTTTAGGGATTTTGGGAACCGATTTGGATGGCACCAAATTTAGAACATAAGCCGCTGTTTCCAAGGCATAACCCCAAAACGACTTGGGAAGATCTGAATAACTCATCATGGATCTGACCATTTCTAAGAGTGTTTTGTTTCTTCGTTCTGCAACCCCATTTTGTTGAGGGGTTCCGGTGCAGTCAACTGGGAAACAATGCCCTCGTCTGACAGGTAGTTCAAAAACTAATCACTGAGGTATTCCTCCACGATCAGATCATAGAAACTTGATACTCTTTTCCATATGATTCTCCACTTTGGCTTTGAACTCTTTGAATTTATCAAAGGTTTCCGATTTTTGTTTCATCAGGAAAATGTACCCGAACCTTGAGTAATCATCAGTGAACGTCACGAAATACTCATAGCCACCTCTAGCTTTGGTTGACATTGGACCACACACGCCAGTGTGAACTATTTGCAACACTTCTGTGGCTCTATTCCCCTTGGCTCCAAATGCCCTCTTGGTCATTTTACCCTCCAAACAAGATTCGCAGGTTGAAAATGGTTCCATCTGTAGGTCCGACAATGAACCATCTTTCACCAACCTTTGTATCCTATTTAGATTAATATAACCCAATCTTAGATGCCAGAGAAGTGTCTCATTCACTTTTTCTGAACGTTTTCTCTTATTGCTTGAAACAGTCGATGTGTTAAAAGATGCATTTTGTGAGTGATGTGCATAGTTAATAGTATAGAGATTGTTCCGCAAAGTTTCATGACAGATAAACACATTGTTACGAAAAATAGTAACTTGTTTAGAGAAAAGAACAGAATATCCATCATTAAATAGTTTTGAAACTTAAATAAGGTTTTTACGAAAAATAGGAACGTAAAGAACATCTCTTAAACTAAAGTCTTCTCTTCAAAAGACAGGTGCACGTCTCCCACTGCTTCTGCTGCTACTCTCGTAGCATCGCCCAGTGTGATGAGGATCTCACTCCCACTAAGTTGTCGGGTCAACTTGAACCCCTGTAATGTGAAACAAACATGATCAGTGGATCCCG
The DNA here is from genome assembly GCA_037126765.1 of Stenogyne calaminthoides. Classification (NCBI taxonomy): domain Eukaryota; kingdom Viridiplantae; phylum Streptophyta; class Magnoliopsida; order Lamiales; family Lamiaceae; genus Stenogyne; species Stenogyne calaminthoides. The sequence continues at coordinate 1,771,836 of JBBCBC010000029.1, read as the reverse complement.
TATCCACTACCCACGAGTGAGTAGCATACGCAGCTAAACAAGTTTCAACAACTAGTGCATGAGAATTACCTTTCTTCCCATTCCTCTTAGGTTTGGGACAGGCAGACCTTCAATGTCCTTTCTCACCGCAGTATCCCTCATCTTGCTCTTGCCCTTGGCAACAGTTGAGTTTGACTGCTTTTGTCCTTTAACCTTCTTATCCTTCTTGCCCTCCCTTGGCCTAGAAGATGAAGATGGTCCATTTTCCATCAAAGCTTGAGTCTGGTGTCCCATCAATGTCTCTGCCGAGACCAAAGCTTGTAACAAGTCAGCAAGGGAGAACTTTTGATTATTCATCTGATAGTTCAGCTGAAAGTGTTCAAAACTTTTAGGCAGGGAGTGAAGCACCAAGTCTATCCGAGTCTCCAGATCGTAATCTGCACCCAGAACCTCAAGTTTGTTCAGTTGAGCCATCATTTTGAAGACATAATCCCTTACGGGCGTGCCCTTCACCATTTTCAACGAGAGCATCTCTCGCAAGGTGATCTGTCGAGCCGTGCAGTTCTGATGTTGGAACATCTTCTTAAGATTTTCCATGATTTCTGCAGCAGTTTTAAATTCTTGGTATTGATGTTGCAACACATCTGACATAGATGCCAGAATAGTACACTTTGACATGTCATTACAATGCTCCCAGTCATCATATTTTTTCTTTTCCGCCTTACTCGACTCGCCAGTTGGCTCATCAGGTTTCGGAGTATCAAGTACCCACTTGTGCTTTTGTGCTGTTAGGACAATCATCAGTTTATGTTTCCAATCAACATAATTCTCACCAGATAAATTATGATCTTTAAGTATAGCAAACAGTGGATAAAAAGGTTGCAACATGTTGAACTGAAATAAATAACAATTTGTATAAGTACAAATTTATCACACAATTTGATCACATTGTTCATATCAAAATCTCAAAACAATATAAAATTGACAGGGACTTCAGAGAAGTATATGAATCTCAATTTTATACCTAAGTAATAACCATGATTAAATACATAAGTATTACTTCGCTTTGTACGAGCCTCGTTGGGAGGGTCATCGTCGCCACTAATAACAATTCACAATCATCCTTTTGGGAATTTATTCATGTGAAAACCATCTTTTGGTCGTTCCGTTGGGAAAATTTCTCCAAAAGAATTCACAAATAAATAAATCATGGAGGTCAATATTGACGTAACTTTATTATCCGGAATAAAATTTGTCAATTAAAACATACTTAGTAATTTTCGAAAGTGAGATTTTCTTTACACAATTTTAAATCATGCAAACACATTTAACAAATAAAATTGCACGAATTTAAAACAAGCATCAAGATAAAATAAATCAAGTTGGGCACATATATCCAACTGTCATGGTTTAAATTCCAAATCTTGATCTTGAGAAATCGTCTCTTCTTTTGCCTTCATCGGTCGTCTCGAAAAGCTCCCACTGAATCTGTTGGGATTATACTGAAAAGTATGATTTTTACTTTGTATAATCGAAACTGAATTTTCAGACTTATTTACTGAAATAAATTATTTATCATTGATGCTTTAAATATGATTGAATGTTACATATATTTCTTTGCATAACCGCTTCAATAATTTGTCGTGTTACATTGTAGTTAATTTAGTGATACCGGATCACGAAGATTAAATTAACAGTCCCCTTGTAACTAAAAAAGTACGCCATTCACGACCTAGATGGAAATGAACAACCCATCACGAAAGGTTGAGGTGTAAGGCTCGATTGGTTTGTCTTGACCAAGAGATTACACTAGTGCATGACCGATGCACTTGAATAGGACCTACAAGAGGATAAATTCTTGAAATCGAACGAGGAAGAATTAGACCTCGATGGTTCGTTGCTTTAACCTTCGTCCCCTTAAATAGGATCACGTGGGATTGGTAACTATTGCTTTGACTTATCATGGGTAGCGAATCGGAGAGATTCAATACCTTTTATCTTGGGCAAAATTATTGGTCACATGTGATTGCTAAGATTTAATCTGAAGAATCGTGTGCAAATTACGCTTGTTTGATTTGCCCCCTTGGGAGGTTCATAAGCTTTATCATACCAAATCTTGCAAGTGGAATTAGTTTAAAATGGATAATAATGTTGAACCGTTCCTTGACCAAGGACAAAAGATGTTAATTAATGGAAAGCTATTTCAAAGGCTTGAATTAATTAATGGGCTAGATAATCTTAAACACGGGGAAATAATGACCAAGAGCCATATTGATTAATATGGGTTAAGATGGATAGTGCAATATTAATTATGTAGTGGGATTAATTAATATTTATGGGCTTGAATTATATTGTGGCTGAATATTAGATATTCAAGATCCATTAGAAGGTCCAATCTTAATTCTTCTAAAGGCCCCTTGAGTAGCCCAACAAATAGTCCATTAACTGAAAAGGTGATTAAAATAAAATAAATATTGTTGCTTAATTTTTCCTAATTATTTCGAAATTTATGGATAAAAGAGGGAGAAAGATTTTCTTTGAATTTTTTTATGGAATGAAGATATGTATTCTTGGAATATAAGATTATCTCATTAAATTCAAGAAATCTCCCACTTGGCTATTCATTAAGGAATTTCAAAATTTTTGGAAATATAGTGGGCAAGAAAGATTTTCTTGATTTTCTTGAAAATATATTATGGAAGATATGTATTTCTTGAAATACAAGAATATCTCATAAATCCAAGAAGATCCAAATCTTGGAATCTTGCTTAAATATTTTCAAAAATTATCCATAATTGAGGAGGTGGGATTTTTGTGGAATATTTTAATTATGGGAAAAAGAATATAGGAGATATATTCAAGATTTCTTGGTGACCAAGAAAAGTCTTTTGCCACATTGATTTTCTACAAGAATTTCGATCACTCCCTCTCCTATAAATAGGGGATGATTGTTTCATTCCTAAGTACAATTCCATGTGCTGGAAATATTAGCAAATCCACATAAGTGGTGCAACAAAGTTTATTTTTTCCTTTTGTTAATTGTTCGACAAGTGTCCTTCCACCGGATAGTTGAGCAAGGGCTAAGGGAATACTTGGGAAGTCCTTTTGGTTAGTCCGTCCGACCCGAAGTCCTTTGCCATCCCGGAAATGCGTTTACGTAAACCCGTAGATTCGCGTGGTGGGTTTTACGTGGCTTTTTATATGCATGATATGTTGTTGCAATTATTATTTGAATTAATATAGGATTAATTCATGCTAGGAATAATTAAAGAATTAAATTTGTATTTAAATATTCACCCCGAATAGATTTGTGCAACTCATTCCCCAACAGAATCCGCAACAATTCTTTATTGATTGTCCTCCGTTTCGGGTTTGGACAACGTCCGTAAAATAAGTAGCTCGACCGGAGCGAGTTGCGTCGCCCTAGACGCACGCCCGATCTAGTCGGCCATCCCGCTTATATCGCCCACGATCTCCTCAGCGTCGCCCGTCTGCATGTGTCTCGAGTCCGTGCCCATCGCCCAAGATTTGCCCGGCCAAAATTTTTCGCCATCTGAGGCTCGCCCATTGCCACCCTTGTCGCCTTTTGCGCCCTAGCCGCGTTTACCATGCCTCGGCCCACGATTGCCGGGTGGTGCGCTTTCGTCGCTAGCGCGTTTACTTAGCCCGCGTCTTCCTTTGGCTCAAGGTACATCCGGCACTTTCGGATGTCCGTCTTTAATTCATCACCTCGATCTTCGTTAAAATCCGGTTACAATTTATTTACGCAAAATAAATAAACCTAGATCTAGACTAGTCTATTACATTGAACAAATCAAACAAATTCTAATCTACTCGTGGATTTTCTCACGAGGCAAAATAAATTTGAACGAATCGATTTAAAAACTAATAATTTATTTGCATGTAAATAAGCACATTAAAATACCATGACAATTGGATACCACGAAAAAGCAGTTTAATAGTTCTACTATCCAATTTCAAATTTTAATGAACAACAATTTAAATTACAGTTTAAAAAGATGAGAGCCGAAACCGGGGCTCACGATACCGGTTGTTGGGATAACATATGTCAGGATCTATCGGGATGACCTCATAAACACAAATTTAAATTAACAATTATTACTAGCATGAATTTACCTAAGTGAATTCAAATAATAATTAATCCAACAACAATAACATGCAAATAATATTCACGTAAAAAATCCTAGCATGCGGAATTTCTAGGAGTTTATGTGAACGTACCCGTAGGAGAGACAATCTGAGACGGATAGGATCAAGTAACTGGCTACCAACCAAAAGTCCTTCTCAAGTATATCGCTCAACAACCCCGGTGGAAGGTTCTCCAATGAACAATTTATAAAACAAAGGAAAATAAAATTGTTGCACCACCTTTGTGGATTTCTAATATTTCCAACACATGGAATTGCACTTGGGGATGAAAAATTCATCCCCTATATAAGTAAGGGGTTGGTCGAAATTTTGGGGCAATTAGGGTTTAGGAAAGATCTTTTCTTGATCTCCAAGAAATCTTGAATATATCCCATATATTCTTCTTTTCATGTGTATTTATCCACAAAAATCTCACACCTTATTTAGCCTTAATTTTTGATTTTTCCAAGAAGATTTGCAAGATTGGATATTTCTTGAATTTATGAGATATTCTTGTATTCCAAGAATACATATCTTTCTCCATAAAATCTTTCCAAGAAAATCAAGAAAATTTTTATTTCCCTTTCTTTACATAATTTTCGAAAAATCCCATTAAAGGAACCAAGTGGGAGATTTCTTGAATTTATGAGATAAGCTTGTATTCCAAGAATACTTATATCCTTTCCATAAAATCTTTTCAAGAAAAATTCTTCTTCCTCTTTTCCCTTAAAATTTTCGAAAATTATAGAAAATATTAGGCAACAATCATTTATTTTATTTTAAACACCTTTTAATTATTGGACTATAATTTGGGCTACTTGAGCGGCCTTTAGGAGAATTAAGATGGACCTTCAAATGGGCTTCTGAATTCCAATATTGAGCCACAATATAATTCAGCCCATTAATATTAATTAATACCACTATATAATTAATATTGCACTATCCAACCTTAATCCATATTACGGTAATATGGCTCTCGATTATTATTTCCCGTGTTTAAGATTATTTAGTCCACTAATTAATTAAGCTATAGAAAAGCTTTATATTAATTAATATCTTTATCCTTGGAGTAAGGACAACTCAGCTTTATTATCCATACCGGAAAATTAATTCCACTTGCAAGATTTAGTATGATAAAGGTTCCGAGCCCACCAAGGGGACCAATCACGCAAGACTTTGTAAACACACGATTCTCTGTATTAATTTAGCAACTGTCGTATAATTAATATTATTGCAAAAGATATAGGGTATCGAAGTCGCAATGATTCTCTTCCCATTTATAAGTCAAAGCAATAACTACTAATCACACACGGTCCTTATTAAGTAACAGAGATTAAGAAATCAACAACCACTGAGGTCTAACTCTTCATCCCTTAAGTCAGTGCGAATGAGTTTATCCTCTCTGCAGGTCCTCTTCAGCGCATCGAATGCACTAGTGTAATATCTTGGTCAAAACAAGTCAATCTGAGCCTTACACATCAACTTCTACCAATAGACTGTTCGGGTCTATCTAAGTTGTGAAACACGCACTAGTTTACAAGGGACTGTTAACGTGATCTTCTGTGATCTGGTATCACCACGTTAACTACAATGTAACATGTGCTATTATATGAACGGTTTGCAATAAATATATATAACATTCAATCATATTTAAAGCAACAGTGATAAATAATTTATTTCAGTAAATAAGTGTTTAATACATAGGTTATACAAAGTAAAAGCATACTTTCACGTATAACCCCAACAATTTCTGGTTATCACATTGTGCTCATCCTTCTTGTTCTTGAAAATCCACTTAGTACCAATCACATCTTGATGATTTGGTCTGTCTACAAGTACCCAAACTTGATTTCTTTCAAACTGCTCTAGTTCTTCTTGCATGGCTAGAATCCAGCTTGCATCTTGAAGAGCTTCTTCAACTGTGAGTGGTTCCTTCAAAGACAAATAACAACAGTACATTGCACTTTCACCAATCTGATGTCTAGTTTTGACTCTATCAGATGGGTCTCCGATGATCATGTCAGTTGGATGACTGGTTATCCAGGTCCTTCTTTCCTGATTATCATCAGTTTGGAGAACGTCATCCTCTTCTGATAAAGATTCATCACTAGAGACTGGGAGAGGTACTTGAGTAGGATCCACTTGGCATGGACATATCTCAGCTGATGTTGGGCTCATCATATGCTGAAGTCTGTCCGCCGGAACATCAGGTGTTCCCCCTGAACCAAATGGTTCAGTTGTTACTGTCTCAGCTGTACCAGCTTCTTCACTGACAATTGTACGTACCTTAGGGTCTGACTGGCCTGGTGAATCATCAAGGTCAAAGTTAGGAATGTATACAGTGACATATTTTGGATCCTTTTCTTTGAGCCTCAACTGATCCATTTTCAGTGATTTTGGTCTGTCAGGTGCATCTTGTTCTGCGGCAGATTTCTCTAGATCAGATGTTGACTCATCAAAGACCACATGAGGTGTTTCTTCCACAACTAGGGTTCGTTTGTTGAAAATCCTAAATGCTTTGTTGGTTGAGGAATATCCTAAGAATATACCCTCATCTGACTTGGCATCGAAGGTTCTCAACTGACTCTTCCCATTGTTTTGTATGAAACACTTGCACCCGAACACATGAAAGTAGGAAACACGAGGTTTTCTGCCCTTCCACAGTTCATAGGGTGTTTTGAAGTGAATCTTAGTTAGAGAACATATGTTATGCGTATGACATGCAGTGTTGATTGCTTCTGCCCAGAAACGGTTTTGTGTTGCATGCTTAGCTAACATGGTGTGTGCAACTTCTTTAAGTGTTCTGTTTCTCCTTTCTGCTATGCCATTTTGTTGTAGTATTCTGGAAACTGATGTCTCATGCTGTATACCAAACTCAGAGCAAAAATCAGATATAAGCTGGTTCAAGAATTCTGTACCTTTATCTGATCTGATTTTCACTATGCTGAGACCCTTTTCATTCTGAATCTTCTTGAGAAGTTCAGGTAGCTTTGTTGTAGTTTCATTCTTCTTATACAAGAATACAACCCAGGTGAACTTGGAGTAATCATCCACAACCACCAGAGTGTATTTGCGTCCACTGAAACTAAGGGGTGTAACTGGTCCAAACAAATCCATATGGAGCAGTTGCAATACTCTACTGGATGGAGGAGAAGGAATCCCTTTGAGTGAAGCCTTGACTTGCTTTCCCTTCTGACATGCGGCACATGTCTGATCCTTAGAGAAAACTTCATTCAAGAGACCTTCAACCAAGGACATCCTTGCTATCTTGTTAAGAGTTTTAAACTTCAGATGGCTCATTCTCTTGTGCCAGAGCCAACTGGTGCTTTTGGTACTCTTAACAATCAAGCATGCATTTCTTGGGCAACTGTCCCAATCTGCAGTGTAGATCGTTCATTTTCTAGAGCCAGTTAGCAGGATCTGTTGAGTGACTAGATTTTTTATTGTTCATCTATCTGACGAGAACTCAACACTAAATCCGTTGTCACAGAACTGTGATACAGATAACAGGTTCTGCCTTAAGTCATCAACGTATGAAACACCTGTAACCTGTACATAATCATTCACTAAGGTTCCAACTCTTCTGGTAAAATCATAGTTGTCGTCACCAAAGAGAACTCGTGGGCATGGTTTTTCAATGTAATTGATGAGGAGATGTTGACTTCCAGTCATGTGCCTTGAGCATCCACTATCTATGTACCAGATAGTTGCTTGAACACCTCCTTTATTGGTCAGTCCCACTCGAACCTGCGAACAAGTCAGATCATAGGTACCCTAGTAGAATCGGGTCCTGGCAGGTTAGAAGTACCTTTCGGGATCCAAATAAATCTGGCACCTCTATTGAAAATAGAAGGCTTGATTTGTCTCCCATAAACATCTACATAATCATACGTCTCTTCATATGCAATCTGGTCAGTATGATCATTAGTGTGAGCCTTGTTGGGGTTATACTGAAAAGTATGTTTTTACTTTGTATAACCAAACTGGATTTTCTTATTTATTTACTGAAATAATCTATTAATCACAGTTGCATTAAATATGAATGAATATTATATATATTTATTGCAAATCCGTTCAATAAGTTAAGTATGTATTACGTTGTAGTTAATTTGGTGATACCAGATCACAGGAGATCAAATTAATAGCTCCTCGTAATTAAGTACAAATTCACAACCCCGATGGAAATGAACAAACCATCATGAAAGGTTGAAGTATAAGGCTCGGATTGGCTTGTATTGACCAAGAGATTATACTAGTGCATTTAGATGCACTGAATAAGGACCTACAGGAGGATAAATTCTTCGGTACTGAATATACAAGAATTAGACCTCAGTGGTGTGTTATTTCTTAATCTCCGTCCCTTAAATAGGATGGTGTGGAATTAATAGCTATTGTTTTGACTTATGATAGGAAGAGAGTCAATGTGATTTGATACCTTATATCTTGGGCAATATTATTAATTACATGACGATTGCTGACATTTAATACGGAGAATCGTGTGCAAGTACGTCTTGCTTGATTTGTCCCCTTGGTGGGCTCAGAATCTTTATCATACCAAATCTTGCAAGTGAAAATTTATTTCCGGTATGGATAATAACGTTGAGTTGTCTTTACTCCAAGGACAAAGATATTAATTAATATAAAGCTTGTTCAGTGGCTTAATTAATTAATGGACTAAGATAATCTTAAACACGGGAAATATGACCGGGAGCCATATTATAGTAAAGTCGTAATATGGGTTAAGATGGATAGTTCAATATTAATTATAGTGGAGTAAATTAATATTAATGGACTTGAATAATATTTGGCCCAATATTATAGCTTCATAGTCCATTGGAGGTCCAATCTTAATTCTCCTAAAGGCCCCTCAAATAGCCCAAAATTAAAGTCCAATTAATGAAAAGGAGAAGAAAATATTTTTGCCTAATATTTCTTGAAATTTAGAAAATTGTAGGAAAAAGAAGAAAAGATTTTTCTTGATTTTCTTGAAGAGATTTTATGGAAAGAGATAAGTATTCTTCTAATACATAATTATCCCATAAATTTAAGAAATCAAATCTTGATTCTTTTTGCCTTGTATTTTTCGAAAATAATGGGAAAAAAAGGGGAACAGATTTTTATGGAAAAATTTAATTAAGGAGAGAAGAATATAGAATATATATTCAAGATTTCTTGGAGACCAAGAAAGAGATTTTCTTCCTTATTTTTTCTTGGAAAAATCGGCCACCCTAGTCCTATTTATAGGGGATGATTTTTTCATTCCCAAGTGCAATTCCTTGTGTTGGAAATATTAGAAATCCACAAAGGTGGTGGCAAAAAATTTTAGTTTTCTCTCTTTTTATAATCGTTCGCGTTAATCCTCCCACCGGATTACGTTCGTGGACTTGGGACATATTTGGGAAGACTCTTTGGGTTGATCCAACGTCTCAACAGTTGTCTCTACAAGAGGTACATAATCTCGTAACTCCTAGATTCCGCATGCTTAGGATTTACGTGGATTATGTGCACGCATGATTGTTTATTTGCATATTAATTATTATGTTGAGTTGATTTAGGATTAATTCATGTTAGTAATTAATTGGTTAATTTAAATATGTATTTAAAATCATCTCGAATAGATCCGGACACCCATATATTTTTCCCAACAACTGGTATCAGAGCTCTGGTTTCGAGCACTGACTTTTAAATTATTATTTTAATTATGTTGGACATTAAATTCAAAATTGGATAGTAGAATTGCTAGATCTGTTTTGCAGGTATCCAATTGTCATGGTATTTAATATGTTTATTTTTCATGCGTATGAATGTTGGTTTTAATTCGATTCGTTCGGATTTGTTTTTCTCGTGAGAAAATCCACGAGTAGATTAGGCTATTTGATTTGTTCAATGAAATAGACTAGTCTAGATTTGAGGTGTATTTATTTTTTGTTAAATAAATTGTAACTTCGATCGAAGACGGAGAGCGAGCAGAAATTAAAATGGATCCGAATTGTCTGCGCGTGACGACACATCGTCCACCACACGCCGAAACGCAACTGGCAAGGCATTAGGCGATATGTCCTCTGACAGCGATAAAGGGCCTGCTCAATATGATTAGGCGGGCAAGCGGGGTGCTGATGTGCCCGGTCCGGACGAACCGAGGATTCATCTTGTGATATTCGCAAGATGCTGTCCATCATCGATACCGAGGTATGTCCTTGACGACCGTGCGCTAAGCGCGAAAGCATGTGATCGCTCGGCCAAGTGGCCGGCCAAATGCGGCGTCGTCCCAGTGCCCTTACTCGCGTGGGCAATTCAAGATGGAATTTTTTTCGAGACAAACGAGTGGGAGAAATTTGAGACGGCATTCCTTCAAGATCAAGCCAAGGAAAATCAAACCATGACAGTTGGATAATTTGTGTCCAATATGTTTATTTTCTGCTTTGCTTGATTTATTGTTGTCTTTTCTTATGCTTTATTTACTTTGTTTAAATGTGTTTGCATGAGAATGCCCAACTAAAAATCTCAAATTCGAAAAATTACTAAGTATGTTTTAATAATTAATTTGATTTCGAATCAAATTAATTATGACCTCCATGATTTATTTATTTGTGAAATCTTTTGGAGAAATTCTCCTACAGGACGGCCAAAAGATAGCTTTCACATGAATAAATTCTCCAAAGGATGATTGTGAATTATTATTAGTGACAACGATGACCCTCCCAAGAGGCTCGATCAAAAAACAAGTAGTAATTACAGATTTAATCATGGTTATTACTTAGGTTTAAAATTAATATGCATATACTTCACCGAAGTCCCTGTCAATTTTATATTGGTCAAGTGGGAGCCGACTATTAATTCTTTTTTTAAAATTAAAGGTTTGTAACTATTCTTGTTTGTAACCCTTGCTTAAATATGATTTAAATGATGACCCTCCTAAGAGGCTCATTTAAATCAGTTTTGAGATGTTGGCGGATGCATGTTCATATTTTTTTTGAGATTGTAATATGAATCATGAGATCGAATTGTGTGATTTTCTTTGTGTTGATCCGGATATTGACACAAGATTTATGCTTATTTTTAGTTTCATCATGTCGCAACCTTTTAATCCACTGTTCAATATACTAAAAGACAATCTGCTTACTGGAGAAAACTTTATTGATTGGTATCGAAAACTTATTATTGTCCTCACTGCACAAAGCCATAACTGGGTTCTTACTACACCCAAACCAGAGAAGCCATCTGACGAGTCGACTAAAACGGTTAAGAAAGAATATGTTGACTGGGAGCGTTCTAACGAAATGGCAAAGTGTACCATCTTGGCTTCAATGTCAGATGTGTTGCAACACAAACACCAAAACGTTGAGACCGCTGCAGACATCATGATCAATCTTAAAGCGATGTTTCAACATCAGAACCATGTGGCTCGCCAGATCACCATGAGGGACATGCTCTTAATGAAAATGGTGGAGGGAACACCCGTAAGGGATCATGTTCTCCAGATGATGGCTCACCATAACAAACTTGAGGTGCTTGGAGCTGAATATGACATCGAGACCCAGATCGATTTCATACTCCATTCCCTGCCCAAAAGCTTTGAGCAGTTCAGGTTGAATTATCAAATGAACAATCAGAAGTTCACCTTGCCTGATCTGCTGCAAGCTCTTGTCTCGGCTGAAGGGATATTAGGAGAGAGCAGCCAAGCTTTAGCGACAATTGGTCCATCTTCCTCTTCTAGGCCAAAAGGAGGCAAGAAGAAGAAGAAAACCAAAAGTGAAAGCCAAGCTAACTAAAGTGTTGCCAAGGGCAAAGTAAAGGTGAAGAAGGAGGGTGGAGTGAGGAATCCGGCTAAGGGGAAGTGCTTCAACTGCGGTGAAAAAGGACATTGGAGGTCAGCCTGTTCCAAACCTAAAAGGAATGGAAAGAAAGGTAATTCTCACTCACTAGTTGTTGAAACTTGTTTGGCGGAGTATGCTACCCATTCGTGGGTAGTGGATACGGGATCCACTGATCATGTTTGTTTCACATTACAGGGGTTCAAGCGGACCCGGCAACTTAGTGGAAGTGAGATCCTCATCACGCTAGGCGATGCTACGAGGGTGGCAGCTGAAGCAGTAGGAGAAGTGCACCTGTCTTTTGAAGAAAAGATTTTAATTTTAAGAGATGTTCTTTATGTTCCTGTTTTTGGAAAAACCTTATTTCAGTTTTTAAACTATTTGTCGATGGATATTTTGTTCGTTTTAATAAGCATGTTACTGTTTTGCATAACGATGTGATTATCTATCGTGGAACTTTACAGAACAATCTCTATATTATTAACTGTGCACATCACTCACATAATGCATCTACTATTTCATGTAAAAGAAAGCGTTAGGCTGACGTGAACGAAACACTTCTTTTGCACCTAAGATTAGGTCACATTAACCCAAAAAGGATTCAAAGGTTGGTTCAAGATGGTTCATTGGGGACTCTCCAGATTAAACCATTTCCAACTTGCGAATCGTGCTTAGATGGTAAAATGACCAAGAGGGCATTTGGAGCCAAGGGGTTAGAGCTAAGGAAGTTTTAGAAATCGTTCACACCGACGTGTGTGGACTAATGCAAATCAAAGCTAGAGGTGGCTACGAGTATTTTGTTACGTTTATCGATGATTACTCACGCTACCGATACATTTTCCTAATGAAGCATAAATCTGAGACCTTTGATAAATTCAAAAAATTTAAGGCTCAAGCAGAGAATCATAAGGAAAAGACTATCAAGTTTCTACGATCTGATCATGGAGGCGAATACCTCAACGATGAATTTTTGAACTACCTATCGGAAGAGGGGATTGCATCCCAGTTGACTGCACCCGGTACCCCTCAACAAAACGGGGTTGCAGAACGAAGAAATAGAACGCTTTTAGAAATGGTAAGGTCAATGATGAGTTATGCAGATTTACCAAAATCGTTCTGGGGTTACGCTTTGGAAACAGCGGCGTATATTCTAAACTTTTTTCCATCCAAATCAGTTCCTAAAACCCCGAGAGAATTGTGGACAGGGCGCAAGCCCAGTTTAGGACACATCAGGATCTGGGGGTGTCCGGCATACGTGTTGGACAAGGAAGCTGGTAAATTGGATGCACGTTCAGAATTTAGGTAGTTCATTGGGTATCCCGAAGGAACAAAAGGATGCATGTTCTATGGTCCCGAAGATCAAAAGGTGGTAATCAGTACACACTTTAGATTTTTGGAAGAAGACTATATGAACGATAAAAAGCCTAGAAGTGAGATTACCTTAGAAGAACTTAAGGGGCCAACTCCATTGCCAACTGTACAAAATGATATAACAATCGTCACACCTATGCAACCGGAACATTTTCGTAGTGGGAGGGTTGTCAGACAACCCGAGCAATTTTTAGGAATTGGAGAGTCTTCGAACTTGATCTTAGGAGAAGAATCAGATCCATGGTCCTACAACGAGGTGATCCAAGACAAGGATGCAAAATCTTGGCAAACCGCAATGGAAGCCGAGATGGGTTCAATGGATCACAATAAAGTGTGGGAGCTAGTCAAACCACTTAATGGGGTAAAACCCATTGGATGCAAGTGGGTATACAAGAGAAAGAGAGGACCGGACGGAAATTTTGAAACCTTTAAAGCAAGACTAGTGGCGAAAGGGTGCACTCAGAAAGAAGGGATCGATTATGAGGAAACTTTTTCGCCCGTAGCCATGCTCAAGTCCATCCGCATTCTCTTATCGATTGCTCCGCACTTAGATTTTGAGATCTGGCAAATGGATGTCAAGCCCGCTTTCCTCAATGAAAATCTTGACGAAGAAATCTATATGCAACAACCCGAAGGCTTCATTGAAAAAGACCAAGAGCATGTGGTTTGCAAGCTTAAGAAGTTCATTTATGGGCTGAAGCAGGCATTCCGTGCTTGGAATCAGTGTTTTGATCAAGTTATAAAATCTTAAAGTTTTGATCAGAACAACTTTGAAAGTTGTGTTTACAAAAAGCGTGACGGAACTGCATTAGTATTTTTGGTACTATACGTAGACGACATACTACTCATCGGAAACGATGTAAAAGTGTTATCGGACGTAAGGGCATGGCTGTCAAAATAGTTTGATATGAAGGATTTAGGGGAAGCCGGTCACATCCTAGGGATCAAGATCACTCGAGATCGCAGGAAAAGAATGATCGGGCTTTCACATGCCTCATACATAGACACTGTATTTTTAAGCGATTCAACATGCAAGATTCCAAGAAAGGCTTTGTGCCCTACAGACACGGAATCAATCTATCAAAGAGATGTGTCCTAAAACACATAAGGAAATAGATGACATGAAGGGCATCCCTTATGATTCGGCTGTGGGAAGCCTCATGTATGCAATGTTGTGCTTGAAGACAGGATATCTCTTTTTTGCGTAGACATGGTAGCAAGATATCAAAGCAACCCTGGGAAAGAGCATTGAACTGCAGTAAAGAACATTCTGAAGTATCGTAAGAGGACACGGGACAGAATGTTGGTTTATCAGTCAGACGGTCTAATCCCCATCGGTTATACGGACTCAGATTTTCAATCAGACATGGACTCAAAATCAGTCGGGTAGTGTGTTTTTGCATGGGGGAGCCATGACATGGAGAAGCGTAGCAGAAATGCATTGCCGATTCTACCATGGAAGCCAAATACGTAGCTGCTTGTGAAGCAGCGAAGGAAGCGATTTGGCTCAAGAACTTCCTAGTGGACTTGGACGTTGTCCCGTATTTGCCCAGCACGATCACAGTTTATTGTGATAATGCCGGAGCAGTTGCAAATTCGAGGGAACCGAGAGCACACAAGGCTAGCAAACACATTGAAAGAAAATATCATCTTATACGAGAAATCGTTAAGAGAGGAGACATTGAGGTGACAAAGATTTCATCAGAAGACAACCTAGCAGATCCATTCACAAAGGTCTACCTCAGAGTACATTCGAGAGACATGTGGAAGGAAAGGGTGTAAAGAGCGTTGCCAATCTGCTTTGAGTATAAGTGGGAGAAATATTATTAGGTTCGTGTAGGTGACATTAGATGTCACATATAACATGAAACATGTTGTAGTATACTTAAAAGCAGACTTTGAGTATAAGTGGGAGATTGTTGGGGTTATACTTAAAAGTATGCTTTTACTTTGTATAATCAAACTGGATTTTCTTATTTATTTACTGAAATAATCTATTAATCATTGTTGCATTAAATATGAATGAATGTTATATATATTTATTGCAAACCCGTTCAATAAGTTAAGTACGTATTACATTGTAGTTAATTTGGTGATACCAGATCACAGAAGATCAAATTAACAGCTCCTCGTAATTAAGTAAAAATTCACAACCCAGATGGAAATGAACAAACCATCATGAAAGGTTGAAGTATAAGGCTCAGATTGGCTTGTCTTGACCAAGAGATTATACTAGTGTATTTAGATGCACAGAATAAGGACCTACAGGAGGATAAATTCTTCGGTACTGAATATACAAGAATTAGACCTCAGTGGTGTGTTATTTCTTAATCTCCGTCCCTTAAATAGGATGGTATGGAATTAATAACTATTGATTTGACTTATGATAGGAAGAGAGTCAATGTGATTTGATACCTTACATGTCGATTGCTGACATTTAATACGGAGAATCGTGTGTAAGTATGTCTTGCTTGATTTGTCCCCTTGGTGGGCTCAGAATCTTTATCATACCAAATCTTGCAAGTGAAAATTTATTTCCGGTATGGATAATAACGTTGAGTTGTCTTTACTCCAAGGACAAAGATATTAATTAATAGAAAGCTTGTTCAGTGGATTAATTAATTAATGGACTAAGATAATCTTAAACACGGAAAATAATGACCGGGAGCCATATTATAGTAAAGTCGTAATATGAATTAAGATGGGTAGTTCAATATTAATTTTATAGTGGAGTAAATTAATATTAATGGACTTGAATAATATTTGGCCCAATATTATAGCTTCATATTCCATTGGAGGTCCAATCTTAATTCTCCTAAAGGCCCCTCAAATAGCCCAAAATTAAAGTCCAATTAATGAAAAGGAGAAGAAAATATTTTTGCCTAATATTTCTTGAAATTTCGAAAATTGTAGAAAAAAGAAGAAAAGATTTTTTCTTGATTTTCTTGAAGAGATTTTATGGAAAGAGATAAGTATTCTTCTAATACATAATTATCCCATAAATTCAAGAAATCAAATCTTGATTCTTTTTGCCTTGTATTTTTCGAAAATAATGGGAAAAAAGGGGAAGATATTTTTATGGAAAAATTTAATTAAGGAGAAAAAAATATAGAAGATATATTCAAGATTTCTTGGAGACCGTGTAAATCATGTTTGGGTAGACGGCGCCCATATAAGTGTTAGTCTGTAATCATGTTTGGGTAGGCGGCGCCCAATAAGTGCTCAAATTTGATGTAGATTAACATGTTGAATCTCGATTAAGCAATTAATACACCGTCTTTAAAACGTTCCTCACTAAAATATAGTTTTTCATTAAATTGAAACGATGTCTTCCATCGAAATTAAAATTAAAGCGGGGATTTCGTTCCAATGGGTATTTAAGACCAAAGTCTTTTGCTCGGATCTACATTCAACGGGACTCTTATAGGGACGCGTAGTATCGCCGCTTGATGGTTGTAAACCAACTTAACTTTGTTCCACCAGCCAAAGCAGGGAAACGAAAGTTAAGGGACATCCGATTAAACTGGGTTTAATCAACTAGGAATTGCAAATTTTGCAATTGGTTTGGAGACCTACCAGTTATGCTATTGTGATATTCAGCCAAAGCAGGGATCATGATAGTAGGAATGTGGATCATAGTCCATTACAATTTATATTTGATATAAATTCGTACTCTTCCAATGAGGTCGTTGAGTATGTGAAAATAATGGAGACAAAATAAACACAAAACAAAGGTCATGTTTATTTTGATTGTTGAATATTGATCATAGGAATAGAGTTGGTATGCTGTGAAACTTGTTCACCGTGAAACTGGTTTTTTTTTTACAGACATACACTTTATTAATATAAGTCACACCCTTTAGTAATATAAGTCACACACTTCAGTTATCACTAGACACTCTTTGCTCTAATATAAGTCACACCCTTCACTTTTATGAGTAATACACTTTACAGTAAAAAGTCACATACTTTACAGTAAAAAGTCACACACTTTAGTAATATAAGTCACACTCCTTAACTAGTTTCACCGTAAAACTTGTTCACACTATACTTTGTCATAGGAATAATGTGTTTAATTCCCATTTTATTTTATTTCTTTTGGTTAGTTGAAATGTATAACTGTTATTGAGATGTGTTTTGGAAACAAACAAAATTAGCTAGGCCAAAATTTTATGGACTGGCACCCAAACATGTGTTTGGTGCTAAGGCAAGAAAAGATTGAGTCGTGTTGGATATGTATATCCCTTACCAAATTTGCCGGAATTTAAAAGTTGGTACTTTCTAAGGATCAATAAATATTTTGTGGCCACGTTTGGAATAAAATCTGAAGAAATTTCGTGAAGAAAATTCATCAAGAGGATGCTTCCCGATTTAAGTCGATGTGTGATGTTGCTCCGGTTTTTTATTAATTCATGACTCCCGATATACATAGGCAACATGAGAAAATGGGTCCTTCGAAATAGCATTTCAAGCATCTGAAGGATCTCTTTGATTCTAAGGCAAATCTCGTTTTGAGTTTTATGAAGTGATGAGAGATCTGCTTTTATCTTATTTGATATTAGCTAAAGAAGAGAAGATTTCACCTCATGTGCTAATGATGATAGGCCTAATTGAGAAACTTGGTAATTTAGGCATTGAGCTGAAAGACCAATATTTGTATTTATGTTATCGTCCAGTCGCTTTCGGATTCATATCCTGGGTTCATTGTGAACTACAATATGAATAAGATGGATGCAACCATGTCTGAACTTCACAACGTGCTCAAGACTTTTGAGTTCATTATCACTAAGATGGTGTTCAAAGGAATGAATGGTAGACAAAAAGATGTGTGCCTTGGATTTATACTCTACTATAAGTAGAAGAGGGCACTGGAAGAAGGACTATAAGGTTTTGGTTGCTAAAAAGAAGACACTAGGTGCTTCTAGCACTAGAACATGTATGTTTGTTATTAAGACAAACATATCCACTAATAGCGCTAACTGCTTGGTATTAGATACCGGATGTGGCTCTCACATTTGTACAAGTGTGAAGGGGCTCATATGTCTTAGGGCAGTTAGGGCGGGTGAAATCGTCTTACACGTGGAAATGAAGCAAGAATTGCTAACTGAACATGTGAGGACTTATGTGTTAGACTTACCCTTTGGTTTTAGATTAGAACTTAATGATTGTCATCTAGTTTTTTCTATTACTCGCAACATGTATTTGTTGCATTATGGATATGATGTTCTTAATATACAAAATAAAGGCTCAAACTTAGTAATCATAAAAATCAGACTTACTTATGGCATTGTAGAACTTGATCATATAAACGAGATGAGAATTGCAAGGTTAAGAAAGTTAGACTACTTAACCCCATTCGACTGTGAGTCTTATGGAGATTGTGAATCCTATCTCACGGGCAAGATGATCAACAAACTCTTTTCTGGGAAAGAGGTGCATGTCAAAGAAGTTCTAGAGTTGATCTGCAATGATGTTTGTGGACCATTATCCACTCTAGCTAGGGGTCACTTCTTATACTTCATCACATTTACTGATGATTTCTCAAGATACGGATACGTGTATCTTATGAAACACAAATTCGAATCTTTTGAGAAATTCAAAGAGTTTAAGGCTGAAATAGAGAAGCAACTTGGTAAGAGTATCAAGACTCTTCGATCAGAACGAGGAGGTGAATACCTTAGCCATAAATTCATTGATTACTTGAAGTTACATGGAATCTAGTCATAATGGACTCCTCCCGAAACACCTCAGATGAACGGTGTGTCCGAGAGGAGAAACCGAACCCTGTTAGACATGGTGAGGTCCATGTTGAGCTTCTTCTCTCTTCCGACATTGCTATGGGGATACGTGTTACAAACCTCAATTTACATTCTGAATAGGGTTCCATCTAAATCGGTTGAGCATACACCATATGCACTATGGTGTGGCAAGAAGCCAACTTTTACACATATCAAACATGGGGTTGCACCGTAATTGTGAAAAGTATGCTTACCGACAAGTTGGAATCCAAAGGTGAAAAGGGTTACTTTGTGGGATATCATAAGGAAACTAAAGGATATTACTTCTATCTACCTGAGAAACAATCAGTGATTGTTTCTAGGCATTCCAAGTTCCTCGAAGAAGACTATGTCTTTAAGGAACAATGTCGTAAGATGATAGAACTTGAAGAAACTCAAGAACCACAAATTAACAAAGAGACTAATATCTTGTCAAAGCAACATGACAAGGAATCAGTGGGAGCATTCAACAACTTTCACGGTGGGAGTCTTTCATTAGGTGATCGTCTTTCAGCCAGTGGGAGCGTAATTGGAGTATGCTTGCCAGTGCAAGAACCTCCAAGTTGGCTGAATGAGAACAACATAGTTCAAACTCCCACCCAAGAGGCATCTGAAAGTGTAGCCCTTGAGGACTCTCCGGACATTGATGAAATCGATGCACCACAAAATTTTCACGATCAGAATGTGCAGCCTGCACAGCCATAGCTCCTTAAGTCAATAGGAATTGTAATCCATCCATTAGATACGGTTACCTCTTGGAGAACTCGATAGTATGGACATACCGGATAAGGACGATCCTAATTGACTTTTCTGAAGCAATATCAGATATTGATTCGGGGAAGTGGCATGAAGCTATGAAATCCGAGATGGACTCGATGTACACCAATCAAGTCTGGCACTTGGTTGAGTTGCCTAAAGGGGTTAGACCCATATGTTGCAATTGGGTCTTCAAGCGTAAGACTGATGCAAATGGCAAAGTACAAACCTACAAAGTTAGGTTGGTAACGAAGGGTAATAGTCAATGCAAAAGCACTGACTGTGATGAGACCTTCTCACCAGTTGCAAAGATCAAGTCCATTCGAATTTTACTTGTGATAGCAGCACACTATGATTATGAGATTTGGTAGATGGATGTCAAAACAGCTTTCCTCAATGGAAACATTGATAAGGAAGTGTCTATAAATTACCCGGAAGGTTTTACATCTAAGTCAAATTCTAATCTGGTATACAAGTTAAAGATATCCATTTATGGATTGAAGCAAAGCTTCTAGGAGTTGGAATATCCGATTTGATGACGCTATCAAGTCCTTTTGACTTCATCAGAAATTCGGAAGATCCTTGCGTTTATTGTAAACGCAGAGGGAAGAATATTGCTTTCATAATCATGTATGTCAATGACATATTGATTTTGGGAAACAATATCCCGTTAATGCAGTCCGTTAAAGATTATTGTTAAAGACCTTAATGATGAAGGGTTTTGGTGAAGCCTGCTACATCCTAGGGATCAAGATCCACAAGGATAGATCCAAGAGGATGTTGGGGTTAGCTGTCACAATCCACCTATGTAGACAATGTGTTGAAGCGTTTTGCGATGGAGAACTCTAAGAGAGGATCTCTATCGGCAAATCATGGGATAAAGCTATTAAAGAAGGATTGTCCTTCTGTTGAAGCTGATATCAAGCACATGAAAGATATCCCATGTGCATATGCAATTGGGTCAATCATGTACGTCATGACTTGCACTAGGTCAAACGTGGCCTACACTATCAACATCACTGGTAGATACCAACAGAATCCGAGTGACTCTCATTGGATTGTTGTCAAGACCATTCTGAAGCATCTCAGATGAACTAAAGAATGTTTTCTTGTCTATGGTGGACAGTCAGAACTAGTAGTGACTGGTTAAGCTGACACAAGTTTTCAATCCGACTGTGATGATTACAAATCACAGTCAGGTTACGTTTCACTCTCAATAATGAGGCGGTCAGTTGGAATAGTTCCAAGCAAAAGGACCACAGATTCAACAACCGAAGTTGAGTACATTGCTGTATCAGAAGCCTCAAGGAGGTTGTCTGGATTTTATAGTTCTTAAGAGAACTAGGGGTAGTTCCGAGTGTCAGTTGTCCAATAAAGTTGTATTAAGACAATGTTGGCATGAATGAGCAAGCAAAGGAACCGAGATCAACAAATAGAAACAAGCATGTACCTAGACTTATCATTTGATCCGAGAGATCATAAGGATAGGAGAAATGGAATTACAATGTATTCCCACATATTTAATTTGGAAGATCATTTCACCAAGACACTGAGTGTCCATGTACACACTAGACATTTGATGGGCTAGGGGTTTAGACATGTAGGTGATTGACTCTAGTCCAAGTGGGAGATTGTTAGTGTTAGTGTCATAGAGACAATCTATTGTAGGGACATAATACTCGATGATATTCAGTTTGATTTAATATTATAATTCATTTAATATTAATGTATGACAATACACTTGTTTGAATATTATGTTTGATTGTTTGCATTTATTCATGCAAGTGTTCCCATGAGTCATTGTTGTCATTGAGGTTGTGAGAACTCAGATGACTTAAGCATGATTCTCAAATAGCCCCGATCAAGGATCATCAAGAATGGGATATTGATGATGCAATGGAGATTGGTGTGCGATCTGCATCATACTCTTAGAGAGGTAGTAAGATCTCACTTACGACGAGATACTAGGTATCTCATGATGGATGCACAAATACCTTAGAGGGTATTGGTATACCTATCTGAGAAACCGTTTGATGTAAGTCCACAATATGTGTCTACGTGTGTCTCGATTAGTGGGAGCAATGCGATACTCCTTTGACTTGAGGTCAATACGCACGACATGTGTGGAGTGATGAACTTTGATCATGACCGACGCTTGCACCCATCTATGGGTAGATATGGCTTGGATTGGGTTCATCACGAAGTGCATGTGCGTGGTAGTTGAGCCAAGAATATGATTCATTCCTCAATGTGGATTTAGAGAGAATACCCATCTTCTCATCATAATTGGATCTAAGTCATCGGTCGATGCACGTCAACTTAGACTTTGTGGCAAAGTGTGCCATACATGATCAATTAGTGATTAGAGATAATATGATTAAGTTATTTGAATAGACACTTCATCATGTTCACGACTTAATCGAGAGTATTCGCAAATGAAATGAGGAAATCGTAATAGCCCATGTTTTAGTTACAGGCAGTTGCACGTTTCTCGCAACGTACCTCATATATTGAGAATGTCTGATTTATTGTATAGGGTTCAATTAAGATCGTTAGTTTGAGTAATCGCTCGATATATGAGGGCATATGGGTCACACAACAAGTAATGGTTGTTTACTAATTATAGTTGGTTGATTAAATGTTAAATTGGATTTAATATTTAATTTATGGAGAATTAATTAATAATTGATTAATTTGGAATTAATTATTATTACTATTTAATTAAATTAGATTTAATTAAATAGAATTCCCAATAATAATATATGGAATATTATTATTATAGGATTTAATATACACGGAATCAAATCCGTAGAGATTTGATATACATGAAATTAAATTCGTAGAGATTTTATATGTGGGAAATAAATCTAAGAGATTTATTTTATTATGATTTTTCCTAATGAATGTTAGCTTAACATTTAAGCTGGGCCTCTCCTATATATATGAGCTCTTGGGAATTCATAATACGTGAGTTCATATTTTCTCCATAAAATCCCTAAGTTAGAATTTTCCTAGCAAATTTATCTCGAGGATTCAACGCTGGCAGATCTTTGCAAGTTAGTAAATGATTGTTACGTGGATACCATAGTTGAGGAATCCGTGTACGAATTGATGTAAGAATTTTATTTACGTTTACTCGTGTTTAATTATGCAATTAATTGTTCGTTGTTAGTGAACTGTTTAATTCCGTTGTGCATGTATTACGTTTTACGTGCCTCTAAATTCAACAATCTGAAGGCAGATAAGAATCATCAATGCCAGATGTGTCGGTAAATATTGCTTTTCTATCTCGGAACGTTTGTTCTCTTCTGTTCCGCTTTTCTTCTCTCTCCTTGGGGAGTCGTCGTCGAGGATCGGCCTTCATAGTGACACAGTTCTTGACATTATAGCAAACCCTTGAATCTCCAGAACTTCCTCTGTTGGGAGAATCATTTCTTCTGTAAGATCTGTCAGGAGACTTTCCACCTTGTCTGTAATCAGAACCTCTCTTATCTGATCTCTCATCACGTCTGTTCTCTTTGTGATCCTCTCTACGATCATCTTTCCTTTCATCTTTGTGATCGTCTTTTCGTTCATCTCTTCTGTTATCCCTATCATATGAAGAACGATACCTCTCTTGTGATCTGTCAGAAGATCTTCGATCTCTTCCTCTGCTTCGCCGATAGTCATCGTAAAACTTTCTGTATTTACCCATCTGAACATTTGTTCGTTCAAGCTTTCTTGTTAGTAGTGCAATCTGTTCGGCTTGGCTGATGATGTTTCCTACTGGTTCAACAATTCGTGAACTGCTAATGGTTGCCTGAAATGCAACAGATTTAGTAGAACTTGCAGTAGCTTCAGCAGGGACATCATCTGATCATCGACCTCTCTCAATCAAGTCGAACTCATGGGCTTTTAGACTAAAGATAAGATCATTTGGCTTCATGGTAGCAACATCTTGATAGTCCTTGATCACGATGACTTTAGTATCCCATTTCTTGGTCAACGATCTTAGAATCTTGTAGTTGATATATCTTTGTTCGACATTATGTATCCTAGATCACGAAGTCGGTTGACTCCACGAGTGATCCTTCCATCAAATTGATCAATTGTTTCATTTGGTAGCATCTTAAGTTTCTCAAAGATCACCAGCTCAATTTGCAATCTGTTGTCCTTAATCTGTTCATTTCCTTTGCAGATTTCATCAAGTGTATCCCATACTTCCTTAGCAGTCTTCAGGTACTTCACCTTTTCTCGTGTGGTAGAATCCATAGTCTTCATGATGAGATGTCTGGCAACAGTATCTAGATTGGACAATTTCCTCTCATCTGCATCCATCAGAGAGGGACTCTTTCTGATCCTTACTCCAACTGGTTGAGTAGGATCTCCTACTTCAGCTAGATTATAGTGATAGATGATGATCGGTCCTATCTCAAGAATCTCAGTCATTCTGTTGCTTCTCACTCCCAGATAGTCTCTCATGTCGATAGACCAGTCTGCATACTCATCAACAGAAAACATGGGTAAATTATGATGCATTCCTGAAGTGTTATCCATGCTTGTGATGGTTTTGCAAAGTATGAGTTTTAAACGGTTTTTCAAGATCAGTTCAAATGACCACAAAAGTTCTTCCTCAAGTACCGATGATACTCAAAGCCAGTGGTCGGAAGAACCACTGCTCTGATACCACTTGTAGGTCCCGAACAGGTTAGTGAGGGTAGAAGTCTAGAGGGGGGGGTGAATAGACTTCTAAAACTTTTCGTGATATCAGGTGTGAATATGCAAGTTGCCTGATCAGAGTGCGAGTGGATCAGTACAGACTGATATCCAACTTACTGATCGCCTGAAGGCAGACCAGTTAGGCGTCTGTCAGTTTAACTGATGGTGCGGAAGATAAGTTAACCTGTGTGAAAAACCATTTCTCAAATCAAATACTTAGTAATCTGGTTTTAGATCAGATGACAAAAGAGTCAATGATCAGATCAGAAGCTTGATGCAAATATGATCCAGACTAAGTAAATGCATGCAGATTTAAACAAGTAGTGTGTAAGTGTAAAGCAGATAAATCACACAAGATTTATAGTGGTTCGGACAACTTGTCCTACGTCCACTCTTCCCTTCAGACGGGGCACCAACTAAACCAACTGGACTTAGTTTAATGTGTTAGTCCAACACAGTACAACCAACAGATGTTTCAAGAGTTCTCACTCAACCAATCCTAGAAATCAGATCTAGAAACCCTAGACTGAAATCTTGCAATAACAAATTTAACCTAACTTTTGTTTGGGTATAAGATTTGTGATGTTCCAACTGGAATATTATCCTAGTATCTGGGTAGCCTAAAGCTAAAGGATAAGTATTCAAAGCTAAGAACAAATGGGATGAACACTTAGAAAATTAATGTTCATTTGAGTGTTCTTCTGCGGAAATTTGCTTGAGCTTGAGCTTGTGTATAATTTTCGTAACCTTACTATGAAGGTTTGATCCCATATATATACGCACGAAATTGAACTAGCAGTTGGAGAGCAATTCGAATTTCGGTCTATTTAAGGTAGGTTTGCAGACCTGATTGATGTGCACAGAGGCGGCATGGCCGAAAGCATGCAAGCTTGTCCTTTCTAGCCGTTTAACTCTGAAGCACCTCGTCCTGCAATGTCAGCTCCGTACATACGTGTATTGCTCTCATTGGTTATCAAGTACACTTATTCATTGTTTGATTTACCAACTTAGGTTGACATTCTTTGTGTCTGATGAACATGTATGTCTTGGTGATCTTCTTGTGGTCACCAGATTTGAGCTGACCTGATTAGTCCATGCTGATCAGTGTACCTGATTGAAGTCTTCTGACGCAGGTTGTCTTAGCACAACTTGCAGATTCTTCTTCACTCTTTCTGATTTAGGTCTTCTGGTCTTCTCGTCTTCTGATCTTCTCTTCTTGACTAAACCTTTACATATTGAGTTCCCCCTCAATATTTGACCTATCTGTTACATCAGCTGTCTATACATCTCAGCTGGTCATCCTAACGATATCTACTTCATCGATCCAACAGTCCGACCGGGTCCTATTACAACCTGTTTTGGAACTTCCATCAAAACTACAAATTTCCCAACAATAACTATTGGTAAAAATAAAACTTTCAATGGTAAAATAGACATATTCGTATACCAAATAAAGTGGTTAACCAGATGGTAGAAGATGAAATGATTTGACTAGTCTTAATTGAAAAGGAATAGGACAAGCCAATTGAAAATTAACAGTGGTGGGAACCTAACCTTTGTGATTGGAGATCCCATGAATAAGATTCATATGGGTAATAACAAGCCACTTGTTAGTTCTGCTAGCACCTTAAATTGTATCCCTTCCTAAATGTGCAGTGTTTTAAAGCAAATGATGTCTAAAATTAGTGTGGTGTTTTACTGCAATTGAGAGGATAAGCTAAAAGTTTTTAATGAGTCATAGTCCTTATGGGTGGTATATTATTTATAGAATATACTTTGATGAACTCACCTATATGAGTGTGGAGTGGGGCCGCTCCTATGAGACAGTGGCTGAGTCTCTAGAGCACTCATGAATAATCAGGCACGCGCATGGCCTATTCGCGCACAACCGCACTGAGCAACAAAATAAATACATGTAATGTGATGGGTAAGCAATTTAAGTTACAACAATGAGTTGTTGTTTCATAGAAGCTAAATGCTTCACCAATGCTCAGTAACTTATACCTTATCTTTCTAGGTCTAGTTCATAGTCTAAAAGACACCAGATTCGATGCATTACATAGTCTTGTTATACCCAACATTTTCTTTTGTTTTTCTTTATGCTTTATAAATATTTTTGAAATAGGTGGAGATTGTTGTAAATTAATTAATTAATTATTTCAAAAATATTTTTAATTATGCAAAACTTATCCACCGATTTCTGTTCCTATTTCTTCTCAAAGAAATAACCGTATTTATCTTATAAACAAAATTAAATCTGTTTCTCTCAACCGAAATTCTCGGTCAAATTTTCTTTATTTTCTTTTCCTATTTATTTGGTCAAAAGAATTGCAGTTGCAACTTTTGAGCATGGAATTAGTCCACTGAATTCACTAAGCCAACATGTGCTTATATATGCTTTTGTGAACCATTAAGAATAATACGCTGCATAAATCTTTTCTTTCTTATATTATCTATAAATCTTTTCTTTCTTCTATTATCTTTTGGCTGGGTTTATTATTTTGTTGCTCCTGATCCTAAATTTATCCTAGAAGACTTGTTGAATCCTGGGGATTGCTAAGCACGCCTCAAGTGGTTTTCTTTTAATCCTTGTTTTAATCTTTTCCTTATTTTATTTTGATTATTGGATTTCCTAAATATTTCCAACACCAAGTAACAAAATCAGGCATCAATTCTGTTGAAAAAATCGTGCGCGATGCATGTGATTTGCATGTGCATACGGTTTAAGTGAATAAGCCCGGGTCACGTGACAATTCGGTTCGTGGGTCACTCAAACATAGGAATGACTTATCACTTATGCTGCATCGTGCGGGGGCGATAAGATACAGGTATGGAGGTACTGATTTTTTAAAATTTTAGTGTGCTATATGGTAAGGCTATATCAATTTTTTTTATTTAATTATATTTAACACATATAAAATATATAAATATTTAAATTAATATATATATAACACCTATAAAAAAATTAATAAAATTTATGATAAAATTTATTTACAATATCAAATTTATACCATTATATTTGTAAGTTAATATTATAACATTTATTATCTTATATCATTTTTATTATAAATTAATATCATAGCATTTAATATTATGGGTATAAATTTATAAGAGTAATGATATTAATTTATAAATATAATGATATCTATGAACAAGTTTCACATGAGATATTATGTTTTAAAAATATATATCAGTTGAACAAAATGTTTTCAAGTGTGTCTATCATGGTTAATTCATTCATTTTGAAATTAAATAAATCGTCTTATTTATGTACATAAATTCATATTGCTATATATTTTATAATTTTTATTTGATGTGAGCCCCTTGCAAGCAAGATATTTGTTTGAAAGCATGACTTTAAAAAAAATATTTCTATAAATTTGGATTTGAATCTAAAAGGGGGTTCAACCGACTTATTCATGTTGTAAAAAAGTATTGGAGTGTGAAACTTTAACTATCTAGGATCTATGTATCATTCACATGATATGGTGTCATGTTTTAGAAGATATATTATATAAAAGTGAAGCAAGTTGGATGATTTTTATACTCTTAAAGGATGTCGGCTAAACTAGAAAATAAAGTAATATTAAACTATAATTCAATTTGCAGTGTGGCTTATAAAACTATTCATGATTCACACATATATATTATGCTATTTTTTGACGGAACATATTTTAATAAATTAACTTTGCTATTTTGTCATTTGTGCGTGTATCCACCGTATCAGATTCGTGTATTTTAACTTTTTTTCTAAAATAATTATTTTCAGGTTCGTCACTTGGTGTATCCCGTACGAATCCGACGCGAATTGCACTAGCACCCTACGCGTATTCAATATTGCAGTGTGGTATATTTAGAAGAATATATTGGTGCATTGTAGTTCATCATCAATTCATTTTATTTGCAATTTTTTTAGTTTTTTTTCCCAACTTATTGTGAATCTACAATTATGTCAAATCAAGAAAATTAGGAAGACATAGCGTAACCACCATGCATATTAATGCCATGAACTCGACCATAATGACGTCTTAATTCGTCTGTTATTAACTCACTATCAAACACCAACTTTGGTTGTAGATACATCGGACGCCTGAACAACGACCACTATCACGTCCATATACACTTTCTAGAACCATGATTTCATCACCCTTGCATCACCATGACATCACTTTTTAAAACTAAAATCAAACTTAATCGATAACTTAATCACTTTTATTTTTAAACTAATCAAACCTTATCGATAATTTTTCAAATTAATGAGCTGCTTTTTTTGGAAGAAAATCGAACGTTTCACGAGTTGCATAAAATAGAGCTTTGACTAGTCATATTATGAAATATCGTTGTAACTCGTACGAACATATTATTATAAGGAGTGTAGTTGTAAATTTTAATGAGTGAATAATCGTTTTTTAATGATTATTTAAAGTTGTAAAATTGGAAAAAGAAAAGATGTAAAAAGTGAGAAATAAAAAATATGATAATAAGAAACCATATTTGCACTTGAGTCATTAAATCCAATTTTCTAAACCAAAATCAAACTTAATCAAACACATACCCTAATTTTGAAATTTGGTAAGATGCTCTTGTTACTTCTGTTATGATGGAACATTCCAGGCATGTTAGGATTATTGGCTAAATCTTGCATGTATCCAGATGCACCGTGCACTCATAATGTATTTTAAAATCATGCAATTTATTATATTAAAATATACAATTTATTTATATTAAATAGTGTAATTATTTTTTTTATATTAACAATTCTTGCGGTCAAATAAAAATGATTGTATTTTTTCAAAGATAACAAGTTGAATATTTTTTAAAATCTTACTATAAATCATATTCTTGGCGTGAATCTTGCGTATGGCACCCCACTCAATTACTTGTACCAGTTATATAGACTTTATTTTTTTTATAAATGTTCTAATTATTATATAGACTTATTTTTTTTATAGATATCCAAAATAATATTTTTTAATTTATTAATTAACAATGTTTTCATAAACGAACCGGTGATCGAATCCCATGCACCACCCGGTCGGCCGGTTCAATCGGTCGGACCGGCTCAACCCCATGGTTCAACCGTTTTTCTATGTTTAGTTAAAAAAACAAAATAAGTATACACCTACAAAAATTTAAATATATATTTTATAATTTTTCATATCATATTTTATAAATTTTGTCCCACCTCATACATTTATCCCACATCAAAAGTGTTGGAGAAAAATGTGAGAGAAATATAAATTTAAAATTCTAAATATTTAATATAAATTAATAATTTAATTAAAAAAAAAAGAAAAAAATCGGTTATTTCCGGTTGAACCGGGTTTTGACCGGTTTGGACGTTCAACCTTGCTCAACCTAAAAGTGTTTTATATAGTGTTTTTTTAACCCCTGGTTGAACCGGCCGGTTCAACCCGATTTTGAAAACTGTGTTAATTAATATAAATAAAACTTTTATTTGTCTAATTTAATTTTTCAATAATTTTTTTTTAAAAGTCAAAAAAATCTTTATAATTGGGTTGGGAGAAAGTATTTGTCAATTTTGTCTATGTTATTTTGCAGGACACCATCTTTTACCTTTAATTTTATGGCAAATATTCTTATGTGATGGTGTCATGTATGAGACGGAGTACAATTTAGCACAATTAATATTCACCATTTTCGACATGTTAAAGCGCCAATACCCAAATTACACTTCATTTTACTATGCCCAAATGAGTTGATATGTTGTGAAACTTGTTCACCGTGAAACTGATTTTTTTTTCCAGACATACACTTTAGTAATATAAGTCACACCCTTTAGTAATATAAGTCACACACTTCAGTTATCACTACGACACTCTTTGCTATAATATAAGTCACACCCTTCACTTTTGAGTAATACACTTTATAGTAAAAAGTCACACACTTTACAGTAAAAAGTCACACACTTTAGTAATATAAGTCACATTCCTTAACTAGTTTCACCGCAAAACTTATTCACACTATACTTTGTCTGCCCAAATTACACTTCATTTTACTATGGGACGATCTCATGTAAAAGCGTCTCTAATTTTATTACTATATTATACTGTATAACATATTAAAAAATGTAGTACAACAAAATAAAACACACACACTGGTCGTATTTGCGTAATGCATAAGAGTGGTGGGACTTGCTTTATATATAGGCATGCTCATCCCGTGCTAAGTGCGCACAATCCCAACACCCTCTCTTCACAATCCCATTCCCCTATCTACCCCTACTCGTTTCAACACAATGGTTGACAAAAGCAAGATTCTGATTCTAGGCGGAACAGGGTACATCGGTAAATTCATAGTCGAAGCCAGCGTAAAATCCGGCCACCCAACCTTCATTTTAGTCAGAGAAACCGCCATTTCCGATCCCGTTAAAGCCAAACTCATCGACGGATTCAAAAATTCCGGCGTCACAATTCTCACCGTACGTAAACACATATATGCTTAAACTTTTTGTTATTTGTAAATTAATTTCTAGAAATTGATGATTTTGGAAATTGCGTAGGGCGATTTGAACGATCACGATAGCTTATTGAACGCGATTAAACAAGTGGATGTGGTTATATCCACCGTCGGTTCCCTTCAGATCGCAGATCAGTATAAAATCATCGCCGCCATTAAAGAGGCTGGAAATGTTAAGGTTATAATAATTCCTCATGTTTAATAATTGGGAATTTTCCGTCAAAATTGAATTAAAATTGAAGAATGATATGTAATCTGGTGTTTGATATTTCAGAGATTTCTCCCTTCGGAATTCGGTAACGATCCGGATCGGGCCCGGCCCGTTGAACCGGTGAAGTCTATATTCGAATTGAAGTCCAAAATTCGCAGAGCAATTGAAGCAGAGGCGATTCCGTACACTTACGTGTCGTCGAACTATTTCGCCGGGTTCTCGCTGCCGACGCTGGTGCAGCCCGGCGCCTTCGCTCCTCCGCCGCCCAAAGATAATGTGTTTATCTACGGCGATGGAAATGCTAAAGGTAATCTTTATCCGATTCCATCAATATGTTCACTAAATTATTGAAATTGCATCTAAACCCCCAACTTTTTTTTATTTTTTTTTTGCAATAAATCATATTCTTGTTATGTATAAAAATTTCAGTATAATGCACGAAAAATCACTATTAAAAAATATTTTATATTTTTAAAAATTAATTTTTTTTGAAAAAATATTTTATATTTTTAAACATTATATTTTTTTGTGCAAATCGGTGATAGTTTTTGAACTTTTAATAATAGAATTTATGTATAAACCTAATTCATAAGAATGTTTCTCATTCATGAAGATGTTGAATTGAGTTTCTTTTGACATTTTTTAAAATCCTAAAAATCGTGAATTGGAGGGAAAGCTATCGAATCAATTGGCGAATGGATGACCTTTTTTTTTTTTTTTTTTTTCAATTAGTATACAAAATTTGACGGAAATTTAAAATTCACGTGTAATGCACCTGTAAAAGGCAGGGAGATATTTGGCCAGAAATTTAGTTCAGGACTTTATGCTTCAAAAATTGATTAATATTTTGTATTAATCAAAAAATAAAATAATTAATTGGTGCAATTTGGGTGATAATTTGGTGCAATTAGGTCTAACGTTAACAATATTAATGGAGCTTCATCCTCTGTTACATCTCTACAGCCGTATTCAATGTGGAAGGTGATATCGCCGCCTACACCATCGAAGCTGTAGACGATCCCCGAACATTGAACAAGGTCGTCTTCATCAAGCCTCCTAAAAACACCTACTCGTTCAACGAGCTCATTGCGTTATGGGAGAAGAAGATCGGCAAGACTCTCGAGAAGGAGTACATTACAGAGGAACAAATGTTGAAGCAGATCCAAGGTGATCCACATTTCCTTCATAATAATCCAAGTAAAGATATTTTACTCAATTGTTTGTTGTGATACTGTTCAATGAAAACAACTGCAACTGTTTAGTAGAAACAACTAATACTGTTTAAAATGCGCTCAAGTGGATGGTGCATCTGGTGCACTAGAGCTTACTCATCTATTTATGGCATGATTTTGATTTGCAGAATCTCCGATACCAGTGAATGTGATACTCGCAATCAACCACTCGATTTTGGTGAAGGGCGATCAGACGTATTTCGAAATCGAGCCGTCGTTTGGTGCAGAGGCTTCTGAACTGTATCCTCATGTGAAATACACCACTGTGGAGGAGTACCTGGACCAGTTTGTGTGATATGTCCACCACTTCTTTAGTGGAGCTTCCATTTTCATCACACTGGAACTTTTTTCCTTTCCTTTTTTTGCATTTATTTTCCCTCTTGTGATTGTCTATTTTTCTCGCCATATATTTCATAATGGAGCACCAATAAATAAACATCTTGATTGTTAAATTTTAATTTGTGATTACATTATTATTTGGAGTAACAATTTGGTAACGGGTTACAATTTTTTATCCAAATTAATTATTTTCTTTATATGAACAATTTTTTTTATAACAACGGTATACATTTAATACTATCTAGTAAGAATAATTAAAATTGATTAACTGAAAATGTTCTGTAAAAACAATTAATACAATCAAACTATTCATTTAAATTGCACGGTGCATCATGGGTCGTGCAAGACTTTGTGGAGATGTTTGGGCTATCACTTTGAGTAGGTATGCGGTAACAAATAACTAATTATTATTCCTCTACATGTGTCCAAACACTATTTTGGCTTGTGATTATACCAGACCCATCATCGATTAGGGTCCATATGGATGCATTTTTAATCAAGTCAATCAAATAAACCGAAGTAGCACAAAGGTTAATGGAAATCTTGGGTCCATTTTATGTTACATTCAGCGTGTAATATTCGCCTCATATTTATATATTTATTTATATTAGGGGTGTTCATGGTGTGGAATTTTGTGATTTTTTGGATAAAATTTAAGTTTCTTGTTACACGCAGTTCGATTGATCGTACAATTCTAAACCGCGATTTTATCATGTAAAAATGATTTTGCGGATTCAAACGGTTGCAGTCAATCTTTTAATTTGCAATTTAACGGTTTAAATAATGGAATAATTTTTATTTTTTTTCTAAGTTTTAGTCATACAAAAATCAAGTCCGAAACCAAATTAATGCAACACTAATAAAAACTCATTAAATATTAATAAGTGCCTACCATAATAGTCACCTCCTAAATTAATACAACATTAACACAAACTCATAAGAATATAAATAAAAGTCCACATAGCAAGTTACTGCCCAAATTAAAATAACATATTAGTTCACTCAAAGTGTGGCCTGAAAATCTTAAATCATAAATAAATATGTCCAAAAACAATAAAAACTTAACACTAGAGTCCATTGAAATTCTTAAGTCTTAACTACATTACAAAAGAAAGGTTCACCACATGACAAAATCGCCACTGAAATAAGTTTTAACCATAGAAAAACAAGTGTTCATTGCTCAATCTTATTCCATTACAGAAACTGCCACTGACCACCAAAAATATATTTTCTTCCTTTTTTATCGAGATTCTACAAGAGTTTACAAATCTAAAAGTTACTTACAAACTACAAATAAAAAATGACAATTGAGAGCAACAAAAAAAGAGAAGAAATTGATAAAGATATATACCTTTTAAGAGTAATGAATCATCATACATCTGAGAGGGATCAACCAAGATTAATCCTCAAATCTAGAAAAAATAAGAAAACCAAAACTTGAGTAAGTTGCTAGAATTTAAAAATAAAAATATATAAATGTAAAATGTTTACCCTTCTCTATATCTTCAAGTTGTTCAATATCCTCCATTATTGAAGAAAGACTAATTGAAGAAAGAGCACCACGTAGCCAGTAGTATGCACATATAAGAGCTTCAAGTTTTAGGAGATAAAGAACTTCTATATGGATCAATTACTCGACCACTTGTACTGAAAGCAAATTCAGAAGAAATAGTAGATCCCGAAATAGCTAACACATCTCTTGCAACTTTCGAAAGAACGGGATACTTTCTTGTATTTACTTTCCACCAAGTTAAGATGTCAAATCCATTATCCGATTTTTCACAACCATCAAGCAAGTATCTTGCTATTTCAGATTTACTCTCAACACACTCTCCAGCTTCCAAATGCTTAGCAAATTGAGATTCTAATAACATACTCAAATCATTTCCATCTATTTTCATGGTATTAGACTCTTGTCTTGCTTGTCCACTCTTATCAATTTGTGGAACATCACAATCAACATATTTTTTGTACAACAATTTCAATATTTCTTCCACTTTGTTTGTCACACTTTTAACCAAAACAACGTTACCCACATCCATTGTCGTTAAGTAAAAATTGACATACTTCAACTTACATTTTGGGTCTAAAATAATGACAACACAACAACATATCGATGCTATCAACATTTCCCCAATATTTATCAAACTTTTCCTTCATTCGGAAAGCCATTGAAAACATTAAATAATCCTCTTTGCTCATCATAGAAGACAAACCCATATGGACAGTAGCAAGTTCACGAAAAAAAAAATTTTGAAGTGATATAGATGAAATCGAGAACTTTAAAGTAACATTCGAAAATATTTTCAAGAACTTGACAAAGTTTCTCGCACTACTCCAATCTACTGTTTTTGGAGGCCCTATAATTTTATTTTTCTTTGCTTTTACCAATTGCCTCTCACATTCTTCATCTTGATTTATTTTGTAGCAATCAAAGTAATCTACGTACTTTTGATCTTCATCCCCTAGCCTCTCAAACGCTTTTTCAAAATTTTCCAGCTTCAAGCATTATATAAGTTGAATTCCATTTTGTTTCTACATCTAAACAAACAGGACTCTTGCAAGTAATTTTTTTCTTTTTCGACACTTTTTAAAGGCATTTAGGCCATCTCTAACCCAAAACTTCGAAATGCAGTACTCTATACTCTAAAATGCAAAATTCTATACTCTATTTTCAAAATCTTCTCCAACCCTATACTTTATATCTCACTCTATTTATTATTTTATTCATTTTCAATACATTTCTCCAACATATATTTATATTTAAAATTATTAATTTAGGTTATATAATTAGATATTCAGCTAGCGAATTAAATCTTAAAAGTAATTCATTGCATATAAATATAATTTTTAAATTAAAATTTTAATATGAAAAAATAAATAAATATTAATTTTATTTGAACATAAAATTACGAGGCATATACATCAACTTAAAAAGTTGCACGCAAAGGTAATAAAATACAACATTAAAAACATAATTACACTCATGATATAAATAGACTAAATAATATTAATAATGTTGTGAATTAGACTAAATAACATTAATAACATTAAAAACACAATTACACAAATGATCAACGAGAGCATCACGATGTGCAAAGTGGGTCATCTTATCTTTAATTTGGCTCTGACGTGCAAGAAACTCCTCCCACAAATAAAAATGTAAATATTAGTAATAAAAGAAAGAAAAAATATTACACAATAAATTATTTTAATTATATAAACAAATGAGTTTTAATAAATATTTTCAGTTAATTGTATAATTGTATTTATAAATATTAATAAACGTTCAGTGTGAAAATTTTCATGTATGAAAATCTATAAAATTGCCCTAAATCAACCATCTACATCCTAAACACTAAATAATGAACCTTAAATTATGACATTTTTGGGCCGGGTGAACCATGAACCACTTGAGCTGAGTGAACCATGAACCACTCAATTTTGTATTACCTTCACCAATTACAGAATTTGATTGTAAATTAAAGTTTTTTCATGTATGAAATTTTCATACTAGACTTTGTCATTAATAAAATAATAGATATAAAGTATAGAGTTTTGATATAGAGTACTCCATATATAGAGTATATTGTTCAAAACTTTATTTCCAAACTCCCATTTGGAGTATGCATTAGAGCATTCCCATACTCCAAAATAAAGTAAAACTTCATTTTGGAGTATGCATTGGAGATGTCCTTAGCCTAGCAGAAGAAGACCTCACATACTTCACTTTTAACCCGCAATATAACATCATTTTGCTCTTCTAGCCCTTCTTTGATAATCAAATTGACTATATGAGCAGAACATCTTACATGCAAGTAATCATTATTCAAGATGACATCTTTAATTCCATTTGCATTTTGTTTTCAATTGATTGCCTTATCATTAGAGCTAGCATTGTCAACTGTTATTGTGAAAATTCTATCAATACTCCACTCAAGCATGTATTCTTCCAATTGCTTTACTATAGTTACCTCTTTATGATTCTCACCAATGCAAAAATTTATGATTCTTTTTTCTAATTTCCAATCACAAGATATCCAATGTGTAGTAACCCATATCAAATTCTGATTTTGCACTGAAGTCCAAGTGTCAGTAGTGAGGCACACTCTTTGGTTCTTTAAAATCAATTTCAGTTTACTTTTCTCTTCAACAAAAAATTTCAAACAATCTCTAGCAATAATAAGCATTGATAGTACTTGAAACCTTGGATCAATACCCTTAAGAAAAGCTTTAAATCCACCCCTCTCCAAAAATCTAAAAGGTAATCCATCAATTATAATCATTTCAGCAAGGAATCTCCTAAGTTCTTTAATATTAAGGACCTTTCCTTTAAGATTTTCACCCAAGCTTTTAAAATCATGCAAGGTCTTTTGTTTCTTATCCTTTCTGTAGGGATACTTTTTACATGAAGTCTCTAAATGTGACCACATACTAGTGGTACCATTTGTTTTGGGATGAGCAACATAACTTATTTTACAAAAAAATTACATGCAACTCTAGGTGGATCAAAATCTTCTATTCTAGTAAATGATCCCATATTTCTGAAACAATCCTTCGACCTTCTTTCTTAATTATATCAACAAGATGAGTTGCTTTTCTTTTTCTAGGTGGTTTTGATGATGGTTTCACTGATTTTTCTTTCACTTCTTTCACAACATGCGATTCACCAGAATTGATTTGTTCAACAGAAATTAAACTATCACCTAAACTAGCATTGATTAATTGTCCGCCTTATGCGGTTTGTGGTGCAGTCGGTGCAATTATGCACCAAAATTAAAATTGCACCGCACCCCATGGTTCGGTTTGACCGAAAAAAAATAACTGCAGTTAGTCCAAAAAATTACAAGTAACAGTGCAATTCGGTTCGGCTCGGTCGGTTCGGACGGTTTTTGAATTTTTTTTGATTGCATTTATTGTTGTAAAGAGTATCTAGCTCGGCGGCTGGGAGGGGCATATTGCTTAATCGTTGAGGCAATGTTTGTTTTCAGCTTGGGAGATCCGGATGGGGGATGGGCCTCCCTCCGTCCCGATCACTTTTTGAATATGCACATCAAATCTTTCATCCAAATACATATACACCTACACCTTAAAACTATCACATCACTTCTTTTTTTTTACACTAACTCATTATCTTTTATATTTTTCTTACAACAATTTATTATCTCTCATACTTTTTTTTACACTTTTCTTTCGTATAATCATTATTATTAAAGGGTATTGATTTGACATAAATTTTATCCACTTCCACCACATCCAATCCAAAACAAACAACAATTACTAGTCACGGGATTTTCTTCATCCACATTTTCTCCTCATCTGGATTTGCCTCATCCGTCTTAAGTTGAAAACAAATGTGGCCTGAATGTTTTAAGGTCAAGAGTTTGATCCTCGTGAATTTATTAGCTTTATTTTTTATTTTTTTATGAGTCTTTTCCCTTTTTTTTTTTTTTTTTTTCCTTCTGCTTACTTTTTTTTTTTTTCTAATTTTTTAAATATACTAGGTGGGAGTACTGAGGTGTCTACCCAGAGGTACAGTGCCAATATTTATAGCGATTATATTTAAATTGAAGTCGTAATAATATATCTCCAGTTGGAAATTTTGCTGGTGTCTTTTACAAGCTTTTCAATTTATAATACATAGGATCTTAGGATGATTGATTTTCCTGCAAAATAAGTGCAAATACGTTACAAAATAACCTTGGAGGAAAGTAAAATCTAAATTCGCAATTATTAATGAAAAATAGAGAATAGTAGACTTCAATGTCACTTGCTATATACCAAGCCAACAATCACCTGATGGCTGATGCAAACAAAACCACTTTCTGGCATTAATAAATGAAGTCTAAAAAACATACACATAGCGGAAATTGGAGAAGGACAATAATGCATCTTTTCATTTCACTAAAACATTTCTAAACCCCATTCTCATATTTTCAAACCTATAACATAAATTTGCAACCTTACGATGCACTATGCATATATGCAAAACTACCACAGTCACCATTATCTAATTAATATATAACCAAAGTTCAAAATACATCATTTTTAGTAGGACACAGCTTATATTATTCGAACAAATATTAAAAATTGACACCTCCAGTAACACCCTATTAATCATCGAGACCAGTCCTAAAACATATAACCAATAATTTCATTTTACGCCAAGAAGATGATACTAAGTATACTTAGTAAACTCCGAATGATAAAGATCAGAAAATTCTGATGTTCAACTATTCAATCTATCGTAAAAGGTTGTGTGACAAAAAGTTAAGTCTAATCCGTCTAGCATTATTTATATAAAAGAAGTCAATATGATCAGCAACCACTACATGGGTAATATGCAGCAACTAATAACCAATTGTTGATCTCCCATTGTCTTATTTACTTTATCAATTGAAACATTTATCACCAAAAAATAAAGTCTTTAAAATAGAAAGCACTATTACTAATCAACTAAATAAAAAAATATGATAAATAGCATAAGTTGAAGAAAACTATGCCTAAGGGAATCCAATGTTGGCCCTAAAAAACTTAGCAATGCAAATTAAAAATGGCTTAATTGCAGAAAAAATCACAATCTTTTAAAAAATTGTAATTTAATCTCAACTTTTGAATTTTTATAAATAAAACTCAAATTGTTGTAAATAGAACTCACGGGCATAACATCCCCTGCCT
Organism: Stenogyne calaminthoides; assembly: GCA_037126765.1. Taxonomy (NCBI): domain Eukaryota; kingdom Viridiplantae; phylum Streptophyta; class Magnoliopsida; order Lamiales; family Lamiaceae; genus Stenogyne; species Stenogyne calaminthoides. The sequence goes on along the minus strand of JBBCBC010000029.1, from coordinate 1,732,352 downwards.
GTAAATAACGTGACATCCTAGATGGAAAAAATTTACCATCTCATCATTTACCTGACCAAAATGACGACATTGACACCTGATCGATCAACCATTCTGTAATTGTTAACATCCTAAACTCAAATAGAATTTCCTAATTTTCTTGAGCCCTAAAATGAAATTCCTCCCAAACTGAAATCGCAGTCCTCTGAAATCTCATCTTGTTCAATCTATATGAGATTCCTCAAAATCAGCCTCAAAATACGCACGGAGACGATGAGGGTATCAATTTTGCAGTTGATTCAAGGGATTTATTTTTCAACCTAAATGTGTAACAAAGTCTTTATCAGCGATTTGATTGTTACATTGTAAGACAACATTTTCCATCATTAGAGAGAGTCCCTCTTTTTTTTTCCCTGCATTTCCATTTCCCTGCCCCCGCCTATAAATAAAGAAGAAAGCTCCATGAATTGTAATTTTCCTCAGGCTAGCTAGCATCAATGGCAATGGTCTCTCTTTGTTTCCATATGGCTAAAACTCCCACGATTTCCCAAGCCCTTAAACGATGCTTTTCTCGTACTTTCGTGAGATTCGGGAAGCAGGGCACAACACCCAAACTCAAAGCATGATAACAAGCAAAATCCTTCGTTTGAAGAGCGGTTCTACATTCAATAAACAGAGAGTAAAAAAAGAGGACATAGAAAGCTAGAAGAATCCTTATTCAATTAACAAAAATGCTTAAATAATTTCTCCCTAATTCCCCCGGCCCACACTACTATCCGAACCCACGATTTAATTCTTATATTTCTACACAGTATGTAATTCTATAGTAAAATGATCACTCACCTATTACCAGAAATTATTTATGATTTCATGAAATAGGACCTTAATGATAACACATCAGATTGCTCAGAAATCATATAAAACAATAAAAAAACCTAAAATAAATACATCTACACATTCCAAGATATTTCTTATCTCTACAACAGTGAGAAAGATGAAAAGGAGTTTCAGTTCACAATTTGTATACAAACAATCCTTATGCCAACTCCACAAAATATAAATCTAAGTAATGGGTGAAGGATTCATGATAAAAGAGGGAAAGATACAATTAATTGTCATTTGCTCTACAAAAAGAGAGGTTGGTTTGGTTAATATTGTGTTACGATTGCCCTGACGTGATACACGGCGATGCTTAAAAATTTTGGGTACAATTTGAACATTATTTGGAGATTGTTTAATATTGTGTTCATCAGGTGTTTGATGAAATGCCTAGGAGAGCTCTTGAACTGCAATTTCGATAGCCATACACTACAACAAACAATTTCTCCCAACTTGATTTATGTCTGATTCGACCTTTTTAGTGATTAGCAATAGCACCACCGTACTTGCTCTATACATAAACCTGCTTAGAATCAATGTTTTGATAACTCACAGTGATTGAAAAGAGGTCTAGGTTCTTCACTGGGATACTTTTTTTTGAACTTTGTACTGGTTTTGAACCCTTTCCAAGAACTACTACCCGCTTTAGAGAAGTTGGTTGGGACCGATTTAAGTCGCCCGGCCCGCCTCAAACTTGGCCGCGAACTCGCCCACACTCAACTCGCCCAGGAGACAAAATAACTCGCCCAAAATACGATCGAAGGCATATCTCAATCTCGGGATATCTATCAGGTCACTCCTCACAACATAAATAAAGATGAGTAGTAACCTGAGGGGCAATTGTTGTGTGCCAAATTGTTTGGGCACTTTTACTATTACTAATGACACTTCAAGAAATGTTAAAAATGGGCAAGTAACCCGGGAAGAAGGCAAACTCGCACAAATCATCCCATTGTATCAAGAATAGGGCGAGTTGGTCCCTATTGCTTGGCGGCTCGCCCCAAATGGTCTTTTGCATAAAAAAGGACGGGCGAGTTGGCCCCATAGCCGGGCAACTCGCCCAAAGTCGCCGTTTGCCGAGAAGGAATGGGGCGAGTTGGCCCCGTAGCCAGGCAACTCGCCCAAGTAGCCCCGCGCTACTCGCCCCGTGCTCCCCACGCTGGTCGCCCGCACCCGCTAGTCGCCACAAGGCGGGCGAGTTGCCCGCTACATAGCAACTCGCCCGCACGCTGGTCGCCCTCGCCCGCTGGTCGCCTACCAAGTCCCAGGAACTCGCCTAGTAGTCGCCCTATTGGCGAGAAGGCGGACGAGTTCACCTATGCTCGGGCAACTCGCCCCGCCAAGTCGCCCGCTAGTCGCCCACTTCACCAACAAGGCAACACTCTCAATATAATTGTGTACATAAAGAGGCAAGTTATACTTAGCCAATTTGGTGGAATAGAGAAGATTTGAGACAAAGATTTTCCACTTACCAAGGCCTGATTTTGGTTAACCAAACGCGTAAACCACCAACATCAGAGAATCTCCCCCAAATGGCCGAGAAGTCTTGTAAGAAATGGCTGGTCCTATAGCCGCGGACTCAAAGAGGAAAGAATAGGCGCAAATCTCCATATATCATCTACAACCCGCCGCGCTTTAGAGCTGGAAATGTGTTTAGGTTGATGTAATAGGATTTTAGAGTCCAACTTAGCCGGAAAACATTTAATGCTGGGTCAAACTCCTTTGAAGCGCGAGAAAGACCAACTAGTGAACTTGTAGTATAAATACTAGAAATTAAGACTCATTAAAGGGTCGCCAAATTTTACATTGAATATAACGGCTTTATCAGCCAACAAAAGAGGCCTTCGGCCCAAATCCTCTCGCATTTACTTACTTGCATTTATTACTTGAATTCTTATCATTGCTATTCAATGAAGAACATTCGTTCTGTTTCTCATTGATTACGCTTCACACACGTAAATACTTGTTTTTATTATCAAATCACATAACCACATCATAAACCTCGTTCCGTAAATTTTGGTATACAACAACATAAAGAAAAGAGAGCACGTGAATAAGTAGTGAATGGAAATCACTGAGGCGGTCAACTGGCATCTCCTTAACCCGTTCACTTGATGATGGTAATGGCAAAACATCATTACCCCATCCCCAAAATGTTCTTCTCCAAATTCCATATTATCATCAAATCTTTCGTCGTTCATCGCATCAATTCGACTGAAAAATATGAACCCACTAAAATTAAAATTCAAACTCTAATTGACCGAAAGAAATCAAATATCTTCTTCTCCAAATCCTAGAGTATTATCATCAAATCCTTCATCTCATCGCATTAATTCAACAGAAAGATATAAACCACTAAAACTAAAACCCAAACCTTAATTGACCGCAAGAAATAAAAAATTGTTCTTCTCCAAATTCTAGAGTATTATAATCATCGCTCATTGCATTAATTCAACAGAAAGATATAAACCACTCTAATCAAAAATCAAACTCTAATTGACCGAAAGAAATCAAATATGTTCTTCTCCAAATTCTAGAGTAATATCATCAAACCCTTCGTCACTCATCGCATTAATTCAATAGAAAGATGTAAACCACTAAAATGAAAATTCAAACATTAATTGACCGAAAGAAATCAAATCAAACCTCTCCATAACCGCCAGGGAAAGCGTCAGTTGCATCAACTCTTTCTCCGCCATTTTCCCCTTTCGCTCCACTCAATTCTCAAATCCTTTCCCTCCTAAAAATCTCAGGCGCGTAATATTTCTTCCTTTTGGGCTTTGATTATTCTATAACTTCCTTTAATATTGTGCCCTCGAATTCTTTTATATTGACACCTTCCTTATTAGCCCAAAACTGGCCCAATAAAAAAGTCGGCATTAATAAAATTTGAAAATAAGTAACTCGTATATTAATTTTCTATATTTCAATTTGGGACCAATCTTCAAAATTAAATTAGGGATTAAATTTTTTGCAGTCATGTAACTTTGCTTCGTTTTAAAATTGGTCCCGACTGTTTTGACATTTTAATTTTGATCCTGTAAGTTATTAAAAAAATTGAAATTGGTCCTTTAACCTGTTGTAGCAGGTCACCAAAAAGGTAACCGTTACCTATATAATTATTTTGTTTATATTTTTAATTTTAAAATATCACTTAGACATTTTTAATCCTAATAATTTTTTTATCAGGATTTTTATTAGGACTAAAAAAATTCAAGTGGTACTTCGAAATTAAAGAGAAGAACAAAATAATTAAATATGTGGCGGTTTGACCTTGCTACATCAAGTGAAAAGGGACTAATTTAAAAAATTTGAAAACTTACAGGACCAAAATAAAAAAGTCAAAACAATCAGGACCAATTTCAAAACGAAGCAAAATTACAGGACTATAAAAAACTTAATCCTATTAAATTATTATGTGAATGTATATTTAAACTACTATTTATATAACTAATTCAAATAAAACATTATTGAACGATATATATATTACAATTATGTTCTACTTCTTTAAGTAATTTTAGTCATTGGATCAATGAATCTGAATTCACGACCCATATATTTTGAAGTAAATCATATTAAGCAAATCCAGCTCCAACTTTGAACTTTGTGATCCCAAGTTTCAATTTTTTTAGACTATTAAATGTAAGAATAATTAAAATCATATAAATCAACTATGTTACCTGCAACTCTCTTATGTATTACTTCAACACATTCGCATTTGATATTGTTTGCAAGCTTTCCTTCCAACTAAAAGACACTTCATTTCAACTCAAAATATTAGATGATTTACTTTTTTAAGACTGAGATCACACTTAAAAGTCGAGGGAACAAAAATAAAAATCCAAAAAGTTAAAGGACGAAAACTATTTCCCTTTCGATGTTTGATATTACCGATATCATGACCTAATATTGTCAGTCTTCGGATTGAAAAAAAATGTAAGTTAGCGTACAAATTTTGAAATTTAAAAGCTAGGAGGGCGAAATTTGAACTCCGAAAAAGTTAAAGAACATAAAAAACACTTTTTCTTTTATTTTATTTTATATGAATTATGAACTAATATTTTTATTCCTATCATTATGAGTTCTATCAATAAAGATCAAAACTGGATCAAACTGCTGCACCACACCTGGTGCGCCACAGAATTTTTTGTCAATAGAAACTAGTCTGTAGTAGAATATATTCAGCTATTATGGATCTTTGCTTTGGAATATTTGGAATTGACATGGTCTATATGAATATGTTCACGACCCAGAAGATTTTAAGGTGATAAAAACTCATATTAGACGTCTCATGCATGAGACGGGGTACAAACTAGCACAAATCACACTCACCCCTCTCAAAGTGTTAAAGCGCTAGCTAATGCGCAAATTATGCCCCGTCTTGTGCAAGTGTACCTCGTTCGTTTCTCAACAAACGTAACTTTGAACTTTGCAATAATCTCCAATTATTTGAAACACAGCTCTTTGAAGATTCAGATCACAATTAAAGTTGCTATTAGAAATACCCTCTTACAACAAAACAGACAGGTGCATGGTTGACAAATGACATGTTTTTAACATCAAAATTTTAGAACCAGAGAATCATTTACCAGAGATCAGATGGATTTGCGCTTTCGCTGAGGATTTGGGATAAGTAAGGAGTGTTTTAGCAATGTTGCCAAAGTCTTTTTTTTTTTTTTTTTTATTATTTAATTCCCTTTCTCTTTCTTTTAGGAGTGAATGACTATTAGGTTCCATTTGACTTCATTTATTACTACTAGGTTCCAACTTTTTAAAACATTACTATAAGGTTCCAAAAGGTGGTTGGATTACATAAATGCTCTTAATAAGTCTTTTTGCTACTACTATTTTGTCTTCTTTCTCTTATTTTCTATTTTGTATTTATTTATTCATATTTTGTCTTGTGTCTATTTTTCTTTATTTATTCCTAATTTTCTTTATATGTATTATACAACAAGGGAGTTGTTGATAATTTTTGGATATTTTTCTTTATTTAAAATAAAATGATAATTTTAAATAGGATTATGTGATGTAAAATAAAATAAAATAGGATGATTATTCTAAATCGATTAAATACTAAATTTTACATATTTAAAATAAAAAAATTACATATTCTCCTGAAGAAATTTACATATTTTCGTCTTTTTTGACATGCACATATGCATCCGTACATGCACATATATATACATCCATACATGCACATATGCATATAAATTTCGTGAAACTACGCATAAAAATATGAAAAAACATCCCAAAATCAACAAATCCATCTTCATATTCCTTTAAAGAAATAGATCCATTCCTGTAATCCCACTTCTCCGGATATTCTAACCATTTTCTCTCAATTGCAAACACCATTTCTTTAATCCCACTTTTCCACAACCATTCTTGGACCTTGCACAAAACTCACTTTAATCCCACTTTTCCATAAAACTCCATTTCGCCTCTACCTTTTGTTTCATCAAATTCAAACACAAAACCCCTTCTTTAACTTTAACCCCAAATGGAAAGTTTCAAAATTCTCATTTTCATGGTGGAACTTCTGCAAATTCAAACACAAAAGTTCTCAAAATTCTCAAATACAAGCATGATTTCTCAAATACAAACAAAAAATAGCCAAAAATTCAAAAATAAAAAACTCATAAATTAGAATACAAAAACTCAACAAGCAACATTACAAACGAAAGAAAACGAAATCCCCAATCCTAAAAAAAAAATCCAAACAGAAAATAGCAACAAAAAAAAAAAAATTAAAACCCGCCGGTGGTATGGTGCTTCGAGCGCGGCGGCGGTGGCGGCAGTTGGAGACAAACAGATCGGTTCCAGGCGCTGCCATAGGAGTCTTATCTCGACTCAGTTTTTGGGTATATTGCAAAGGGAGAGAGAGAATCGGGATTTGGGAGGGGGAGGCGGCGGCGGCGGTGACGGGCGGTTGAGGGGTGGGGGAAAGGGTTTGTTGAAATTTTGGGTATAGTGCAGAGGGAGGGAGGGAGGGAGAGAGAGGGAATGGGGATTTGGGAGGGGCAGGAGGTTGAGTGGTGAGGGAAGGGTTTGGTTGTGAGATAGGGAGTGAATTTATTTGATTTAATATTTATTTTTAATGTTATTAATTATGAGGGTAGTAATGTCATAATTTTATAAATTGGACCTCCTAGTAATTGCAAAAAGTCTTGGAACCTTTTAACAATATTGGAATCATATTGGAACCTAATTGTAATTTTCTCTTCTTTTAGATATTTTCCGCAATATGAGATATTGAGCGTGATTCTGATTTACACTCCCCATTTAACCCGTTCAACTTTTTTCTTTCTTTTTAATTATTTAACTTTTTAGATTTTCTTTCTTTCTCTCAAGATCTAATAGACAGTTTTTTTTTCCACTCTCAAATTACAAAATCTGCATTTTTTTATTTTGGTTTAACTAACCTTTAATTAATATATTGTCCATCCAATGATAATAAACGAAGTTCTTTTTACAATTATAGTAAGGCCTTTATAAAATTCTTGATCAATATCTCATTTAATTTATACACCCTCCGTTTGAAAATAAATGGTCTTTTAGGCTTTGAAGTTTTTTTTTTTTAAGCATTTTAGGCTTTGAAGTTAGAAGATGAGAAGATAAATATAACTATGGGTAGAGTAAATAATTAAAAAAAAAAGTTGAACAAGTCAAATGAGGAGAGTAAATCACGATCAATATCTCATATCATGAAATAAGATAATGGCCATATCGCGAAAAAATCTGGACTGGAAAAAAGAAAAACAAATTAAAAAATAATAATAATAATAACAGAAGGACGGGTATTTAGTGTACAGAAGTATTTTTCTATCAATATTTTCAATTTAGTCCTACATGTATTCAATTTGTTCCGATTCAGTGAGATTGACCAAAATCACTCAAAACAACATAGTTTAAATCGCAAAAATTAGGGGCGGATGATCGACTCAATTTGTTCCGATTCAGTGAGATTGACCAAAATCACTCAAAACAACATCGTTTAAATCGCAAAAATTAAGGGGGCGGATGATCGACACGTGACTAAAATGACATCGTCGTTTTGAGTATTTTTGGTCGATCTTCGACAGTCTGGCACTAAATTGGAACAAATTGAATACACGTGGGACTCAATTGAAAAGAAATGATAGTTACGGGACTATTTCAATAAAGGTGGATGGAAAATTAAGGTACGAATTTGATTTGGTTTAGATCTCATATTCTGCTAATTTATTTAATTTCTTTTCGTGTTTCAAATTCGTTCTTTGATTCTAAAATACTAGCTACTGCATGCATTTTGTAAAGGGCTATTTGACTCTTCCATTGATCCGAAATCCATTGGAAAATGAACTTGCTAAATGCATCACTATGGCAAAGGATGGCGTGCATGCTGTTGTGGTTGTTTTATCGCTTACAACTCGTTTTTCGCAAGAGGAAGTGTTGGTAATTCAGACTTTGAAGCAATTCTTTGGTGCCAAAATTGGTGATTACATGATTGTCGTTTTTGCTCACGGTGATGCTCTTAGAAAAATGTCTCTTGCTGATTACTTGGGTCGGAATTGCCCCGAGCCACTAATGATACATCTTTTTGGAATATTAATAGTTTCTTGTTTTTTTTTTTTTTTTATATAACTTAGCCATTCAAATGACAATTTTTTGGTTTCTAAATATTTGGTGGTAGTACAGAAAATTCTTGAAATGTGTGGGAATAGGTATGTATTATTTGATAATATGACTGAAGATGAATTGAAGAAATCCCAACAGCAGATGGAATTTCTTCGTCTTGTAGACGCTGTTGTTGCCAACAACGGTGGTGTTCCGTATTCAAATGAGCTATTTGTTGATTTCCCAGATATATCTGAGAATGGAGTGAAGTTCAACAAGGCATATGAACAGCAGCTCCTTGAGAAGGTATATACATATATATATATGGATTTAAATCGATTTGGTCCCATAACTTTGGACCTTTATTGAAATGGTCCCGTATGTATCACATGTTTCAATTTAGTCCCGTATGTTTTCAATTTGTGCCGATTTAGTCCCAAGAAGCCGGAGACCGGTCAAACTACACTAAAACGGCGTCGTTTTAGGGGAGTGTATCACACGCGCCCCTAATTTCTGGCCGAAAATGCTGACTTGCTTCGATTTGGACACGTGACGTGCCACATGTGTATTATACCGATTAAAAAAAATAAAAAACAAAAATAAAAATTACACTTCATTAAATAACAATAAAAAAAATCAAAATTAAATTAAATATATATTCAAATATCAGATTAATATTAAATAAAAAAAAATCAAAATTAAATTAAAAATTGAAGCTTTCTGGAAACTTCCCCACTCCAAAAAAAAAAATCAGATTTTCAAAATCGAAAATCGAAAACAACGAACACCCCCGAATTGAAACTTGAAACTCATCTTCTCCACTTCCGCCGCCGTCATGAAGCTATCCACCGCCTCATCAAACGACAGCCCCTCTTTCATCTCCTCCACCATGAAAACCCTACTCATCCGCGTACATCGGCCGCCATCACCTCCATAACCGAGCTCCTCCCGTAGTGAATAAAGAATCCGGCCACCGCTCCATGGTGGAGCACCTCACTTTGCATTGCACACATCTTAATCCAAAACCCTTCTTCCAAAACAAAGGAAAATGGTGAGTCCAGGGGATGAAAGGCAAAAAGTAATGGTGGAGGATATTACCCTGTTTGAGCATCTCCACCAACTGGTGGTTGTAAAATCAGAAAAAGAAATCGAAAAGTTTGGGATTTTACCTGAATTAGGATATAACTGGAGTAAGAATATTTAGATTCTTGGACTTGAATCAAATTTGAGCAAGTGTAATCACCAGATCGAGATTGGGGTCCACCTCGTCGGCGCCATCGATGGCGAGATCGAGGTGGGGGTGAGTGTCGAGGGTGGAGAGAGGATCTTTGGGCGGTGGCCTGTTTAGTGGAGGGGGGGACGTCGGCGATGTCGGTGAGGGCGCCGGATTTGAGGAGGTGGATGAGCTTGTTGACAACAAGTGAGGTGGAGCCGGTGCCGAGGACGAGGGTCAAAATATGATTTTATTTAATATTATTCTGAAATTTGAATATATATTTAATTTAAATTTGATTTATTTTATTTGTAATTAATGATGTGTAATTTTTATTTTCGTTTTTCATTTTTTTAATCGGTAAAATACACATGTGGAGTGCCACGTGTCCAAATCGAAACAATTCAAAGATTTTCCGCCGTAAATTAGGGCGCGTGTGTTACACTCCCCAAAACGCACCTGCTTTTTAGTGTAGTTTGACCGGTCTCCCGGGTCTCTTGGGACTAAATTGATCAAATTAAAAACATACGACTAAATTGAAACATGTGATATATACTTTTTATTATTTCAATAAAATTCCCAAAAGTTATGGGACCAAATCGATTTAAATCCCTATATATATATATATATATATATATATATATATATATATATATATATATATCATTGCATCTTATATCTCGTTAAGCTGAACGTATTTTAAATATCTTACAAGATGAAATATTTCTAACTTATTTTTTTGGAATTTATAAGCTGCAAATAATATATTTTAAGATCTTATAAGTTGGTTAACACATTTTGTTTTTTTGCCAAATAAATTCATAAAGCTGATAGGAGTTTTAAGTTAGATTATTTAGGGGGAATAACAGATTACTACATTTGAGAAATGGAAAAAGCTGGCAGATACAAACACTGTTTAGAGGGGGTGGGTAAATTCTAAATTACCCCTCTATCTCCCGTCAGATTTGTCACTTCACACTGCATATTTGACTTTAACTCCCCACCCCCATGTGTCTTCCTTCCAATTCTATTTAAATTTTACGTCACATACAAAAATTTAATTAATAATTTTTTTAATTTGGACTCATAATCTTTTCCTTATAAAAAATATTTTCTAATTTTTTTTAATTAAAATAATTCTTCTTATTATTAATATAATTAATATTAAACGATTAATTCATTAAATAAAATATTACATAATCACTAAAAGAAATATTACATACCCTCATAAAAAAACATTATATATACACATATCAATTTGCATCTTTACATTGCATATTAAATAAAAATATTATATACACTAAAAAATATTGTATACACACATAAAATTTTTATACAAGCGTGAAACATTGTATACACACACATCAGTTTGCGTCTTTCACATTACATAATCACCAAAATTCCACCACATTCTTGCATCTTCACCAAAAATTCAAAACAGAATTACAAAATTCCATCACATTCTTGCACCTTCTTCACCCAAAACCCAAACACAGAATCACCAAAACTTACACACATTCTTGATTCAAAATAAGAAAATGAGTAATAATATATTCAAAGTATGCCAAGCAGGGACGGACCCAAAAATTTTACCGAGGGGGGCCCAATTTATAACATAGTGTAGCTAAATGCACTTTAGAATTTTTATATATTTTCGAAAATTATTTGGACTAAATATCTTTATATTAACAAATAATACATTTATATGTATATTGAAAATGTGAATTATACATATTCTTTCTCTATTTTGTTACCCCTTTTCACCTAAAAATCAACATTTTATTTATAGAGTGTTGATTTTTTACAAGAATTATTTGTTTAAAGATTAATTCAGTGAATAACTTTTTATACATGATATATTAATCTATAACACAAATAATACTCAAAATATTAAAATCTACACAATTTATCTTGGCTACTACGAGACCATATTCAATTATAAGATATATATATAAAAATTCAAGTGGGTCAAAAAGTAGGTCCGTCGATGATGATGCCAAGTATGCCGACTCCAGGTGTATTTGTTTGATAAAGTCAATAAGTTACAATAATTTACTATCATTGAGGCTACCATGGAAACACTGTCATCTCAACTACTCTGAATATATATTTCCTCTTACCATACAAATGAAAAATAATTAGGTGGGTATGCTTGAACGTGAATTGAAAAAATTACATTTGTTTGGTGCAAAAAATCACCAAAAATCACCAACCTCAAACAAGGATTAATCAGATCGAAACCAAGAAGCCCAGATTTGTAAAAGCAGATGCATCACCCCCCAACAAGGATTAGTCACGATTCTGCCGCTTCCCCACCATCTGTCAAACCACCACCGTCACCGTCCATCACCACCGCAAAAAAACCCTAAAAATCGTCGTCATCCCCTGTTGCCCCCACTCCTCATCATCCGCCGCCCCATCCCTCATCAGATCCACACGGTTGCCATCCACGTCGCCGCCACCGTATTTGTCCATCCAAATCGCCGCCCCCACTGTGAAAAAAGATGTGGGTTTCAATGAGAGAGAGACCGGTTAAATTATTGTGAAATAACCGTCCAAAATCGCCGTCCAAAATATAAAATCGCCGTCCCCACTGTAAAATAGCCGTCCAAAATCGCCGCCCCCTGTGATAAAGGGGAGAGAGAGAAGAGATAAAATCGTAGAGAGAGAAGAGAGAAAATAGATATTTGTTTTGAATGGGTGGATAGAGACCGATTGAATTATTGTATTGGAGGGTGTGCACAATTTTTTATTTATTTTGAGACCCTTGCCTACCTTCAAGGACAAATATGTTATTTCATTACATAAAAAATGTATTAGGTTGCTATTTATTAAGACGAATGTACTGGACTGCTATGGGTCCTATTTTTGTGTAGTAGAATTACCCCGATTATTTAATCAACTTTTGCCATGAAAAATGTGATTGAAGTGTTTTTAAATTGTGTGTTTTTGCTTAAATTGATCACCTCAAATCTAAAAGCTATAAATAAATTAGGAATCATATGCTTGTAGGGGATTATACTTTCTCTCTAAAATTTTACCTTCTATCAACCACTTAACTACCAATTTTTACAATTTTGCAAACACTTGCCGTTTTGACAATTTGTTCAAAGCATAATTTTTCGCGAATACCCAGTTTTAAGAAGCTTATAATCCGAGGCAAATAGGGTCTTACTTATTGAGATCATCGTGTGCCACTATTTGAAATTTGTTTACTTGCTAAATTAGATTGAGTCGAAGCTTCTAGAGACGACTCTGAGGATGGAAAAGCAGTTGGCGGACGAGCAGGCTGCTCGAAAGCAAGCAGAAGCTATGGCTCCAGAAGCTCAACAGAAATGGATAGCTGAACTGAGTAAGCTGAGTGAGCAACTGGAGATATCCCGGAAAGAAGCAGAGGAGCAACGAAAGAGTCAGGCGGAGTCGGAGAAGAAGTTTAAGGCAGAACAAGAAAGACTGGAAAAGGATGCTAAGAAGAAACTGGAGAAAGCCGAGAGGGCGGAGGCTCTAGAAGAATCAGAAAGAGGCGGAAAGGTTGTTAAACGAGTCGAAGCACAGGTTCCATGCAGAGCAGAGAAGGTTGCAGGCTGAGATTAACAACAGACCCAATTGTGCTATTATGTAGTTATTATTATTATTATTAAAACCTTTATCAAAAACAGGTATTCTGTTGCTCAAAACTTGAAGAAAGCTAGCTAGATGTACTGAACCTTTTGCTGTTTTGTTCACTAAACATGGGATCTTGTTATATGAATCGTACAAGAATTTAGCATGTTTTACTTGATTATATATTGGCCTTGTTGTGAATTGCAATTTACATGCTAGAATATATATATATAATTGATTAGTGGTGGTGTTTGTATTTTCATTTTCTTCTTCCTGGACTTAGTACTCTTTACAGGTGTTTGATTTCTAACCTGCCAGTTGATTGTTTCTGGGAGCTTTGCCTCAACCTTAAATCTAGCGAGTAGTTTCCTGGAAAAAAAAATTGATCACTTAATAAAAATATTTTCCTCTAAAAAAGAAGATTCATTTGAGCGTTTCCCCTTTTTCTTTTATTCGAATTACCCTTATTTACCGGCTCGGATTGCCTATTTCACATGCATGTTTCATCTGGTGTTTCATGCCTCGGATTTGCGCCACGTGTCCATTCCGGTCCACTCCGTTCCGTCACCCGGTCCGAGTGGTTCATGGTTCACCCTGCCCGAATAGGCCATGATTTAGGGTTTATTATTTAGTGTTTAGGGTGTAGATGGTTCACCCGGCCCATAAACACGTGGCGCAAATCCAAGACATGAAACACCAGATGAAACAGGCTTGTGAAACAGGGAAACCGCGCTGCTTATTTACCGGTTATTTAGCAAGAAATGATTTCAAAATCCAATTAAATCGGCTGGCTCCTTGTTGGGAAATACTTAGACCTAAGCCTGAGATTTTACATTTTATAGGATCGTTCAAGTTTGATTTTTTTAATAAACGAGCCCGACTGATAATTTATTGGCTTAATTGCATATAAAATCGCTTCTTTTCATTCAATGACAATTTTATTTAAATATTTAGATAATTATAAATAAATCATCTTTAATTATTATTGCAATTTATGGGTGATTTATTTTTTTAATCACCACCTAAGGACATAGTTACGGTATAGGAAAACTCCATGCACCCACGTGTCAAAGGCGATTCTCCTTGTCTTATCTGTGTCATCAACAGTGACCACTCAGCAGTCCTCCTTGAGGTATTTCGCTAGTGAAAGTGTTGTGAGCTAGAGAAGCATTTTCTTCTACCACCTCTTAAAATCAGATCCTGAAAACTTTTCGGGCTTCTCTCATGAATCATAATGGGCCTCACAGTTATTGGTTGAGTGGAGTGGAAAATTGGACCCCCAAAATGGGGGCCACCTTGAAATTTTACCGAGTTTATAACATAAAACAGAGCTAAACGCAGAATATTTTTCTAAAATTATTTGGACTAAACATCTTTATATTAATGTAGAATACATTTATATGTATATTGAAAATGTGAATTATACATATTCTTTCTCTATTTTGTTACCTTTTTCATCTAAAAAATCAACATTTTATTTATAGAGTGTTGATTTTTTACAAGGATTAAAATCAGATATGCCGATGCACATAATACTTTGTTTAAAGGAGATGGACTTCTCTCCATAGTTTTTATACATGATATAGGGCCTAATCTATAACACAAATAATACTCTGGTTCCAAAATATTAGAATTAATAACAATTTATGGGCCTTACTATGGACTGGTCACAATTATAAGTATATATATATAAGAAATTCAAGTGGGGTCAGGGGGGCCCAGTGACCCCCTCGCTCCAAGGTAGGTCCGTCGATGCCCAAAATGGATACCAGACAAATTTCCAGTGGAAGTCCCACAAGAGCCTCCAACATCCGTATGATGCGTAGTGAAGGCAGTGGGAGAGACAATCATTCCAGTGTTGGCACCAGTTGTGCCATCGTTGGCAACAACCATGTTAATATCATAATCGTTTCCAGAGTCGTTGGACATTGTAGTGAGTTTAGTTGTCTTGCGATTGTTAGGTATGGGTGCACTGCAATGAAAAAGTATGAATATTAAAAATAGAAACCGAGTTAAGGAAAATGTTTTTCCCGCAAGACAAATATGTCCTGACTAGTGCTCACAGGATATACGTAATGTCTCCAAAGGTAAAACGGTTTTGGACTTTGATTTCAGTAGCACCACTGACAGCAAAGTTTCGGCGAACTAAAACGGAATATGAGCATAATGAATTTTAAAAGTATGGATCCAGAAAAGTTTCGAAATATGCAGAGGGTTGTTCAGTGTTTACAAAAGAAATTTCAAAAACAAAGTGAATGACCTATCTATAGAAGAATTCGCACTCTGAAGTCGTGGAGTAAGACGTGGAGGAAGAACGAATTGCAAGGGCAGTTTTGACCGCACTAACTTCGCTTGAGAGTTATGAAACATCCAGGTTCAAAGAACCTTGTGGATGAGTACAAATTCAAATATCAGATAAGTATTGACCTGGTTTCTCTGCATGTTGGATAAGTACAATTCGAATTTTGGGTCGGATCAATTCCAAATGGCCAACCCATTTGATCCAATTCGAAAAATCGGGCAACCCCAATTTTTGGGTCTCCAAAAAATTAGATGGGTTCCAAAGCCCAATTACCATTACCATTACCATTACCCTTACCCGTGCACAAGTGCATGCACTTGTATCCTTCTTGGGTTAAGGTTCCAATGCACCTATTTTAAAGAACTTGAACTTATTCCCATATATATGCAAGAAAATTTCCTTGCATATTTTCTATGTGGGACAAGTAGAAAAACTACACTTAGTTTTTCTTTACCCACTAGAAATCCTCTAACTAGAGGTTATGACGTCTCGTCTTCTCGTATTGATATCTCACTCATCAAAATTTAGTTTTGAGATTTTAAATATACCACAATCATCTACTTCGCGAGTAGAACGATCCTATCGCAATTAATTTTTCAGAGATTAAAGTTTGATCCTCCAACATTTTGATCAAACATGAGTATTTAAAAACATCTCACACCAAATTTCCAACATTATCGTACTAACCATAAAATACTCGGGAATGAGATCCATCTGTTTCATAATTGGTGTTCCACTTTGTATTTCATAACATGGATGGATGACACGTGAAATAATAAAAAATACCCAACGACTACCATGTTCTGGGTCCATGTGTTAAATATCCAGTAGAATGAAACACCAATGAAATACAAAAGGGATTAAATTTTTTGTAGCCCAATAACTTTGGACTGTTTTGAGTTTGGTCACGCACATTTCAAAATTTAATATTGCCCCTGTATGTTTCGATATTTTTTTATTTTAGTCTCGAAAACCAGTAAAACCGGTTGGTCAACCGGTATTTGTCCATGTGGATTTTTTTAATTTCTCTTTTATTTAAGGGCCACCATGTGTGTATTTATTATTTTTATTTTTCCTTTATTTTTATTCACTTATTTAATTGGGTTTCGGGTTGGGTTGATTTTTGGATCGGGTTTAGCGGATGACATAACAATTTTTTTTAATTAATACACACATGTAAGCAGAGACTGGCGACGCCGTTTTGACAAATTGTAAATCTGCCTCCGCCAAGGCTGCCGCCACATTTCTGAGCCGGAAATAGCAAGCCCCCACTAGCCAGTCGCCGCCGTCCGCCAGGATCTGAACCAGAATCGCCGCCGCATCAAGCACCTCTCTCTCACGGCCCAAATCTCGAAGGCCAGATCGTATAGCTCGAATCATTTCATCATTGCGGGTCGATTGACCTGGGATTTCCGCCGATTATTGAACAACGACGCAAATTGGGGGACACGATTGTACAATATGTCGTTAATGAGAAACGACCTTCGTTTATCGGTGGAGATGAAATCTGGTGTTATTCAGATTTTGAGATGAGATTTTAATTTTGAGATGAAATCTGGTGTTCTTCAGAGTGTCCTTCAGGTTTTAATTTGGTAGTTAATTTTGAGATGAGATTATGGATGTATGATCAACAATTTTATGTGTATGATTCAGAATTTTTTTTCTTCAAATTATGGTGTTATTCAGATTTGTACACCGACGGCAGCTGTGATCCACCCGATATGGGGTGGAGAAGCGAAACTGCAGTAGACGACGACGTGAAGAGGGCTGGGCTTTCAAACGGGCTAAAAAAATTTGTTATGACCCGAAAACATAAACCCGTCCCAACTCGGAACCCAATTAAATAAGTGAATAAAAATAAAGATCGGAGAAATAAAAATAGGAAATACATACATGACGGCCTAAAAAAAAAAAAAAAAAAAAAAAAATTTCACGTGGACAGTTACCGGTTAGGAAACCTGGATGGTGCCAATTTTCGGGACTTAAATAAAAAACTGTCGAAACATATGGGGCAATATTAAATTCTGGAATGTGCTAGACCAAACTCAAAACATCCAAAAGTTATTGGGCTACAAATTTTTTTATCCCAATACAAAAAGTGAAACATGAATCGAATCAAAATTTTCGTGAACTAGATTTATACAAAATATTGTCATTATTTTGCGAGATTTTTATCGTTTTCACAATTCAGTAAAAAAGATTAGGCAAAGTATAGTGTGAACAAGTTTCACGGTGAACCTGGTTAAGGAGTATGACTTATATTACTAAAAAATGTGATTTTTTACTATAAATGATGTGACTTTTTACTATAAAGAGTATTACTCATAAAAGTGAAGGGTGTGACTTATATAATAGCATAGGGTATCGTAATGATAACTGAATGGTGTGATTTATATTACTAAAGAGTATACCAATAAAAAAAAAAATCAATTTCACAGCATACCAACTCAAAACATTAAACTTTTAAAATAAGGTTATATCATATTTCTTTTTACGGTTCAAACCCACAAATAAGAAAATATTATAAAACTATATAAATAAAAAGGAATTGTGGAATGTGAAATTTATTCGCAACTCGCAAGCCTCGAGGAAGTAAATATCCAATATACCAAATCAGCATATACATATTCCTGATGTATGGCTAAAAATGCCCACGCATTCGTACATAGATTTTACTTTTTAGAACCATATATGCAACTTGTTATGAATTTTTTACGACCGCATTCTTCATCGAATTATTCGGGGAAATTAGCAATCAGGTACACTTTTTTGAGGTAAATAGCAACCAGGTACAAATGAGATTCTATATACAGGTAAAATTGCATATGTAAGTGCAATTGTACCTACATATATGTAACCGTTTTATACCTGGTTGCTAGTTTTTAAAAAAAAAAGTGTACCTATCAGTAATTTGCCCGAATTATTCATGTATATTCTTAATTTTACGCAAGTAATTTAGTTTCATCAAATGAAGAAATCTACATTAATTCGAGGATGACTCGAAGATCCCAATTGGAAGTGATGAGGCTAAAACTATAGTGCAACGGGAAATAGTATTATTAGGAAACTATATACAAAAATAATTAATTCCCCACCTCTCTATAAGTTCGAGGTTTTAGATGAGACGAAATTCTTTCATGGTATCAAAGCCTCCAGGCTCAATCCCTCGTCCTGGGTTCAAACCCCATTAAATTATGCACTTGTTGGACTTCCTCATAATGATGGAGTTAACAACCCAGAGAATAACACATCCCACAAGTGAGGGGGGTATTAGGGAACTATATACAAAAAGAATTAATTTCTCACCTTTCTACAAGTTCGAGCTTTCAAAAGAGACAAAATTCTTTCAAGTATAATTGGAGCCAATGCGTTTGATACAACGAGTAACTCAGGTGGAGGGACCACATTCTAAATGTTATTGATACTCCTGGTACTCTTCCTTTTGATGAGGTCTACTTGTACTGTTGTTTTTCTTCAAAATTTAGCAAAGGGTTAGCAAAAGTAGGACATTATCTTTAGGGGTTTTCAGAACTAGGACACTGTATATAATAGGGCTTGCAGAACTAAGATGCTATCTTTTAAGTTGGGCTAATTTAGGCCAAAAAATCACCAGATGAATCCAATTTGCGATTTGAGACCCCGCGTCGATTTGACCGGTATTTAGTGAAATTTGTCCTAAATTTGTACAACTTAAATGATAAATTCCTAGTTTTTCAAGCTCATAATAATATAGTGTCCTAGTTTAGCAAGCCTGTAAAGATAGTGTCCTAGTTATAGTGTCTAAAAAAAATCATTTTCCTATTTATTATTCACTCTGAAATACTGCAAATTTCTAGGGTTCATAGGTTCTTCATTTGAACCTAAAATCATAGATAGATGCATCAATATAGCAAAGGATGTAATTCATGCTTTTCTCATTGTGGTGTCGGGTATTACTCGTTTTTCACTAAGAGAAGCCTGGGCCATCGAAAACTTGAACCAAGATTTTGGTAGCAATTAATATTGGTGATTATATGATTGTGGTTTTCACTAACGGTTATGCCCTTCAAAAAATATCTCTTGAAGAGTTTCTGCCTTCTGGGTCTTAGTTGCTCTGAATCGTTGGTGGTACGTACAAATTGATTGCACTTCTAGATGTGCTTTATCTTGAATTCTTGATGCATTTGAATGCCTAATGTTTGTTTTCAATCATTCTTGATACATAAAATTCTTAAAATGTGTGGAAATGGGCTCGCTTTGTTTGATAATGTGTGGAAATAGGCGTGCTTCATTCTTGGGGAATAATGTTTTTTTAGTATAGTAATTTAAGGGGTTGTGCTTTAAAGACAATAATTTCACGGGCTTGAAAATGTAGGACAATATGTTTTAAAATTTATAAATATAGGACAATATGTTTTAAAATTATGTAAATGTAGGACAATCGAGCCCAAATAAACCCAAATGCCACGTGACATTTCAGCCCGATTTGGGCTTATTCGGGCTCGATTGTCCTATATTTGATTTTAAAATATATTGTCCTATGTTTACATATTTTAAACATTTTGTCCTACATTTCTAAGTTCATAAAATTATTGTCCTTAAAACACAATCCTCACTACGTTCGACTAAAAAAACATTTTTCCCAAAAAACTGGGTACTTTTTCTAAAACTCTCCTTTTTCATTTTCTAAAAATGACAAAGGCATTTCAAAGAAATAGATAGTTCCAACATTAGCTTCGGAAGGTCATATTTGCGTAGAAAGTTAGTTTCATATTTTTTTTCTTTTTAACTTCATTTGAGCTCGAATTTTCTTTTCGTCCACTGTGTCTTGTGAAAGGTTAATTAGTTTCAATGTATTTCTTTCCTTGATATTATATTATACTATGATCATAATTATAAGCGGTTATGACAAAAACTCGTATGAGACGGTCTCATGCATGAGACGAAATACAATTTAATGCAATCAACACTCATCTCACTGTGAGACGGTCTCACGCAAGAGTGCCTCTTTCGGGTCACTTTCTCATGCGACAATGAGTCAAAGATCAACAATATCAACATATGAATAATCCTAAAATCTAGAGGAATTTTATACGTTTACTTGAGAGTCATTTTATTTATATTGCAAGCATTAATTTACCTTTTTTTTAGCAACTGTTCAGTAATTTGATTTTCATATCTTTTGATCAACTAGCTAGTCTCCCCTAGTATTTTTTGTTTGGTCTCTTAAATAATCTTTTTATAACCAAACAATTTTAAGATCAATATTTCATCATAATTATGATTTTTGAAACATGCATGTTTTACTCTTTTGTGCAAAACGTAGAATAAAATGTAACGGGACGGAGTAAAAGTTATAAAAATGAAACTATTGGTCAAATTTCAATTATATAAAAAGAATTACTTATGATTATTATTTTTTAAAGGGTGAGTTTCCTGTGAACCACAACACTCAATAATGTGCAATATATTTTTCATATTAGTAATTGCACGTTTCAATGTAAATAAATATTGTATGTTTCAGTGCAATAAATTATTTGTTCCTAAAATATATTATGAAATGTATGGTGCACCTGGTGCATATAAAACAGTTTTTCTTAAAACAATACAAGAATATAGAGAAGTGTATGGTGCAGCTGGACGATTTTATTTTAGTCCTGTAACTTTTTACTTTCTCCATTTTAGTCTTAAATGTGTTAATTTCAGTTCTTTTTTGTCAAAAATTTTAAAATCACATCAGAATAAGCATGTGCATCTCACGAATGATACTTCAAAATTGAAATTTTTAAATTTTTCGACGTCCTACACAAGTAGATTGCCATGTAATAAAAAAAAAAATTATTTTTAAAGAGTTATGTGAGGTGCATATAATTAATCCGGCTCGAGATTTTAAAATTTTAGACAAAAAAAAGTTGAAATTGATGCATTAAATTTAAAATAAAAAATTTAAAAATTACTCCCTCTGTCCTAATTTTGATTGTCCACTTTTCATAAATAGTCGTCCTAATTTTGTTTGGTCATTTTTAAAAAGGAAATAAAACAACTGTCAATACTATTTAATATTATTATTTATATTCACCAAACCCACTTTACACTATTTAGGGTGTATTTTGAAACACTTAAAACAACTTTTAAAACACTTATTTTCAAAAGTTATGAGAGGGAGCTTTGAAAATAAGTGTTTTTGGAAGCTGTTTTAAGTGTTTCAAAACACGTCCTTAATACTATTATTTCCCTCCACAAAACCCACTTTACACCATTTAATATTATTATCTTCTACTTTTTTTTAATCTCCATGTCTACAGTAACCGGATAATTAAAAAATAGGACGGATGGAGTACAAGATTGATAATAATATTTTTTCCAATAATATACTACCTCTACCCCTAGAGTCTAGACGCAATTTTGCCTCGGAAATTTAAAAAGACTTGATTCGACCCAATCGTTTTATATTCTCCCTAATGAGTAGTACTTTGAAATTCACAGAGAGTGTGAAGGATATCAGCACCAATATTTTTCCAGATCTCCAAAAATTTTCTCCGCTTGCTTTGTAGTTTCCTGAATTTAAAATACCATATTAAGTGAATAATTCGAAATATTTTCATGTATATATTTATTTTGTTGTTTGCTCTGCGTTTAATTTAGTTTCAGCAAATGGGGAAATCTGCATTCGATTTTGATTCGAAATTCCCAATTGGCACCGAGGGTAAAACTATAGTTCTGGTTGGAAAAACCGGGAATGGTAAAAGCGCAACGGGGAATAGTATAATTGGAGACGATGTGTTCGACTCAATGCCTAGCATTGGTAGTGTAACTTCCAATTGGCAGAGGAGCACATTGCTCATATGCAAGCAGAAGCTCAGGCACTATGCGATGAAATCAGGTGGCCGAAGTCCAATAAGGCATATGAAGAGAAGGTATCCATCTACGTATCTTACTTGTTGAGATCATACTGTGACATTATATGAAATTTTATGTAGTTGCTAAATTTTAGATTGAGTCAAAGTTTCGAGAGGCCACTCTGAGGATGGTAAAGCAATTGGCAGACGAGCAGGCTGCTCAAAAGCAAGCAGAAGCTACTGCGTTGGAATCTAAACAGATTTATTTAGCTGAAATCCGTAGGCTGAGTAAGCAATTGAAGATATCGCAGAAAGAAGCAGAGGTGCTACAAAAGACTCAGATAGAGTCGGAGAAGAAGTTTAAGGATTGTTGGGAAATTTATTAAGTTTTGATAAAAATTCCAAAACAGATGTAATAGGACCAGTCAGAATCTGTTACCTGACTGACGTTTTATATTGAGAACTAGGCTGACCAGTTGAGAACTGATGTATAAATTAGATTAGAACACACATTGAGGGGGAACTCAATGTGTATAGCTCTTAGTCTTGAAGATCAGTTATAAAGATCACTTATGAAGATCAGAAGAGAAGAACTGAAGATCTGAAGATATCAAGACTGAAGACAGATAAAGCACATCAGATGAAGTCAGTAAGTTGAGCTAAGACAACTTACAACCGAAGACTTCAAATAGGGCAGATCAATTCACCTGATCTGTTCAGTTCTAAGAAGTGTTATGAAAGTTCATTATACTTTCAGAAAGGTCGATCAGACAACAAGCATAAAACCTATCAAGATCAGATTGAATGGTACTTGCTAGCCTATGAGAGATCGACACTACTGTACGGAACTGATAAGACTCGGGGTTGGAGGCTCAATGTTCAACGGCTAGAAAGGACAAAGTTGCATACTTTCGGCCATACCGCCTCTGAGAAGAATCATATCAACCCTGCAAGCCTACGAAATAGACCGAAGTTCGAATTGCTCTCCAACGGCTAATTCGAAACTAGGCCTATAAATAAGGGATCAAACCTTCTGAGTAAGGTTACGGAAATTATTCACAACCAAAAAGCTCTCAAGATTTCCGCAAGAAGAAAACAAGCTCAAGATTATTTCTTAAGTGTTCATCCCTTAAGTTCTTAGCAGAATACTTATCCTCTAGCTCTTGGCTACTTAGAAGATTAGATAGTTCAACAGTTGGAACAAAACAATTCTTACCCAAACACTTTTAGGTTAAGTTTGTTATAACAAGATTTCTATCTAGGGTTTCTAGATTAGATTTCTAGGATTGGTTGAGTGTGAACTCGTTAAATATCTGTTGGTTGTACTGTGTTGGACTAACACAATAAACTAAGTTCAAGTTGGTTAAGTTGGTGCCCCTACTGATAGGGAAGAGTGGACGTAGGACAAGTTGTCCGAACCACTATAAATCTGTGTGTATCTATCTTGCTTTACACATCTGCACACAACTTGTTATCTGCATGCATATTCTGTACCTAGATCAGATTAGCATCAAGTTACTGATCTGATCAGTTTGACATTTTAGTCACCTGATCCGAACTGTTGGTCAGAATCTCATTTGAGTAAAATTGGTTTTCTACACGGGTTAACTTATCTTCCGCACCGTCAGTTAAGTTGATAGACGCCGAACTGATCTGTCTACCAGATCAGTAAGTCGGATATCAGTCCAAACTGATTCACATCGCACTCTGATCAGACATACGTGCAAACACATCTGATCCACGAAAAGTTTTTGAAGTCTATTCATCCCTCCCCTCTAGACTTCAACCCTCACTGAAACCCGTTCGGGACCTACAAGTGGTATCAGAGCAGTGGTTCTTCCGACCACTGGCTTTGAATATCTTTGGTTCTTGAGGAAGAACCTTTGTGGTCGCTTGAACTGATCTTTGAAAACCGTTTTTAAAACTCATTTTCTTAAAAACAAAATCACCACAAGCATGGATAACACTTCAGGTATGCATCATAATCTACCCATGTTTTCTGTTGATGAGTATGCAGATTGGTCCATCGACATGAGAGATCATCTGGGAGTGATCAGCAACAGAATGGATGAGATTCTTGAGATAGGACCGATTGTCATCTATCACTATAACCCAGCTGAAGATGGACGAGATTCTTCACAACCAGTTGGAGCAAGAATCAGAAAGAGTCCCTCACTGCTGGACGCAGATGAGAGAAAATTGTCTAATTCGGATATTGTTGCCAGACATCTCATCATGAAAACTATGGATGCTACTACAAGAGAGAAAGTGAAGTACCTGAAGACAGCTAAGGAAGTCTGGGATACACTTGCTGAAATCTGCAGAGGAAATGAACAGATCAAGGACAGCAGATTGCAAGCTGAGCTAGTTGTATTTGAGAAACTCAAGATGTTGCCAAATGAAACAGTTGACTAATTTGATGGAAGGATCACACGAGGAGTCAACCGACTTCGTGATCTCGGACGAGTAATGTCAACAAGGATATCAACTACAAGATTCTCAGATCACTGACTCAGAAATGGGATACGAAGGTGACTGTGATTAAGGTCTGTCAAGATATTGCTACAATGAAACCAAATGATCTAATCTTCAGTTTGAAAGCTCATGAGTTCGACCTGATCGAGAGAGGACAAGGATCTGATGATGTCCCAGCTGAAATTACTCCCAATCCCAAATCTGTTGCATTTCAGGCGGCAAGTAGTAGTTCACGAATTGTGGAACCAGTTGGAAACATCATCAGTCAAGCTGAACAAATTGCCTTACTGACAAGAAAGCTGGAAAGAACAAATGTTCAAATGGGCAAATACAGGAAGTTTTATGATGACTATCGAAGGAATAGAGGAAGAGATCGTCGTTCATCTGACAGATCGCAAGAGAGGTATCGTTCATCTGACAATCGAGATAACAAAAGAGAAGAAAGACAGGACGATCATTCTGACAAAAGGAAGGATGATCGAAGAGATGACCTGAAAGAAAGTAGACGTGATGATCGATCAGATAGGAAAGGTTCTGACTATCGACAGAATGGGAAGTCTCCTGACAGGCATTACAGAAGACACTATTCTCCAGGCAGAGGAAGCTCAGGGGATTCAAGAGTGTTCTATAACTGTCAGAAACCAGACCATTACAGTGCTGACTGTCCTGACCTGACCCCCAAAGAAAGAGAGGAGAAAAGAAACAGAAGATAACAGAGATACAGGGACATGAAAGCTATGGTTGCAGATACGTCTGGAATTGATGATTCCTACCTGCCCTCAGATGATTCTGGTTACTCATCTGTCGAAGATTTCTGTTTGATAACAACAACTAATGATGTCGATGATCTGAGTTTTTTATCTGATGACGACATCTGTCTCATGGCCAGAGAATCAGATCAAACAGAGGTACTTTCTAACTCTTATGTGCCTCTTTCTTCCACACCACATGTGCCGAGCACATCTGTAGGAGAGGTCAACTTGCAGGTCTACAATGACCAATTGCTTGATGATCTTTCCAATGCAATAGATATTTATACACGAGTGGAAGTTGAGAACAATAACCTGAGAGCTGAGAACATCAGGCTTGTTAAAGAAATTGAGGCAAGTAGAGCAGCTGAACTAAAATCAGCTGAAAATGTTCAGAAGATGACCACAGAACTGGAGTTTCTGAAGGTCAGTTCTTCTGATCAGGGAAAGCTGGTTAAGGAACAGTTGGCTCTCAACCTACAACAAGCCAGTGAACTCAAATCTCTTCAGGCTAAGTTTGATGAACTCTTCTGGATGCATGAGAATCTGAAAGTTCTTGAGGACGGTCTACGTAAGAAAATAGAGGTTTTCACGAAATCTTCTAAAACTGTTCAAGACTTGAACAACTATTTTCGTACGCCGACTGACAAGAAGGGAATTGGGTATGAAATCCCTTCTGGATCCTCAAAAGTCGCATCTGGTTCACATCAGTAAAGTGTAACCAAATGAGTTTCTGACTAAGATACACGAAATACAATATTTGTATCTGGTAAGGGAAAAGGACCAGCTGATCAGGCAAGGCAAGTGTCAGATAAGAAAGGGAACAGAAATGAACCCCAACTGATCAGACATCAGACTAGGTATCATCAGATGAACCCAGTTCTTCTGAGGAGACCATAGCCCAATCAGCAGAGTAGGTATCAGGGTGGACCATCTCGAAAGGGACAGTCCTAGCTGATGCAGACTCAGTCCAAGCTGCCTAACAAGCAAGCTAAGGGTAAACTGCTAAGACCAATTATGCCAGAAAGATATGAATCTTTTAATGGTAGCAGTTGTACCTACCCTTACAATCAGAAACCTAGGGCTGCTGCACCTGAGCCCCACTGGATTAAAAGAAGACAAGTTTCAATGAAAAATCCCAAGTCTTCTTATTCGTCCAAGGCTCACACTAATAATCATACTGATCAGATTGCATATGAAGAAACTTATGATTATGTAGATGTTTATGGGAGACATATCAAGCCTTCTGTTTTCAACAGAGGTGTCAGATATGTTTGGATCCCGAAAGGTACTTCTAACCCCCCAGGACCCGATTCTACTGGGGTACCTAAAGTTTGAATTGTTTGCAGAATCGCTTGGGACTGGTAAATAAGGGTGGAGAACAGGCAGCTATCTGGTACATAGATAGTGGATGCTCAAGACACATTACTGGAAGCCAATTTCTCCTTAGCAACTATGTTGAAAGACCAGGCCCAAGAGTTCTCTTTGGTGATGATAACTTTGGTCATACTAGAGGAGTCGGAACCTTAGTGAACGATAAAGTACAGATCACAGGAGTTTCATATGTTGATGGATTAAAGCACAACCTGTTATCTGTTTCACAATTCTGCGACAATGGTTTTAGTGTTGAGTTCTCAACAGAAAAATGCACAGTCAGAAATTGGGCTACTCAATAGATCTTGCTGATTGGTTCAAGGAAAGGAACGATATACACAGTAGATTGGAATAGTTGTCCAAGAAATGCATGCCTGATTGTTAAGAGTTCGAAGAGCTCCAGCTGGCTCTGGTACAAGAGAATGAGTCATCTGAACTTTAAGACTCTTAACAAGATAGCAAGGATGTCCTTGGTAGAAGGTCTCCCGAATGAAGTATTCTCAAAGGATCAGACATGTGTCGCATGTCAGAAGGGAAAACAAGTAAAAGCTTAATTCAAAGGAATACCTTCTCCTCCATCCAGCAGAGTATTGCAACTGCTCCATATGGATTTGTTTGGACCAGTTACACCTCTAAGTCTCAGTGGACGCAAATACACTCTGGTGGTCGTGGATGATTATTCCAAGTTCACATGGGTTATATTCCTGTACAATAAAAGTGAAACTACAACCAAGCTACCCGAACTGCTCAAGAAAATTCAGAATGAAAAGGGTCTCAGCATAGAAAAATCAGATCAGATAAAGGTACTGAATTCCTTAACCAGTTTATATCTGATTTTTGCTGTGAGTTTGGTATACAGCATGAGACATTAGCTGCAAGAACACCACAACAGAATGGCGTAGCAGAAAGAAGGAACAAAACACTCAAAGAAGTTGCACGCACCATGTTAGTGAGCATGCAACTCAAAGTCAACTTTCAGGCAAAATCAACGTTTACACGGAATCTTCTCTCGACTAAGATCCACTTTAAAACACCTTATGAACTGTGGAAGGGCAGAAAACCTCGTGTTTCTTACTTCCATGTTTTTGGGTGCAAGTGTTTCATACACAACAATGGGAAGAGTCGGTTGAAAACTTTTGATGCCAAAGCAGATGAGGGTATATTCTTAGGATATTCCTAAACCAGCAAGGCATTTAGGGTTTTTAACGCATTTAACCCTAGTTGTGGAAGAAACACCTCATGTGGTCTTTGATGAGTCATCATCGATCAAGAGAAATCGCCTCGTAAGCATCGCACCAAATGCAACCTATTGCTCCGTTCGATACATAAAAATGGATCCCTAAGGCTCAAAGGAAAGGAACCAAAATACGCCACAAAGATATGTTCCTAACTTTGACCTTGATGATTAACCAGGTCAGAAAGACCCTAAGGTACGCACAACTGTCGATGAAGAAGATGTTCCAAATTAAGAGATACATAATCGAACCTTCTAGTTCGGGGGAAACATCCGCACTCGACGTAAAAATCAAAGAACCGAGATGATTCAAACATCTGTTGATATTTGTTCTGGTCAGATGAGTCCCATTCAAGTACCTTTCCTAACTTCTAGTGCAGAAAATGTAGCAGGTGATGAGGATGATGATCTTCCTGAAGATTCATCAACTCCACAAGACACTTCTACTACACCAGGTACATCTGCTTCAGAAGGTACATCTGCTCCAGAGATCGCAACAGCTGCACCAAAATTATCTATAAGGGATCATCCAACAAATCTGATAATTGGTGATCCAGCTGGAAGAGTTAAGACTAGAAATCAGATTGGTGAGAGTGCAATGTATTGTTGATATCTGTCTATGAAGGAACCTCTTACTGTTGAAGAAGTCTTATCTGATGCAAGTTAGATTTTGGCAATGCAAGAAGAATTAGAACAGTTTGAGAGGAATCAAGATTGGGAACTTGTAGATAGACCAACTCACCAAGATGTGATTGGTACCAAGTGGGTATTCAAGAACAAGAAAATGAGCACAATGTGATAACCAGAAATAAGACAAGACTTGTTGCAAAGGGCTATTCACAATCAAAATGGATTGATTATGATGAAACCTATGCACCAGTCGCCGCTTAGAAAGCCATTCAAATTGTTTAAACTTATCTTTGCTCAGCAACCGATTCATAGTCTATCAGATGGATGTAAAGAGTGCATTCTTAAATGGGGTACTAACGGAGGAAGTTTATGTTGAACAACCTCCTGGCTTTGAAATAAGCAACCAAGTGTACCGTTTAAGAAAAGCTCTTTATGGACTGAAACAAGCTCCTAGAGCTTGGTATGATACACTTTCTCAGTTCTTGGTAGAGAATGGATTTACTAAGGGCTTGATTGATAGGACCTTGTTTAGGATAGAAGATGGAGAATACATTCTCATGGTTCAGATCTATGTGAACGACATTATATTTGGTTTTCCCAATCAGAAGCTCTGTGAGAAATTCAGCAAACTGATGCAAGGGAAATTTGAGATGTCCATGATGGGTCAGATGAGCTATTTTCTGGGTCTCTGAGTGTCAAAACAAGCTCACACTGGGATCTTCATCTGTCAGGCAAAGTACACAAGGAATTTGTTGACTAAGTATGGAGTTCAGAATTGTAAGGAAGTCAAAATTCCAATGTTAACTGCATTCAAGATGGATCCAGATGAAGGTGGTAAGAAGACTAATCAGAAAGAGTATAGGGCTTTGATTGGATCTTTACTATACCTGACTGCAAGCAGATCAGATATAACATTTGCAGTAGGTGTATGTGCCAGATTTCAGGCAAATCCCAAACAAAGCCACCTTGAAGCAGCTAAGCGGATTCTTAAGTATCTGAAGGGTACTGTAAACTTAGGTTTATGGTATCCAGCAGATGATAATCTAGAGCTTAGTGGGTACTCGATTCTGATTATGGTGGATGTAGGATAGATAGAAAATCCACATCGGTACATGTCAGTTTCTGGGAAACAAACTGATCTCGTGGTTCTCTAAGAAGCAAATGTCTGTTGCCACATCTACTACTGAAGCAGAATATATGGTCTGCGGTAAATTTGTTGCCTAAACGCTCTCGGCTTTGTCAGCAGATGAGGGATTACAACATAACTGCTACCAATGTACCTATCTTCGTGGATAATGAATTGTGCAATTGCTATCATGCAGAACCCCGTTCTGCATACAAGATGCAAGCACGTGGACATCAGACATCACTTCATAAGAGACCATGCAGAAAAAGGGAACATCAGAATGGAAAAGATCCATATTGATAAGCAAAGAGCTGACATCTTAACCAAGCCTCTAGCTGAAGTCAGATTTAGAGAATTATGCAACGAGCTATGTCTCTTT
The DNA here is from genome assembly GCA_037126765.1 of Stenogyne calaminthoides. Classification (NCBI taxonomy): domain Eukaryota; kingdom Viridiplantae; phylum Streptophyta; class Magnoliopsida; order Lamiales; family Lamiaceae; genus Stenogyne; species Stenogyne calaminthoides. Next base: position 1,701,992 of record JBBCBC010000029.1, on the reverse strand, counting down.
GGATTTAGGAGATCAAATTTCCCAGTATTTTGGTGGTCTGATCTCAAACACCAGTTGGTTAAGAGACTGACCAGATAGAATTAGTTGAGTAAGAAACCTCAACTGATCGGAAAAATCAGTTAGACACTGATCAAATAAAGGATATTAGATTAAGGGGGAACTAAGCAAAAATCGCATAATGAAATCAAATCAACACAATAATGGAATTAAGAGAGAATTTCATTGATATAGACCCGGAGGTCGAAACTTTTCATTACAATAGACCCGGAGGTCGAAAGAAAAATCCTAAACCCTAAACCCTAAAACCGATGAGCCTTTTCACTTTAAATGAACACAAGTGTCATACATGTGGTGCAAAACATATAAGGGATTGAAAAAGGGCGACTTGGCTTGGTCAAGTTCGCATATACAATACTAAATCCATATTACATGTCAGAAATTGCTCATCGTTGTTAACCACGTCATCTCGATCGGAATACAAGGCATAGACGGCCACCTCCATGATAAAGGTGACAAATCCGCAATCAGGGTGGCAGTGAAGCTTAGCAATGGCCGTTTGGTCATCTTTCGATGAAGACGAGATCAGAAACAAGGGAAGCATAAGGATGGACTGAGAACCGGAGGTCATTTGAGTAGAATAGAAGAAGCCTATTGGCGGGACTTTCCAGAATCAAGGACTCACCAGAATTTCTCATGTGCAAACTTGAGAACGAAAATTGATGAATGTTTGTCTAAACTCAGTTCTATTTATAGAGGATAAGCGGGGGTGGAAATGCAAATTTTAAAAAAAATTTGGGACCCCTCCCAAAGAAATTGACGTCACAAAGTGACATACCATCATTGCTGGTATATCACTTCACGCCGATTCAGGAAATCGAGGCGACCGTTCGACTCCCCGAAAATTAGGTTTTGGCGGGAGCACACTCCAAGACCCGGATAGGATCAAATTGGCTCAACAGAAATATGATCAACAGATTGGATCAGATTGGTTCAACAGAAATCTGATCAGCTAAGTTGGACATTGTTGGGAAAACTTGCTAAGGTATAGGCTACACAGTAAGATCAACAAGTCAGAAGAGTTGGATCAGATACAACAGGTAAGATGGTCAGATGAAAAGAGAACTTCATCTGATCAGAAGAGATCAATTGGGAAATGATCAGAAAAACAGAAGATTAGTTGAAGGGGGAATTTCAACTGATGGGTTATGTGTTAAAGAAAGGGTTAAACTGATAGAGGAACATTGTTGGGAAATGTTGGTAAGAGATAGGCTGAACTTAAGATCAATAGATCAGATGAACTGAGAACCGGCATCATGTGGTATTGGCTGATTACAATATCAGTTAATCAGATACGCTTTTATATCTCTTTTCTGTTCTTATCTAGTTTACTGTACTCAAGTACATATGACGCACGTCCTACAAAGCATTAAATGCGGACGTGGGGAACATGATTAAATGGTTTTTATTGCATTGTTTAAAATCCAAAAGCTGCCGGATTAAAATCTTTAACCACACGATCTACTTTTAAAACTCATTGTTTAATCTTGACCATTCATCTCGATTAATCGATTGATTTACCGAATCGTTTCTTGAAAAACCACTTTCCCTCCAAAATGCCTATATATAGTAGGAACCTCCTCTACAAAACCTTTCTTCGCCCTAATTTTTCTCTCAAAGCACTTTTGCAAAAATCCTATTCACTCCGGCAAAGCACGCTCTACACACCCTTTAAAATTTTACCAGAAAACCTCTTCAAATATTCATCACTGATGGCTACACACGGATTAGGCAAAATTATGTGTAACTATGCATCCCTCGCCCAGAAGGTGGTTGAAGATAGATATGTTGTTTTAGGAGTTACACAAGATCCTGAATCTCAGGAAGTGGAGCAAATACTGAGAGACAATCATCTTGAACTTTTCTGCTCACGGTCTGGGAATCCGGTGATGCAGTACGAAGCTCTAGAATTTCTCCGAAACTTGGAAATCATATATCCAGGAGACGAATTCACATCAATGGTGGACGGAGAAGTAATTAGGGTTACAAATGCTGATCTAATACGCATTTTTGGGCTTCCCCGGGGGAAAATTTCTCCAGCTCATTATCGGGAGGATGATGATGACAAAATCCGATGGGAATTGTTCTGGGATGGTGACAAGGGACAAACATCTGGTTTCACCAAACCAATGTTAAAAAGAAAGTATAGATTGCTCTTTGATGTTTTGTCAAAGACAATTCTAGGAATCTCCTTCAGTCCGAACAGACTGACGTCTGTGAAGCTGCATTGCCTAGCAACCATGGTTGACAGAGCGTCAAATATAAACTGGCATGGGGCACTCAAGGCTGTTCTAGTGCAAGAACACCATAAATTTGGGGTGAATGAGCGCAGGGAAGTCTACCTGAAGAAGAGGATAGGGAACCTCAATAAAGTGGCAGTTATTCTGAGGGACAAGCTACCTCAGAAAGAATGGGACAAAGAAGGCATCAAAAGCTACAAGGCTCTCTTGAACGATTCTGCCAAGACTTTCGGTCCATCTGATTCTGATCCTCAGATCACCATCAAGAGGAAAAGAAAGGTGCTGAGGAAGAAGGGACTGAGCTACCTGCTGCCCCGAGCAAGAAAAAGAAGACCAAGGCTGGCACATCTGGTGTCAGTAGATCGAAGAAACAACGACGATCTCCAATGAATCTGTTCATAGAATCAGGAACAGAGGAGGAGGAAACTGATAGCGAGAAAAAGTCCTCCAAGAGCCGGACAGGCAGCAAGTCCACAGGCTCCCTAAAACAGGTCTCCATACCTGAGAAGCAGAAATCCCATGCTGGAAGCTCTCCTGATCAGCCACAAGAAGGAGATTTCGGGGCTGACCTGACACACTCTCCTTCTCCCCAATCTCGGGATCCATCTCCTACTCTCATGCATACAAGAGATCCCGACCAGCCTGTACTTATGGAGGAAGAACAGATAGCAGAACCTGCTGCGGAACTGAAACAACAGGAGGCTGAACAGGCGGTGATAGAGGTCATGCAACAGATGCCGGAAGCTGAACCTGAAAGACTTCCACCGCCAGCCAGGTTTATCTCCAGAATGGACAGGACTGTTTCTGGCCACATGATAAGACTGAGGATAGCACGCGAACTGGAACAAACATATCCAGAACTGTCTGATCATCAATTCGTATTGGATGAAGTTGTGAAAATCCTGGCCTGGAGAGACTTAAGGCTGAAAAACTTCACAGATCTCATGATTGTAGAACAGTTGGGCGGGGCTGATGAATTTGTTGATTTCGATTTCGACATGCGCAAGGCTGCTGCAGTGAGCTCACCGACTATTTTATTATCTGAAGTTGAGGTAAAGAAATTGATCTATCGCAAGCTGGGTAGAACAGTTGAGCAGGCTGAGGAAGACATTGAACTGCAGATGGAGGAGGCAGTTGCCGATGAAGGTGATGTTGGTGTTTCGGCACGTGACAAACCACCGGAGGCGAAGGTGTCTGCGGCAACTGTTGGAACATCTCAAGTTCCAACAGTCAGGCCATGCTGACAATTCCTGCGACACACATCACATCTGATCAACTTAAAGAGATCAGATCATGCTTCAAGGATTTGTTGCAGCAAGAAGTTGAAGGTGTTCTGGCAAATTCCATCAGTTCAACAATTGCAGATCATCGCCAGGCATCTGAGAAAGTAATGGAGGAACAGAGACTGTATATGTCTTCCCAGGTCGCTGAGTTACTGAAAATTTCTCTAAGACTGTGGAAGAGAATCTGGCAAAGATTTCAAACCTGGAGGTCTCTCTGTTAGTGGCGTTGGATAAACTGAAGCGGAATGAAGAAAAGCTTGATAAGTTGATTCTTACTTTTTCAACAGCCATAGAGTATGCTAAAACTGAGCTGGTGAACAAAATCAGTGAACTATCTATTCAAGCTCAAGGCCTATTTGCTGCAGATCTCAACAAAGCTCTAGCCGTCAGTTTTGGATCCCTGACTTCCCATATCAATGCTCTTTTTGATCAAACCAAAAAGGGGGAAGGACAGGTTGAGAAATCAACTGGCTTGATCAGAACAACCGAAGATCTTATTCAGACTATTGAGTCACATGATCAGAGGCTTCAAAGTCTAGATGAGATGGCAGTTGAAGTCCGTGCCAGGCTAGAAAGGGCCAAGATGAAGGGCAAAGGAACTGGACCGTCGCATTCTGCACTTCTACCTTCTCAAGCGCTTTCTACTCAAAGAATCACGAGGAGTGCATCTGCTGCACAGGTAGAAGCAGACAGACGACTGGCTGCTAGACTGACTAAAGAAGAACTAGCTGAGGAGGCCCGAATGAATGAGGAAGAAAGAAGGAAAGAAAGGCTGGCTGAAGCTAAAGGGTTAAAAAGAAGGTATTTTGCAAGGCTGAGAAAGGCTCATATCGGCAAAGATTTTGTTGAGTCGTTGATCCCTGGCAGGGTAGAAGACATTATCAGAAATGATAGCAGAAAAGAAGCCAGATTGAAGACCTGGCGTGGAATCAGGGCAGAATGGTTGATGGATGCCTTTGTGCTAGACATTGTGCCTTCAGAAGAGTCTTCAGATGAGGAATTCCTGAACTGGATGGAAAACAAACATCCTGACTTTCTGAAGGAGGTCCAGATAGATGCCGAGAGCATCAATGCTAAAGATCACACATCCTCCATATGATGTGTTGGACTATCAGAGAAAGGCAGATGGATCCTTCGATAGATTGGCCTTTGAAAGATTCTATTACAACATGATTGGCAAAGCTGCCATCACTGATCCAGGCCAAGTTAACAGTGTCAAATGGAAGTTGTACCGAACTTTTAATGTGCCTCAGAACCTGAGGGACATGCCAGAAGGGTACATTCCGAAGGATTGAAGATCAGAAGACATAGGGATCAGTTTATGCCTTTGTTTTTCAAATGTACAATGTAATGCTTTATCTTAATGAAAAACAAGCTCCATTTCTGATCCTAAGACAATCTCTCACTGTCTTCTGATTATCTGTTCCTTACTGTTTTATACATATCAACTGATGGTTGGTTTCTCATATGTTTTGGTTTTATCAAAAAGGGGGAAATTGTTGGGAAATTTATTAAGTTTTGATAAAAGTTCCAAAATAGATGTAATAGGACCAGTCAGAATCTGTTAGCTGACTGACGTTTTATATTGAGAACTAGGCTGACCAGTTGAGAACTGAAGTATAAAGTAACTGATGTATAAATTAGATTAGAACACACACTGAGTGGGAACTCAATGTGTATAGCTCTTAGTCTTGAAGATCAGTTATAAAGATCACTTATGAAGATCAGAAGAGAAGAACTGAAGATATCAAGACTGAAGACAGATAAAACACATCAGATGAAGTTAGTAAGTTGAGCTAAGACAACTTACAACCGAAGACTTCAAATAGGGCAGATCAGTTCACCTGATCTGTTCAGTTCTAAGAAGTGTTCTGAAAGTTCATTATACTTTCAGAAAGGTCGATCAAACAACAAGCATAAAACCTATCAAGATCGGATTGAATGGTACTTTCTAGCCTATGAGAGATCGACACGACTGTACAGAACTGATAAGACTCAGGGTTGGAGGCTCAATGTTCAACGGCTAGAAAGGACAAAGTTGCATGCTTTCGGCCATACCGCCTCTGAGAAGAATCATATCAACCCTGCAAGCCTATCTGAAAATAGACCGAATTTCGAATTGCTCTCCAACGGCTAATTCGAAACTAGGCCTATAAATAAGGGATCAAACCTTCTGAGTAAGGTTACGGAAATTATTCACAAGCAAAAAGCTCTCAAGATTTCCGCAAGAAGAACACAAGCTCAAGATTATTTCTTAAGTGTTCATCCCTTAAGTTCTTAGTAGAATACTTATCCTCTAGCTCTTGGCTACTTAGAAGATATGATAGTATTCCAGTTGGAACAAAACAATTCTTACCCAAACACTGTTAGGTTAAGTTTGTTATAACAAGATTTCTATCCAGGGTTTCTAGATTAGATTTCTGGGATTGGTTGAGTGTGAACTCTTTAAATATCTGTTGGTTGTACTGTGTTGGACTAACACAATAAACTATGTCCAAGTTGGTTAAGTTGGTGCCCCTGCTGATAGGGAAGAGTGGACGTAGGACAAGTTATCCGAACCACTATAAATCTGTGTGTATCTATCTTGCTTTACACATCTGCACACAACTTGTTATCTGCGTGCATATTCTGTACCTAGATCATATTAGCATCAAGCTACTGATCTGATCAGTTTGACATTTTAGTCACCTACTCCAAACTGTTGGTCAGAATCTCATTTGAGTAAAACTGGTTTTCTACACGGGTTAACTTATCTTCCGCACCATCAGTTAAGTTGATAGACGCCGAACTGATCCGTCTACCAGATCACTAAGTCGGATATCAGTCCAAACTGATTCACATCGCACTCTGATCAGACATACGTGCAAACACATCTGATACACGAAAAGTTTTTGAAGTCTATTCACCCCTCCCCTCTAGACTTCAACCCTCACTGAAACCCGTTCGGGACCTACAAGGATATTAAAGAGAAATTGGAGAAAGCTGAGAGAGAGACAAAGATGCTAAGAACGAGCTAGAGAGAGTCGGAAGGCATATGAAGATGAGCTTCTAGAGATGGTATTCTTTGATCTTAATTACTCAACTCACACGAGATTTTGTTCCCACTAAAATATCATTCATATGTTGTTTTTACTCGTTAAATTGAAGGAGTCAAAGCATCGAGAGATGATTCTGAGGTTGGAAAAGCAATTGAAAGATGAGCAGGTTGCTCGAATGCAAGCAGAAACTGATCAAATTAAATCAAACAACGAAATAAGGAAGGTGAGGGAGGGTTTAAAGAGAGCTCAGATAGAAGCAAGGAAGCGACGAAAGACTCACAAAGAGACCAAGGAGTCGCTTAAGAAAATGATTCAAGAAAAGAAGGACGATGAGAATCAAAAGAAAACAAACAATTGTGCTATTTCTTTAATTTAAATTAAATTACGGATCCAAACCCGACCCGAGTGGTTCATGGTTTGCCCGCCCCGAATGGGTTATGGTTTAGGGTTCATGATTTAGGTTTTAAGGTGTAGAATTTTTTTAAAAAATTAATTTAAATTATTTAATTAGGTAATAAGTTAAGGTGGAAAGTCAAATCATCAATTGGACTCCATAAGGTGACCACTCGTGGTTTTCATATCAAAATTGTATATATATATATATATATATACTATATTATGTTAAAATAATTCTTAAAATATTTTCTAATTTTTTTTTCTGATATCGATATATTTGTCAATATTTCAAAAAAATATCAAGGATAAAAATATATGAGAAAAACCTCTAATTTAGTATTTGAGTATATTTACATTTAAAACATATAATAAGACAGAGGCACCATAAATTATATTATAATTGTATGAGACCGTTTCGTACAAATTTTTGAAAATGTTCATTACATATTACATTTTTTTTAAGGAATAATATTTTTTTCGTCCTGTAACTTTATTACCTTTTGATATTGGTTCTATTTGATTTTTATCATGTAACTCACAATTTTGATTATTTTGGTGGTTTTGACTTTTAAAATTTTTATTTTGTTCTATAATTTGCACATTTTTACCACTTTTTTGTTTTTTTTTTCAAAAATAAAAAAATAAAAAATTTATAGGATAAAAATTAAAATTTAAAAGGGTCGCATGATGTCAGTTAACTCCCTATTTTGGGTTTATGAAACGTCCCGATTTAATGAACCTTAATGATAAGCTCTGATCAGTTCAAATTCAAATCCCAAAGGGTATGTTTGTTTCGGGACTCACCCGGATGGACTTAGGACTTTGAAAACCATGTCCCATTATAGTTTAAAATTTAAAATTAGACTTCAAAATCCTCTCCTATAAAGTACACATACACCCTATTTTTGACAAAATTCAATACAATCACATCACTACTTTTCTCCCACTCTCAACTCAATATAATAATACTACATCAATTATTATTAAATATTGATTTGACATAAAGTAAAATTCCACCCTATCAAAATCTCAAAACAAACACATATTTTTTACTATTCACCATGACTTTCAAATCCATAGGATTTCGAAGTCCTTCCTGATGAGAACCACGATTTGGGAACAAGATAAATTCGTCGCCCTAGCACAGGCTAGCAGGAGAACGAATATAAAACACGATAAAATCGACGCAGTGGCTCAGGCCAACAGGAGAACGATTGTTTTTTTGACAAAGTTGCCAAAGAAAAGTTGTATTTTATTCATTGATTCCTAAGAAATAAACGTACATCAACCATTTAAAGAGAAAAAAAAACTAAACTTAATCTATAAAGGACCAAATCTAGCAAATATATCTAACCGACTCGATAACTATGAATTTAAAGGACAAAAACTGAAAATTAAATAAATAAACAATAAATCTAGGAAAATCTCGTTAATCTTGAATAATCTTGCGTAGTATCTTGCGAAATATAGGACAATATCTTTGAAGATGACAAATCCGGGACAATTCGCGAACAATCTTGCACGTATTCTTGGGTCAAAAACCCTCATACGCATCACTTCTCCCGCACACCTAAATTCCAAAACAAACATACCCAAATAGTCTTTGACTCTTTTTGATCAGTTCAAATCCCGAAGTTTGCACGTTGGATAAGTTCAATTCAAATTATGGGTTGAACCATTTTTTAATGGGCCAACTCATCCTACCCAATTCAAAAATTGAGCCAATATAGTTTTCAGGTCTACAAAAAATTCGATGGGCCCCCAAAGCCCAATTGATAAGACAAGGGCCACGGGGCACCGAGCGTGCACACATGTGGTCTGTGGGTTAGGGTCCCATTTACCTATTTAGAATAACTTGAACGTACTCCCATATATATGAAGGAATTTTCCTTGCTTACTTCGTATGTGACAAGTCGATAAACTATAGTTTTTCTTCACTCACTAAAATTCCCTTACTAGAGGTTGTAATGTCTCATCTAGCTACTCGTATTAATTTTTTATTCGCCGAAATTCGATTTTGAGATTTTAAGTATACCATAATCATATACTCCGCGAGTAGAATGACCCTATCACAATTAATTTTCCAAAAATTAAATTTTGATTCTCCAATATTTTGATCTAACATGGGTGTTTGAAAACCCCATTAACCAAATTTCCAACAATATGTGTATTCTCGATTTTCTAGGATATATGAAGAGCAAAGGCCTGCAATACCTTTATCGAAACCATGAGGTCATAATTGCATTTTGTTCAGAAAGATTAATATAAAGAATAAAATGAAGTGATAAGTGCAAGAAATTTGAATCGACCCTCAGCCCTGCACCTTTTAATCTTCTCCCTCAAGCCATAAATTGGAAACCGTTCCATAAATCGTAAAAGCTTTGTTTCCTGAATATCAATGTACCTATTTCTCTCTCACATATATTTTTGAGTAAATTATATCTAGTATTTTAATGTACATGTTGTTTTATGTACTGCAGCAAATGGCGGAATCAGCTACAACTATAGTTTTGGTGGGAAAAACAGGGAATGGGAAAAGTGCAACAGGGAATAGCATCATTGGAGCCGATGTTTTCGATTCATTTCCTAGCTCAGCTGGCGTCACTGCTACTTGTCAACTCCACAAAACTGTTCTCGATAATGATCACATTCTCAATGTTATTGATACTCCCGGTATGTGTGTATATTCTGCTAATTCATTTAGGCTCCATTTGGATAGGGAGGATTTGAAATGAATGGATATAGTGGGAAGAGATAGAGATGAGAAGATTTCAAATGACTAGATTTTTATGAGATTTGAAATTTCTTTATTTTAAACTCAACTCTTAAATCTAAGTATTTGTAAATCCATTGAAGAGCAACGATTTGTGTGTGAATTACATGGATTTTAAATCCATAGCTCACCTGGCCACTAGGCTCCTCAATTTAGTGGGAGATCCAGGTTCGATTCCTTTTGGGGACGAATTGGAGTATGGGAGTTATAAGGTGGCTTGGTGAATTTGTGGAGTGTTTGGGTGCTTGGTGTACTAACAACTAACTTTGTCCGATAAAAAAAAAAATCATTCATCCAAATATAACCTTAGTTTCTTTTTGTGATTTATGATTTTACAAAATTTGTTCTTTGATTCTAAAATACTGCATTTTGTTGTAAAGGGCTATTTGATACTAGTGTTGAATCCGGAATCATCCGGGACGAAATTGGTAAATGCATCAAAATGGCAAAGAATGGGATACATGCTGTTGTGATTGTTTTATCTGTTGGAACTCGTTTTTCTCGAGAGGAAGTGTTGGTAATTGAGAGCTTGAAGTAATTATTTGGTGACAAGATTGGGGATTATATGATTGTGGTTTTTTCTCACGGTGATGCCCTTAGGAAAATGTCTCTCTCTCATTACTTGGGTCGTAATTGCCCTCAGTAATTGCTGGTACATTCATCTTTTTGGAATTATTGTTTTTTTTTTTTTGGCTAGGTCTTGTATGTATCCAGGTGCACCGTGCATTTATAGTGCATTTTAGAGTCGTGCAACTTTTTATACTGAAAAGTGCAACTATTAATATAAAAAAATAGTTGCACATTTCAGTATAATTAAGTTGCACTTTTCAGCATTACAAGTCGCATGATTCTAAAATGCACTATAAATACACTGTGTATTTGGGTGTAAATGAGACCCACTTTTTTTTTTTTCCTTTTTATATGTAACTATGCAATTGAAATGGCAAATGTTGATTTCTACATAAAGTTCTTGAAATGTGTGGGAATAGGTATATATTATTTGATAATGCCACTGAAGATGAACTGAAAAAATCCCAACAGCGGAAGGAACTTCTTCGTCTCGTAGACACTGTTGTTGTCAACAACGGTGGTGTTCCCTATTCAAATGAGCTATTTGTTGATTTCTCGGATGTATCTGAATCGGGGGTTAAATTCAATGAGACATATGAACAACTTCTCCTTGACAAGGTATATTACCTTGGATCTTAGTACTACTTGTTATGTTGTTCAGAGCATTGTGTTACATTCGATGATTTCAGAACCGGGTTAAACCGGCCAGCGGTCTGAACCGGTCAAACTCTGTTTTTTTTTTTTTTTAATTAATTTAAAACTTAATCTATATGCGTATCATTCTTATTTTAAATGTTAGTATTTTAAATTGTGTTGTCTATGCATTTATTGTGTTTATTGTGTTAATTTTAATATGAAACTTACAAATTATAATTTATAATTTTAATAAGCTCACATTTATTTTTATTTTTAATGTAATGTAAGAAATAATAAATTTTTTTGATAGGAATAATTTTAACGGTTGGACACTCGGTCTGACCTGTTCAACCGGTTGGACCGCCAACCAGTGCTCAGTTCGGTTTGGATACCCGGTCCGACCTGTACAACCGGTTAAACCGTCAACCAGTGCTCAGTTCAGTTTGGCCACCGGTTTGGTTATGAAAACACCGGTGACATTTGTATAATTGTATTTAAAATTTTGTTTACTTGCTGAATTTTAGATTGAGTCGAAACTTCGAGAGGCTACTCTGAGGGTGGAAAAGCAACTGGCAGACGAGCAGGCAGCTCAACGGAAAGCAATAGCTGAAATAACTAAGCTGGGTGAGCAACTGGAGATATCAAGGAAAGAAGTAGAGGTCCTACAAAAGAGTCAGATAGAGTCGGAGAAGAAGTTTAAGGCAGAGCAAAAAAAACTGGAGGAAGATACTAAAAAGAAACTGGAGATAGCCAAGAAAGAAACGGAGGAGCTAAGAAAGTGTCAAAGCGAGAAGGTTGCTGGCTGAGATTCTAAACAAAGGAAATTGTGCTATTCTGTAATAAGCAGCTTCATCAATATTAGGTATTTTGACTACTCAAAACTTGAAGAAATGTCCTAAAGCTTTTGCTCTTTTGTTCACTAAAACATCTGAACCTTATTACTATAAGATGAATCGTGTATGGTGTGCCAGAATGTAGCATGTTTTACTTAATTATATTGATTTTGTTATTTTGCATTATAATTTTCATGTTAGAATAGGCAAAATATTATGTGCACTATTTTCACCAAATAAAATATTGATCCTTATACACAATGGTAATACTATTAGATGAATAGTGTAGGGTGTTCCAAAATTTGGAATGTTTTACTTAATTATGTTGGTTTTGTTATTATGCATTACAATTTGCATGTTAGAATAGACAAAATATTATGTATACCATTTTCACCAAACAAAGTATTTATCCTAATACACAATAGTAATAGTTATGCATGGTTAAAATGGTGCACTTCGCTTGAATGTATATGATTGGTTAGTAGTGGTATTTTCATTTTCTTCTTCCTTGGTTTACTCCTTTATTTTCTTTTACATTTTACTCCTTTGCTTTGAGGAGGTTATATATATGTCCTAAAATTCTTTCTTTTTCTTTCTTTCACATTAAACATTTATGATCATGTTTTTTGGATAGTATAATTTTTATTTTTTTGTCTATTGAATGTTAGGTATGGTGTTAGATTTCAGTATTATATAATTATTTGAATTAATAGTATATATTGTACCCTCTTTTAGATATGAAAATGAAGGATTGGAATAGGAATTCTTCGAACTTAATATGTGGGATTGTCAAATTATATATATGTATGCAATGATTGTGAAATGAGGCTAAAAATTCGGAATACAGGTTGGACAAGGTCTCATATGCACTCGATACACAGACTCTATATCCGTGTACTCACTCTGACTCTGCCTATTTTTTATTGTGGATCCTTTTTTTCACTAATGACAAGGTCTCATTTTTTTAATGGGTCACTCTTAAACCCGAGTGCACGGTGCACTTGGTGTACAAAGGACACACTCTACAGGTTGATATTATAAATATGCATACATGGATTATGCACATCAGTATATGCAATAGATCCAGTTTTGAAGTTTGGTTACTACTCAAAATACTTATTTTTTTATAGGCAAAGTATAGGGTGAATAAGTTTCACACAAAAATCTGTGAAATTGGTTAAGAAGAGTGATTAAAAGGTATTAGTTGTGATAACTGAAGGTGTAATTTTTTACTATAAAGGGTATTACTCGTAACATTGAAGGGTGTGATTTATATTACAACAGGTGTATTAATAGTGATAACTGAAGGGTCACATCTGTAAAAAAAGATCAGTTTCACAATGAACAAATTTCACATCATACCAATTTTTTTTTCTTTTTTTTTTTTAATAATCCAGCTTCTCAAATATTGTATGGAGGTCAAAATATGTACCTAACAAAACTGATTTGCTCAATTATACAATCCAAGGTGGTTGTAAGAGATGTTTATCAACATGTGAGTATGGTTGTAAGAGATGGTGGTCGATATATGAGTGTAGTGTGCAACTCATGATTACCCCAAGATGGTTAGTTGGTATGATATTATTTGGATAATGATGATATTCCATTTTCTATATTTGACCCTCATAAATCAACATTTTATGCACTAATTATATGTGAGACGGATCTCTACTTTAATATTTGAGTTAAATTTACTTCTAAAAATAATAATAAGCTTGAGGTTGTTAGTGTTAGTGTCCTAGAGACAATCTTTTTTAAGGACATAATACTCGATGATATTAAGTTTGATTTAATATTATAGTTCATTTAATATTAATATATGACAATACACTTGTTTGAATATTATGTTTGATTGTGTGCATTTATTCATGCAAGTTGTTGGGAGATGAATTTAATAAAAGATTATATGATTTTGATTAAGATCCCAAAACCCCTAAGTATGACATGTTCAGAATGATCTTGATAGTTGAGTCAGGATTCAGTTATTAGAGTATTCAGGATGTTATCTGCAAAATGTATAGTCAGCGGATATAGTTCAGGATAGGTTCTGAAGTCTCTGAAGATTCAGTATGAAATCGAGAACCAAGACTCAAAGATAAAAAGACTCAAAGATATCGGTCAAGATAAATTTAAAGACTCAGAAAACTCTGAAGACGCAAGACTAAAGACTGAGAAACTGAAGATCAAGAATACTGAATGCACAGTAATTACTGAAGACTCAGTAATGTACTGAAAGCTCAGTATGAACCTGAATGATCCGAGGCACTGAATATATCTATCTGAAGGATGCAATACTGAGAGAAACGCAATGCCTTAGAAATATAGATATTGCCAAGACATTCAAATGCGCATAAAAGGAACTAAGTCAAGTGTTGTTAAGGTTATATCAAACTCGAGTTTGTAACCAAAAGAGCCGAAGAAGGTGTCTACCTTTAATCAAGACAAAAGTCAAAAAGAGGAAGACGACATCGCACCATACCGACAATCGAAGGACAAGGATAAGTCAAAAAAGATGTCGATGTAATGAAAGTTCCGCATTACAAAAAGTGAAGACCGGCTACATGAAAGACTATTGCCTAGAAAGTGTTAGGGAGTTTCGGACCCTAAATATAGCCGCTTTCACACACCATAAGTTAGGAACTCACGGGCTAGCTCTCCAACGGATAGTTTTCAAGAGTAACCTTGGTGTATGCCTATAAATCTTGGTGACCATCTACATTGTAAGGTGACGGAAATTTATCACGCAACTCAAGAGCTCGAACTTATTCTTGCAAAAGTAAAGCACTCGAAATACCTTGAATTTCCCAAGTGCTTCTATATTGAAGAGAGCTCACTTTACTAAGCCTAGCTTGATAAGATTTATCCAAAGCTTAGTTGAGATATCCTAAACCTTTGCATTGTGCTTCATTGTAAAGGATATCTCATCCTAGTTGGAAACCAACCAAGAAACCCCAAACCCTTGAGAAGGTAGTTGGAGTGTATTTGTTGGTGAGTAGAGTTGTAAAGAGTTAGTAAACTACGCGGAGTAGTCAGAAAACTCTAGAGGAGAAGTTAGTAAGCTACAGAGGTTGTCTGAAAGCTTGTGTGTGATTGAGTAAGTAAACTACGGAGGTAGTCAGAAAACTCAAGGTCGGGTTGAGTAAGTAAACTACGTGGAGTAGTTAGAAAACTCAGGGCCGAGTTGAGTAAGTAAACTACGAGGTAGTCAGAAAGCTCAGAAGTTGATAGTGAATTTCTCTGAAGAGTCGGAGAGAGTGGACGTAGGAGCTTGAGTCTCTGAACCACTATAATTGTTGTGTTCTTTATTGCTTTCCTTATCTTTGCTTATCTGTTGCATTGACCTGATTTTGAAAGCATACTTTTCACTGATATTCAGTTGGAATCAATCCACTGAAGTTGCATAAGTGAATCACAGCCTAATCACTATTTCATAAAGGGAAGGTTTTTCAGCAAAGCTTAAAACGAGTATAATCTAAGGGCCAACCATTCAAGACGATCGAAAGTAGCTAGAACAGATAGTTATCAAACTGAACTCTCTTCCGAGGATTCATAAGCTAGTTATCTGATCCAAGCAACTCAGATCTCTCGACACTCGGATTCGGTTGGGATTATCCGAGGTATCTCGAAAAGCGGCCAGATCACTTGTCTCGAGACTTTGACTCGAGGCGATCAGGCTTCTCGAACCTAATCTTCGAGATTATCGACCCAAGTCGACCCTCGAAGAAAAAAAGTTTTAAAATCACTGAACACGTGTATTCCCCCATACACGTGTAAGACTCGTTTTCACCGGGACCAACAAGTGGTATCAGAGCAGTGGTTCAACTTGACCACCTGCTGTGTTGACCAAAGTTTTACTTTCAAAAATACTTGTGGTCTATCCGAACCGATCTTATTTGGTTGAAAAAAAAAAAATTCCTTCAAAAGATCGGAAAAATATCTTCTAAAAAACTTCCCATGTTCTCGATTAGAGAGAACTATGATCTATGGAGATCGAGAATGCGCAGCTCATCTCAGATTCCAAACATGAGCGTATGTGGAGAGTGGTTTCTCAAGGACCATTCAAATTTACTTTGTGGTGAATCCTGCAATTACGTAAGAAGAAGAGAAATTGATCCTAGAGCGAGAATTTCCTAAGTCCGATGACCAACTAACTCCCGAGGAGAGAAAGTTAGTCAATCTAGACTACATTGCAAAAAGACACACTATACAAAGACAATTGATGATGGTGTGATGGGAATGATCTCTCACCGTAATATCGCCAAGGAAATATGGGATACACTAGTTTGTTATGTGCCAAGGCACGATCATATAAAAAAAACAAACTTTCAAAGGCAATTGGAAAGTTTGATGGTTTTGAAATGGATGATGGTGAATCAATAGACAAGTTGGAAGTCGATTCACTAAAGATCATGAATGATCTAAACGCACTTGGAAAGAGATATCCACAAAGAGAAGTGGCATTGAAAATTCTTAGAGGTCTTTCTAAGAAATGGGATATTCATGCAAAGGTGATTGAAAACACCAAGAACATTAGTTCAATGCCATACCAACAAGTCTTCTCTCGAAATGAAAAGCCTATGAATTTGTAATTGATAAAAAATCCAAAAAGGTCGACAAAGAAAGATGATTCTTCATCGAGTAAGAATGTGGCTTTAAAAGCCAAAGATAAAACACAGAAAAACTAGAGTCTCGAGAACCCTCATGCCAAACATCGGATGAGCTTGAGGATAAGCTAAAGACCGATGGCAAGGAGGTTTGATGACTTAATAGTAGATTTGGAAAATACAAAAGCTATTACAGAACCACAGTACCGAAGAAACCCGAGGACGATCAACCGAGAAGAAGAAGGACTGAAAAGTCAAGGATCTTCATCCGTAAAGAAGGACTCCAAGTCCAAAGAAGAAAATGATCGATGATGATGCCAACATATGCTATAACCGCCGGAAAAAGGTCACTTCCAAAGATGATTGTCCGAGTTGAGTGCTAAGGAGAAGAGAAAAGACAAGCTATAAGAGACCGTAAGTTCTCAAGCAAAAAGGCCATGGTTGCGAAGAAGAACACTCGAGGAGGATCTAGCTCTTCAGATGAGATATTCTCGAGACAAAGGAAAGTGATGACATCCGGCTCGATGGCCATTGAGGAGGTAAACTCTTCTCGCTCTCTCGTTGTTGCTCCTACACTAGCACAAGAGTTTTCAAGTTCCACCGAAAAACAAATCATTTTGACTTCGATGGATTCTTTTGAGAATCGATGAAGGACTATCTTTGTTTTTAAGGGGTCGCTAAATAAAACTCAAGAGCGTAATAAGGAACCGAAAAGTTGAAAATCTAAAATGGAAAGACTCTAGCAAAACCGAGATCACTTCTCAATTAATGGGAGCTACCGATGAACGGATGTTCAAAGTACAACTCTCGAGAAAAAGAGAAGTTGATAATGTCCCTAATCAAAAGCTAGAGAAATCCATCAAGAGATTCACTAATCGTAACCGAAGTTCAATGACCTCTCGAGAAGCATAAAACTCTACAGAATCGTGAGGATAGTGCACGTAAGAAGTTAACTCTATTGAATAAAGCATCTAATGTGATAGATGAAATTCGAGTTACCAGAGATCCGCCACTATAAAAACGGATTAGGATACATTCCAGAGGAACCTCACAAAGTCATCTCAATCTTTGCATCATGTAGCAAGAAGACTATCTTTGTAAAACCAATGGCACCTACACTTCAAGTCAAGTTATGCCCAAGGTTGTAGACAAGGGAAAAGGACCTATGGCCAAAAAAAACCGAATGATCGTGTTAGAAAGCCCAAACCGCAGGTGAAGGCTAGAAAAACGAAAGCGATCGATTGAAAGTTTCAGTGCAAGTACTTCAAAGCCTCGGGCTAAGAATGCAAATCTGAAAGGCTCCACACTCGAACCATCGGAGGAATCCTCGATAAGAAACACTCAAAGCAGAGACATTCTCATCCTCAAGAGACCAAGTCCTAAGTACAATCGAAGACCAGTTTCGATCAAAGATGCATAACCCGAACCTCACTTGCCTAAAGGAAAAGGTTATCCAACTCGAGTCAACAAAGATTTAGACCGGCCGCACAAAAAGCCCAAGCATCCGAACAAAAGGCCCGAACCAAAGAAGAATTCAAAAGCCCATGTTCATGCTAAAGCTAGCACACATACACAGAAAGTTGCTAAGGCACCCAGAGTAGTAGATGTGTATGTTGATGTTTATGGAAGGCAAATTAGCCACTCTAAAGTGATTAGAGTTGTCAGGCAAATTTGGATTCCGAAAGGTACATCTAACCTTGTAGGACCCTACACAAAATGGGTACCTAAGAATTGATCTGCTTTTTCGGGGAGAAAACAAGGGCACTAAACCGATGAAAGATCACATGGCAATCGATGAGCGAGATGAAAAAGCTCCTGAAGTATGGTATCTTGACAGTGGATGCTCAAGACATATGACAGGATTCAAGAAGATGCTCAGTGACTATGTTGAACAAAGAGGCCCACAGATCACTTTTGGAGATAACTCCAAGGATTGAGATCAAGGATATGGAACTTTGGAGATCGACTCAGTTCATATCCATGGTGTTTCATATGTATCTGGATTGAAGCATAATTTGCTTTCAATTAGCTAATTCTGTGATAAGGGTTTCAATGTTGAGTTCTCCAAGAACTTATGTTTTGTGAAAGATGATACATCACATAAAATATTACTGACTGGTACAAGAAAATGGAATGTGTATCTTGCTGATTGGAGTTCAACTCCTAAAGATACATGTTTAGTTGCTAAAAGTTCCACAGATACCAGTTGGTTATGGCATAAAAGAATGAATCACCTAAATTTCAAAACCCTGAACAAGCTTGCAATATTAGCTCTTGTGAGAGGGTTGCCTAATGAAGTGTTCAGTAAGGAACACATTTGTGATGCATGTCAAAAAGGAAAACAAGCTAAAGCATCATTTAAAAGCAAAGTAGAAGTTTCTACTGAGAGAATACTTCAGCTTTTGCATATGGATCTCTTTGGTCCTATAACACCTGTAAGCACTAATGGCAGGAAATACACATTGGTAGTAGTTGATGACTACTCGAGATATACTTGGGTCATATTCTTACTCAGTAAGAAAGAGACTCAGATAAAGCTGCCAGAGTTACTGAAAAAGCTCATTATTGAGAAAAATCTGAGTGTGGTCAAAATCAGATCTGACAAAGGAACTGAATTCATAAATCATATCATATCCGATTATTGTGCGAGAATGGAATTTCACATGAAACATCACCGCAAGGACCCTCAACGTAAATGGTGTTCTTTGAAAAGAGAACAGGGACTCGAAAAGAAGTTCAAGGACTATGATAAATGAAGTCGATATTCCTAAAAGATTTTGGGTCAAGTTGCCAACACCGCATGCTACTCTCGTAACGCATCCATCTTGACCAAGAGTCAAGGCAAAACACCTTATGAGCTTTGGAATGAAAGGAAGCCTCTTGTTTCTTTCTTTTCGTGTGTTTTGGTTGCAAGTGTTTCATACACAATAATGGTAAAGATCGGGTTGAAAACTTTTGATAGTAAAGTCGATGAAGGAATATTCTTAGGATATTCTCAAGTCGATAAAAAGCTTTCGAGTTTACAACCGTAGGACTCTTTATTGTGGAGGAAACACCTCATGTTGTTTTTGATGAATCTATTTGTGTTCGGAAGAAACATGAACATGATGCAGAACCGACTAAGAGGATCACCAGATTAAGCCCGAAATGAAAGATAAATCATCCACCGAACTCGAAAAGAAGAAGTCGGTCACATTCTATGATTGGAGTGACTCGGACTCGAGATAAGGAAGTTCGAGAATGGAACTCGGGATGGTGAGCCTCGTAAAAACCAACACTCCAAAGGTGACCAATCCGAACAGACACCGATTCGCACTCGGGTATGTGATGCCAATGAAGATGTGGTCACAAATTGAGGCAATTTCTCTAATCTATCGACCAAAGGGGAACAAATGTCTCGACAATGTTCAATAGAATTTCCCCGGAGGAAGATGATTCTCCTTCTCCTTTTTGTTGTTCCCCGAGTTTGTTGATTTAACCGAACCTAACATTTCAAATGTTGAGGATATTATTGAAGGGGAACATCAAGAAGGAAATGGTTAGATAGTCATCCTACAAATCGATTGTGGGTGATCTAACCAAGGTGTTAAGACAAGAAGGTTCCATGGTGAGAGTGCACTATTCTCTTGCTTCCTTTCGGAGAAAAAGAACTCACCGAGATTGGTGAAGCTCTACAAGATTCTTATTGATTACTTCTATGCAAGAAGATGAATTTGAATCAATTCTCAAGGAATGAAGTATGGGAGCTAGTAGATAGACCGTAAAGGCACAATGTCATTGGAACCAAGTGGGTTTTCAAGAATAAAAGAGATGAAAACAACAACATTGTAAGAAACAAGGCAAGGCTAGTTGCACAAGGTTATTCCCAAGAAGAAGGCTTGGATTATGATGAAACCTTTGCACCTGTTGCAAGACTAGAAGCCATCAGATTGTTTCTTGCATATGCTGCCCACATGAAGTTCACAGTCTATCAAATGGATGTGAAAAGTGCATTTCTGAACGGTGTGCTTAAAGAAGAGGTTTATGTGGAACAACCTCCGGTTTCAAAACAGAATGACCAAGTTTACGTGCTCGGAAAAGCTTTGTATGGTCTTAAGCAAGCACCCGAGCATGGTATGATACTCTTTCTCGGTTTCTTCTTGACCATGGTTTTGTCAAAGGAATGTTGATAGAACTCGCTTGGGGATAGAGGATGGGGAAGATATCTTACTAGTTCAGATATATGTTGATGACATCATTTTTGGATCTCCAAACCATCAGCTGTGTGAAAAGTTTTCAACACTGATGAAAAGCAAGTTTGAGATGTCAATGATGGGAGAGATGAATTTCTTTCTAGGACTTCAAGTGAAACAATCAAAGGAAGGAATATTCATCAACCAGGAAAAGTACACCAGAGATCTGATTGCCAAATATGGTGTACAAAATTGCAATGCAGTTAGGATTCCTATGAATACTTACTACAAGATGGATCCCGATTCGTAAGGCAAATCGAATCATCATACTAATTATAGAGGAATCATTGGATCATTGCTCTATCTCACAAAAAGTAGGCGATATAACATTTCTTTGTTGGGATATGTGCAAGATACCAAGCTAATCCTAAGACTAGTCACATGGAGGCTGCCAAAAAGATACTAAGATATCTTAAGGGCACAGTGAATAGAGGATTATGGTATCCAGCTGACGATAACCTTGAATTAACTGGTTACTCAGATGCTGATTATGGAGGTTGTAGAATTGACAGGAAGTCCACAACAGGAACTTGTCAATTTCTAGGAAGCAAGCTGATATCTTGGTTTTCAAAGAAACAGACCTCGAAGAGCAACCAAATCTTACCGGTTTAATACATGGTCAGCGAGGAAAGCTACCGGCATGCATTTTTTGCTCGCACAACAATTGAGGGATTATAAAGTTGAAGTCAATGAAGTACCAATATTTTGTGACAACAATAGTGCCATTGCTATTTCACAAAATCCCCAGATTGCACACCAGATGCAAGCATGTGGATATCAGACATCACTTCATCAGAGATCATGTCGAGAAAAAGGACATAAGGATGGAGAAAATTCATACTGATAGGCAAAGAGCTGATATCTTGACTAAACCTTTGGCTGAATCAAGATTTCAGGAACTTTCAGTTGAATTAGGGATGTTAGAACCAGGTGTATAGAGTAAAACTGAAAATTTGAAGATTTTCAGATGCATGAAGGTTTCTCAGAATTCTACTGAGAAACTCAGGATAAAATGGAAATATTGAACTGAGTTTCAAGAAACTCAGATTTACTGAAGGACAATACTCAAGAGTATCTTTGAACCCATTCAAGACTCGATTATAATCGACATTTTATCAAGATCGATTACTCGAGAAGACCGATAGAGGAAATTGGTCTGAAGAAGTAAAGACTCATGCGACTCATTTATTGCTCAAGTAAAACTCAGTAATCATTCGCAATAAATACAAAACACTTGAGGAATGATTTGGGCGGGATCGTTTCATATTCCGAAGAAGGTCAACAGTCATTTAATGCTCTGCTACATTAATGACCAATGAGGATGTTTTGGCGGCTTACTTTTTAGAGATCGTCGGTTCGTATACCCGATTAATCAGAGATTAATCTCAACCGTTGTTTCTCACCTAACCCACACGATCCTCCACGATCTTGAAGCTATATATACCCCTTTAAGCCATTCAAGCCAAAGGTTTATCAAACCCTTCGTTCCCAAATCCTCTGCAATCAAAAATCCCTTTGCCCAAAAATCTCCAAACCCTAAAGCTTCAAATTCTTAAATCAATCTCTAAAATGGCCCCAACCTTGTTCGAGAAATTAACCATAACCAACAAGCCTTGGTACGAGTTCGTTGTCTCACTCGAAAACACAAACAACTCAAAGCCAGAAGAGGAGGCTCTGCATATGATCCGATCAAGCAAACTCACCCATCTAGTCGCAGTTTTACCCGCACCGGAGTTCGCAAAAGAGGTAATCGAATTCATCTGTAATTTGAGAATAGATGAAGAAGATGGTATGCATTCTTCGATTACCACATCACACTTAGAGCATTCATCAAAATACGTCGTTTTTTAGAGGGATTTGTGCATAATTCCGAAAAATCTGAACGATGTGTTTGAACTCTGTGATAGAGGAAAGGATCCTTCGATATATATGTCGGGTAGAGAGCAGGAGTACCTTGATAGGATTGCTGAGAATCCTGTGAAATTTGAGGCGACATTGAATAAGAGGCATCTAAAGCCACAATATCGCAGTCCGATGGATATTGTGAGCAAGTGCATCATGAGTCTTCTTGGGGAGTTTTGAGCAGATTAGTACCACGGCTCGATTGATGGTCGCGATCGAGGCATCTCCTACCACCGACTTCAACCGGGTCAAATTTTAATTCAGATGGTGAAGGAGCAAGCCAAGGTCATAAAAAGGGTCAATGGGACAATCATGATGAAAGGCAAGATCCACCATGCCACCAAAATTGCTTATATTTTGGAGATGTGCCGAGAGGAGGAGGATATCTTCGCCAATTCAACCCCATTCCCTAAAACCAAAATTCTCTTCAAACCCACTGCTGTGAAGAAGCAGGCCATTCGAGGGAAAAGAGAAAAGAAGGTAGAATCACCTTCTGCGGCTGCTGAGAAAGAGACCCAACAAACCAGGGGGAAGGTTCTGTTGGAGGCAAAAATGGAGCAAGGAGCAAAATTGATGAAGCGGAAGGATCTTGCTCCAAAACGCAGAAGATTGGTGGTTCTCACCGACGGCGAAGGTAGCAAATGATTCGAGCGAGATACAACCTGAAGACAAAACCGCTCAAAGTTCGCCATTACAAGTGTTGGCTCAGGTTATCTCCAGGACACAGGATCAGACTGAGGAGCAGGTCTTCTCTGAGGTGCTCGAGACATCACTCAGTACAGATAAAATTTCTCAGGAAATTTTTAAAGGAGCTCGACCCTCGAGAGATACCTACCTCGGAAGTGCAGTTCGTTCGCATGAAAGAGCCACCATTTCGGAGTAGATCTCAAGATGTGCAGGCTCGCATGACGAGCCAACTCGGACTCAAACCGAGGATATGCCACCAGCCTCGTAACCCACCGGATGCAAACCGAGGACCTGGATGCACAAACTTCGGACACTACCGAGGCTCGTGAGCAAAATATTCTCAAGGAGCTCCAGAGTGATCTATCGCTGATCCCTTAGCGTAAGCTTCTCTTTCGAACCGTAGAGCCCGAGATGGAAGAAGGGCAGGACCGGAAGAAGGCGAGTGGAGGAGCAAGGGGGAACTATTCATCTCGACCGATACCGAAGCTCAAATTCATACCCCGATCCGCAAAGATGTTTTTCTTGATTAAGGACGACAGTGTATATCCTCAATTAGACTCTTCCCGAGATGCTTGATATGTCAGATTCAGAGGGGGGAAGACTGGTGGAATGAGGAGAGATGTTTTCCTAACCGACTTCTCAGGGTTCGTATGACAAAGCTCAGATGAAAAATTCCGATTTTGATGAGCCGGGTTCGAGGAAGCTAAGCCGAGAAGAGAACAATCGGGTTGCCGCCCCAAGCAACGGAGACAAATCCAAAGATGGAGATGGGGACCAACAGGAGATGCTGAGGATCAGTCTCAAATGGAAAAAGAGACTTCATTCTCGATCAACCTCAAATCGTTAAGCACTCTTCAGTACCTTTTGCACTATTAACAAATATGCCAAAGTTAATGAAAGTACTATCTTTAATTCAAATTGTCCGATAAAATGACTAAGGCTCAATTGAGTCCCGAGCTCGGGATGAAGTCGAACTCGGGATGATCAAACAAAGACGTAAGGTGCGTAAGGTCGCCGAGATTGATCTCACTCCCGTAATGGAGAAACTTGAGAAGATTGAGCCAATGGTGATCAAAATTGCTCAGATGGAAGAAACGTTGGCCAATCAAGCTCAGACAATGGAAGGTTTTAGCCATTCTTCAGAACTGGTGCAGATATAAAACACTCTGACCAATCAGATGACCTCCATGGAAGAAAAGCTTAATGCAAAGTGGAGGGAGTCAACGCAGAAAGTAAGTCTTTGAATGAAATGAAACAGAAGCACCAGGAATCGACTGAATTTCTAGAGGTGAAACTAGCAGAGAAAAATGAGGTGCTGATCAAATCTGCTGTTGAGGAAATGAGCTCAATGCTCATGACCAAGATGACAGAGATGCTTAAAGATGCACTCTCTGGCCAGTTTGCCCACATATCTGAAGAACTGTCTGTGGCTAAGAACCACATCAGGAGAATGGAAGATGAGCAAGATCGAGAAGCGTGAGAGATCCATTGTGTGAGCAAAGAAAGCGAAGATCACATGGACACACTCTCTCCGGACTTCTTCCAAATTACGGTGCCAAGAAGGGGGAAAAGGAAGGTGAAGACCTCAGGGAAGTTCATGGCACGTGCATTTTGGAAAAGAAGGCTCGAAAAGATACTTTGAAATGTACAATCTAGCCAAAGCCTTAAAAGAAGTCGAAGCTACTGAGAAATTGAAATTTGCTCAAGTGGAGAAGCCCATCTACACTCGAGTCTCTGAGCAAACCATGCTTGAGGTTGCAAGAGAGAAACTGAGTGCTAGAACTAAGGTTGGAACAAGCCAGCCGAGCCGAATCGCTTATGAAGAGGAAAAACCTTGGGCGTTGTTCAACCTCAAGCAAACGTCATGAAGGCTTCTAAGCCAATCCAGAAAAGCCGATTCGAGAAGATGCGTAAGAAACCGAGTCTCAACCTCGGAAGAAAGTCTTCAACACCGTAGAGATGCTCAAGACACTCCAAAAAGAACAAGCTAAGAAAGTTTCCGCCGATCTCGGGAGCGTCTGTGATCGTAAAGAAGATAGACGAAGAGCGTAAGCGAATGAGTGATTTCGTGAGATTTATGAGCAAGAGGAAGGGAACATCGAAAAGCGCTGAAAGGGCCCCACGCTGATAAATGGATGCCCATTAAACTCAACGACATGTGGGAAGAAGTGAAGAGAACCTTCCGGTTCAATTACGATGTTCTCGTGGAATGGAGAGGGAAGGCCGATCGTAACTAAGCTTTCATTGAATATCTTTTAACCTTCTATCCAAAGTATCTCCAAGGCTGGATTAACCTTGCGGATGAAGGTGGAGTACATATAGTAGCCCCTGATCCATATTCCTATCCTCCTCCAAGACTTG
This sequence comes from Stenogyne calaminthoides, assembly GCA_037126765.1. Lineage (NCBI taxonomy): Eukaryota > Viridiplantae > Streptophyta > Magnoliopsida > Lamiales > Lamiaceae > Stenogyne > Stenogyne calaminthoides. The sequence goes on along the minus strand of JBBCBC010000029.1, from coordinate 1,676,380 downwards.
GTAATGGCTTGGTAAATGAGAAGGCCATTACGCAAGAAATTGCTCAAGATATCTTTGGTCGATTGGGATTAACGAGAACAAACGGGACATCATCAAAGAGAGGAATGAGTCAAGAAAAGATTTTTCGAATGTTCAACCCGGAGGTACCAAATGATGAAGTGGAAAATGAAGCAAAACCAAGAGCCGAATCAAGATCAAGATGAAGAACTTCGAAGACTCTGTAATCTTTAAATTTTGTCTTTTTGATTTTGTTTGATAAATTCATTGTAATCAGAAAGGTATACTTATCATCAATGAAGATTTATCATTATGCACAAAAGATAATATCTCATTATCTTATTTACATGTCTTTATTTTGATATGCTGAATGAATGTCTCTAAACTGATTGTATGCTGATAAGAGGGAAATTGTTTAAGTATTTGGTAATGAACTAGTTAAAGAGATTCATTCTTGAAGAAATTTGATATATGATTAAACCGTTGAGAAACTCAAAATTGTTGGGAGATTCTCCGATCTAAGAAATAGTTGGGAGACAACCAATCTTGTAATAGGATAAATCAAAACCCGAGTATAGGTTATATATTTGTAACAAGATAGGTTTTGGCATCATCAAAAAGGGGGAAATTGTTGGGAGATGAATTTAATAAAAGATTATATGATTTTGATTAAGATCCCAAAACCCCTAAGTATGACATGTTCAGAGTGATCTTGATAGTTGAGTCGATTCGCTTATTAGAGTATTCGGGATGTTATCCGCAAAATGTATAGTCGCAGATATAGTTCGGATAGGTTCAAGTCTCTCAAGATTCAAGATGAAATCGAGAACCCAAGACTCAAGATAAAAAGACTCGAAGATATCGGTCAAGATAAATTTAAAGACTCAGAAAACTCTGAAGACGCAAGACTAAAGACTGAGAAATCAAGAACAAGAATATCGAATGCACAAATTATCAAGACTCAAGAAATGTCTTTGAAAGCTCAATATGAACTCGAATGATCCGAGGCAATCAATATATCTATCCAAGGATGCAATCTTGAGAGAAACGCAATGCCTTAGAAAGATAGATATTGCCAAGACATTCAAATGCGCATAAAAGGAACTAAGTCGTGTTGTGTTGTTAAGGTTATATCAAACTCGAGTTTGTAACCAAAAGAGCCGCTTGAAGGTGTCTACCTTTAATCAAGACAAAAGTCAAAAAGAGGAAGACGACATCAACTATACATCGACATCGACAAAGGACAAGCATTTGAAAAAGATGTCGATGTAATGAAAAGTTCCAGACTACAAAAAGTGAAGACCGGCTACATGAAAGACTATTGCCTAGAAATTGTTAGGGAGTTTCAGACCCTAAATATAGCCGTTTCACACACCATAAGAGGGAACTCACGAAGCTATCTCTCCAACGGATAGTTTTCAAGAGTAACCTTGGTGTATGCCTATAAATACTGGTGACCCTCTACATTGTAAGGTGACGGGAAATTTATACGCAACTCAAGAGCTTGAACTTATTCTTGCAAAAGTAAAGCACTCGAAATACCTTGAATTTCCCAAGTGCTTCTATATTGAAGAGAGCTCACTTTACTAAGCCTAGCTTGATAAGATTTATCCAAAGCTTAGTCAAGATATCCTAAACCTTTGCATTGTGCTTCATTGTAAAGGATATCTCATCCTAGTTGGAAACCAACCAAGAAACCCCAAACCCTTGAGAAGGTAGTTGGAGTGTATTTGTTGGTGAGTAGAGTTGTAAAGAGTTAGTAAACTACGCGAGTAGTCGTAAAACTCTAGAGGAGAAGTTAGTAAGCTCTGAGGTAGTCCGAAAGCTTGTGTGTGATTGAGTAAGTAAACTACGGAGGTAGTCGAAAAAACTCAAGGTCGGGTTGAGTAAGTAAACTCGTGGAGTAGTCAAAAAACTTCGAGGGCGAAGTTGAGTAAGTAAACTACGAGGTAGTCAGAAAGCTCAGAAGTTGATAGTGAATTTCTCTGAAGAGTCGGAGAGAGTGGGCGTAGGAGCTTGAGTCTCTGAACCACTATAATTGCTGTGTTCTTTATTGCTTTCCTTATCTTTGCTTATCATTTGCATTGACCGATGTTGAAAGCATACTTTTCAATCGATATTCGGTTGGAATCAATCCACCGAAGTTGCATAAGTGAATCACAGCCTAATCACTATTTCATAAAGGGAAGGTTTTTCAGCAAAGCTTAAAACGAGTATAATCTAAGGGCCAACCATTCCGCACGACTGAGTAGCTAGAACAGATAGTTATCAAACTGAACTCTCTTATGAGGATTCAGTAAGCTAGTTATCTGATCCAAGCAACTCAGGATCTCTGACACTCAGGATTCAGTTGGGATTATCTCGAGGTATCTCGAAAGCGGCTTCGGGATCACCATCTCGATGAGACTTTGACTCGAGCGATCTGTGCTTCTCGAAACCTAATCTTCGTGATTATCGACCCAAGTGACCTCGAAGAAGAAAAAAGTTTTAAAATCACTGAACACGTGTATTCCCCCATACACGTGTAAGACTCGTTTTCACCGGGACCAACACAAGTGTTCCCATGGGTCATTGTTGTCATTGAGGTTGTGAGAACTCAGATGACTTAAGCATGATTCTCAAATGGTCCCGATCAAGAATCATCAAGAATGGGATATTGATGATGCAATTGAGATTAGTGTGTGATCTGCATCATACTCTTAGAGAGTGTAGTAAGATCTCACTTACTGCGAAATACTAGGTATCTCATGATGGATGCACAAATACCTTAGAGGGTATTGGTATACACATCCGAGAAACCGTTTGATGTAAGTCCACAATATGTGTCTATGAGTGTCTCGGTTAGTGGGAGCGATGCGATACTCCTTTGACTTGAGGTCAATACGCACGACATGTGTGGAGTGATGAACTTTGACCATGACCGATGTTTGCACCCTTCCATGGATAGATATGGCTTGAATTTGGTTCATCACGAAGTGCATGTGCGTGGTAGTTGAGCTAAAAATATGATTCATTCCTCAATTTGGATTTAGAGAGAATATTCATCTTCTCATCATAATTAGATCAAAGTCATCAGGCGATGCACGTCAACTTAGACTTTGTGACTAAGTGTGACATACATGATCAATTAGTGATTAGAGATAATAGAGAATAAAGTTTTTTGGTCCCATAACTTATCTACTGTCCATTTTTCATCCCAAAAAATTTAACTGTCCAATTTTGGTCCCATTACTAAATTGATTGTCCAAGTTTTGTTCCATTTTTGCCGAAAAATCGCGAACAACGCTGTTCTGATGAAGTGTAAGTCGTGTGCCAATAAAATCTGGAGGTTCTCTATACCCTCGATGACATGAACACTGACTATTTATTCCTTTTTATTCCAGTAAAATGGGGTGAAAGAAGTTAATTTGAGGTTTTATTCGTGTGATTACTATAACTGCCTCAAATTATGTTTTCCTGCAAGTCATTGAAGGACTTGCATTTGTCAGGCGTTATGGTTTCTGGGTCTGGCAGTACAATTAAGGGCAGCTTAGTATGGGTGGGGAATGACAATGGTAATGAGTATCATTGAGGGAGTCAATCACCATGGAGATATTGATTGCATTGTTGGTGCTTGGTTGATTTTGAGGGGTCTAAAATAAAATTTTCTAGCAGAATTAATGGGATTAATTACCATTACCCACTTCCATTCTCCCCAACCAAGTAGGCCCTAAGTGTCAATCTTTAACTAGGTTATCCCTTGATGATGTGATATTGAATCAGAGCTTAATTGATGATGAAATATTGATGAATAGGCTGGAGTTAGAAGCATGTGAGGGATTAATGTCCAAAAGCTTTTGCTCTTTTGTTCACTAAACATCTGAACCTTATTACTATTAGATGAATCGTGTTCCAGAATTTGGTATGTTTTACTTAATTATATTGGTTTTGCTATTATGCATTACAATTTGTATGTTAGAATAGACAAAATATTACGTGCACCATTTTCACGAAATAAAATATTGATCCTTGTACACAATAGTAATAGTGATGCACAGTTAAGATGGTGCACCTTGCTTGAATATATATAATTGATTAGTAATGGTGCTTAGATGTTATGCATACGTGGATTATCTAGATCCAGTTTTGAAGTTTGGTTACTACTCAAAATATTTTTTTATAATTATCTTCTCAAATATTGTATGGAAGTCAAAATATGTACCAACAAAACTGATTTGCTCAATTATACAATCCAAGGTGGTTGTAAGAGATGTTGATCAACATATGAGTGTAATGTGCATAACTATACCCATGAATACCCCAAGATGGATAATGATTTCCATCTTCTATATTTGAACCTTATAAGTCAAACATTTTATGCACTAATTATTTATGAGATGGATACTTTAATATTTGAGTCAAATTTACTTTTATAATATGATAATAGATTGAAGCTTCATAAGTTATGTTGTATTGTATGAGACTGTTTTATATAAATTTTCATTAAAAATTGTATTTTTTAAGGAAAATAATATTTTTGGTCTTGTAGTTTAACCACCTTTTGATTTTGGTCCTATTGATTTTATATTTTGATTTTCGTCTGGTAATTTACACATTTTTACCGCTTTTTGGCTTTGATTCATGTAATTTAAAGGACGGAAATTAAAATTTAAAAGTTAAAGGGGTCAAAAAGTCAAAATTGCGTAAGATATGTGATGAAAATCAAAGTATGAAAGTTAATAGGATCAAAACAAAAAAAAATATAAAATTATGCTCCCTCCTTTCCATTCTAATATGGACATTTGTCAAAAAAGTTCGTCCCTTACTGGATTGAACATTTATTATAATTTTATCTTTTTTACTAAACCGTTTCAAATATTGCAATATTACACCATGTGTTATTACTTTTTCCACACTAAAGTTAATTTTATCTCATTTATTTACCACACCATGTCATTATTTTACCATTAAGAGTAGAGTCTCCGGTGAAATTTATTCATGGTATGAAATTTATATCAATACACTAATAAACTAATATCATAATACTATTTTAGGACAGTAACTTAGGGAGGGTTGTGTTTTAAGGATAATATTTTACAAACTTGGAAATGTAGGACAATATATAAAATATGTAAATGTAGGATGATGTGTTTTAAAATCTGTAAGCGTAGGACAATCGAGCCTGAATAACTCCAAATCGGGTTAAAATATCACGTGAGATTTGGGGTTGTTCGGCTCGATTATCCTACATTTACAAAATTTTAAATTTATTGTCCTATATTTATAAATTTAAAACATGAGACACATTTGCATGAGACGGTCTCATGGTGAGACAGAGTATAATTTGGGCGTTGACGCTTTAACACTTTGGGAGAGGTGGGTGTGACTCCGTCTAATAAGAGTTTTTGTCTTAAAACATATTGTCCTACATTTTCAAACCGGTAAAATTATTGTCTTTAAAACACAACCCCCATAAGTTACTATCCTAAAAACACATTATTCCTATATAAATTGATATCATAACATTAAATGTTATGTGTATTGAATATTAATATTAAGAGTGAGTCTCTTATGCACCCAAGTGCACCGTACACTCACTCAAATAAGTGATCTGTTTAAGAAAACGGGTCAGCCGACTTGTTAATACGATATTCTGTAGGAATTTAGCAATGATGGGATATGGCCTTTTTTGGGAGGCAAAAGGTATAGGGTTCGACATCTACCTCTAATGCCCTTCATTCATATATTTTATTTATTTTTTGTGTGGGAAGCTGAAGGTGTGGGGTTCAATTTCCATTTTTGTTTTGTTTTGTTTTTTTTCTTTTTATGGCTTTTCCTGTATTCTTTAAAAAAAAGGATAACTATTTATAACAAAAACATGCAACTAGTTATATACAAACATGCAACTACCTATAACAGAATCGTGCAACTACCTATAACAGAAGCGTGCAACTACCTATAATAGAATCGTGCAACTGTCTATAATAGAAACATGCAACTAACTATAATAGAAGCGTGCAACTTCCTTTAAGAAAAACGTGCAACTACCTACAACAGAAACATGCAACTACCTAATACATAAACATACAATTATATAATACGAAAACATGCAACTAGCTAATATAGAATCGTGCAACTAGAACAGATAGAAACACGAAACTAGCTAATACAAAAATAACAACTATATACAAATGCAATTAGCTAATTTTGAATCGTGCAACTAGTAATTAAACATAAAAAACATGCAACTGTTTAATATTGAACCGTGCAATTAGAAAATATAAAAACATGCAACTAGCTAATACTAAAACGTTCAACTAATTATTGGGTTGCATGTTTATCATTGTTTCAATGTTGTTAATCGACTTATTTTATGGTATTTTACTATAATTACGTGAGATTATTCATTTACTATTGTTATTATTTTATTTATTTTTTAATTATTTCTCATCTGTGGCTGTGTACCTTGAATAACAAAGTGGGATTTCATTTCTACTGAGAAAGAATTCCATAATTTCAGTGGCTGGTAATGCAATAACAAACGCTGACGTGGCCATGGGCAATAAACGAAAATTTTGATTGAAGTAACCCTGTGCTAATGTCGAAGAAACATGGGGGAGATGGGCGGGCAATAAAAAAAATCCATAATATTTAAATATGGATAGGGTCAAAGCGGAGTGCACCAAATGTATATGAAATCTTATTTAATATTAATTTATGAGTGTAATAATATTAATTTCGTAGTATAAATAAGTTTCTTTAGAGAGAGTTTGTGAATAGTAAATGTTGAAATAAGAAAGATATAATAATTTTTATTTGAAAAAAAAGTAATAAAATAAATTGATAAGTGCAAGAAATTTAAATCGGCCGTCGTTATTCACCCCCACCCATCCCCGCACCTTTTTCAACTTGTCGGTGAAGATTTACATTGGAAACCGTTCCTTTCATTTGTATTTGTATGAGAGAGAATGAGCATCTTCAAATATTTGAATACGCCCTATCTTCTGTCTTCTCATCCTTCAAGGTAACATTTACCATTTTGCTTTGCAGATCAATGTACGAGTGTTGTCTTCAATCAATTATTTGCAGTTTTTTTTTCCATGTGTATATGGTGGTTGTTTTCTGTGGAAATAATTTAGTTATCTGGAAATGGGGGAATCCGAGGCGAAAAGTATAGTTTTGGTGGGAAGAAGAGGGAATGGGAAAAGTGCAACGGGGAATAGTATTATTGGAGCCCATGTGTTCGATTCAATGCCTAGCTCAACTGGCGTGACTGCTACTTGTCAACTGCACAAAACTGTTGTCGATAATCATCACATTCTCAATGTTATTGATACTCCCGGTATATGTGTATTCTGCTAATTCATTTAATTTATTTTCGTGATTTCTACTCTTTCAAATTCGTTCTTTGATTCTAAAATACTGCATTCTGTTGTCAAGGGCTATTTGATTCTTGAATTGATCCTAAATCCATCGTAAATGAGCTTGCTAAATGCATCAATATGGCAAAGGACGGCATTCATGCTGTTGTGGTTGTTTTATCGCTTACAACTCGTTTTTCGCAAGAAGAAGCGTTGGCAATTGAAATGTTGAAGCAATTCTTTGGTGGCGATGCCCTTGGAAAAATTTATCTTGCTCATTACTTGTGTCATTATTGCCCTGAGCCGTTGGTGGTGTGTCTTTTTGGATTAATTGTTTCTTGTTTTTCTATAACTATGCAATTGAATTGACAAATATTGAGTTGGAACTATTGCTGGTACAGAAAATTCTTGAAATATGTAGGAATAGGTATGTATTATTTGACAATATGACTGAAGATGAATTGAAGAAATCCCGGCAGCGAAAGGAACTTCTTCGTCTCGTAGACACTGTTGTTGCCAACAATGTTGGTGTCGTGTATTCAAATGAGCTATTTGTTGATATATGTGAGAATGGTGTGAAGTTCAATAAGGCATATGAAGAGCTTCTTCTTGAGAAGGTATCCTTGGATCTTACTTGTTGAGATTCTTGTGTGGCATTATATGAAATTTTGTGTACTTTTCTAAATTTTAGATTGAGTTGAGGGCTCAGGAGATGACTCTGAGGATGGAAAAACAATTGGCAGACGAGCAGGTTACTCGAAAGCAAGCAGAAGTTGTGGCACTAGAAGCTCAACATAAATCAATTGCCGAAATCAGTAGGCTGAGTGAGCAATTGTCGATATCTCGGAGAGGTGCAGAGATGCTAAGAAAGAGTCGAAGAGATTCAGAACAGAAGTTTAATGTAGAACAGAGAAGGTTGCAAGCTGAATCCTCAGAGATATCTGAAAAAGGGCAGAAGTTCAATAAGGCATATGAAGATCAGCTTCTAGAGATGGTATTCTTGGATCTTACTCTCTTCTCAAATGAGATTCTGTTCGTATTGAAATATAATTGGGCGCACACTTGACGTTCACATGTTGTTTTTTACTTGTTAAATTGAAGGAGTTGAAGCATCGAGAGATGACACTGAGGTTGGAAAAGCAATTGGAAGTTGAGCAGGTTGCTCGAATGCAAGCAGAAGCTGCTCAAATGAAATCAAACGAGGAAATAAGTAGGGTGAGGGAGGATTTAAAGAGAGCTCAGAGAGAAGAAATGGAGCTACACGAGACTTTGCTTAAGAAAATGATTCAAGAAAAGGACGAGGAGAATCAAAAGAAAACAAACAATTATGCTATTTCTGAAATAACATCAGCAATCGAGCATAAGGTATATTTTTCTCAGGATCTACTCAAATTTTGAAATGTGTTACCTAGTTCTGTATTTCTACATTATCCACTTTGAGGTGTAATGTCTCGATATTAATTTTTTGTGTACTTGTTAAATCAAAGATTGAATCAAAGCTTCGAGAGACGAGTCTAAGGTTGGAAAATCAATTGGCGGACAAATTTGCTCAAATGCAAGCAGAACATAAGGCAGAAGAAGCTCAAAGGAAATCAAATGATGAAATAAGGAAGCTAAGGGAGGATATGGAGAAAGCTCGGAGACACACGAAAGATACTTTTACGAAGATTCAATTAAGGCTGGATGAGGAGAATCAAAAGAAAAACAGTTGTACTATTTCTGAAATAACCTCAGCAATCGAGCATCCGGTATAATTTTTGTGCAACAGATTTTAGCATGTCTTACGAAATTATATTAAGCATCTTCAATAATTTTTCATATACTTGAAGATTGAGTCAAAGCTTCGAGAGACGACTCTGAAGTTGGAAATTCAATTGGTGGATAAATTTGGTCAAATGCAAGCAGAATTTAAGGCAGAAGAAGCTCTAAGGAAATCAAATGAAGAAATGAGGACGCTAAGGGAGGATATGGAGAGAACTCAGAGATACACAGAGAATGCTTTTAAGAAGATTCAGTTAAGGATGGACGAGGAGAATCAAGAGAAAATCAATTGTTCTGTTTCTGAAATAACGTCAACAATGGAGCATCAGGTATAATTTTCTTCGGTCTTATGTAAAATAGGTTTACCATGCAATTGGTTCGTAACCACTACTTTATAATAGGACAACTAATACTAACAAACTAATATGTTTTAATGAAACAACTAATACTGTTTTAAAACACAAACAAACTGCAAACCAATCGCATGGTAAAACTAGTTTATGTATGCGTTAACGTCGACGTTAATGACCTAATCTGTTTTCTGGTTTTAGTTCACACTGAACCCCTTATGTGATAAACTTAAAGTGCACCAAATTTTAGCACGTCTTACAAAATAATACTCCCTCCTATTATTTTTAGATGTCATTCTTCATTTTTTCAGACAAATTAAGGATATTTTTATGCTAAAATTAACCTTAATTTTAATTAATAATAATTAAATATTCTTAACAATAGTTACTATTGGCTGGAAAATTGTTCACATAACACATTTTTAGGAAAGTTGAAAATTTAATTAACCATGTTAGGGGTATATATATGAGATAATTGGGCGAAATTTGAAATTTTAAATAACCATGTTAGGGGTATATATGAGATAATAGGGAGAGAAAATGTCATAACTACATCTATTATACAAATATTCCAAACGGTAAAACTACATTTAAAAATAGTTGGAGGGAGTATTAACCAACTTATGAATTTTCGCTCTAAGATGCAGCTCAACATGAGATTTTATTTCTACTACTTTCATATGAGAAAATTTTGTTTTTACTTGTTATAATGAAGTTTGAGTCAAACATTCGAGAGAGGATTCTGCGATTTGGAAAAGTATTGGCGGACGAAAAAGTTGCTCGATTGCTAGCTGAAGATAGGACACAAGAAGTTGAAAAGAAATCAAACGATGAAATAAGTAAGCTACGAGAGAGGACAGTGTGGTTGGAAAAGCAATTGATGAACGAGCAGGATAATAGAATGAAAGCAGAAGCTGATGCACAAGAAGCTCAAATGAAATCTGAGAGTGGGAAAAAATTGAGAAGTGGCCACTAGCTAAGCTATCCAATATGATTTTGTACAGCCTGGGTTATTTTTTCTTCTGTTTAAACTTTAAATTGTGGTTTATGTTTTTTAATTGCTTCTGCTAAAAATATGCAGAAATTAGGTTTCAATTTGGGGTCTGGGATTTGGTTTCTGTATTTGGGGAGTTATTCGCACTTTTGGTCCCACAGGACACACCCCCTCACATTTTTGGTCCCAAAGCTTACACTTTTGGTCCCAAAGTCAAAAATTTTAACACTTTTGGTCCCAAAATCGAAATTTTTGACACTTTTGGTCCCAAAAACTTACACTTTTGGTCCCACAGGACTGGCGATTTGGGACCAAAAGTGTCAAAAATTTCGGCTTTGGAACAAAATGTGTCAAACTGTGTCAAAAATTTCGGCTTTGGGACCAAATGTGAGGGGGTGTGTCCTGTGGGATCAAAAGTGCGAATAACTCGTATTTGGGATTTGTTTATGCAGAAATTTGGACTTTGAGATGAAGGTGCGGAATGTTGTGGATAAGTAAAATGAATGATTGGCTAAATTTAAACCAAAGAACTATTTAAACTTAGAAGATGACACTTTTTAAAATATGTTAGAAACTGAGTATTATTTAATTGAAAACATCCTGTCAAATTTTTTTCTATTTTTATGATTCCCCAAAAGTACTCTTTCTAATTTTCGATATTGCAGGAAGGGGCTAGCAAGTTATTAACCTGATTTCACTCACTGAAAATAGTCAACAAAATCATAAATCTCTCAAAACATTACCCCTTCAACTGCAGATCTTCAAAGGGGCAATCTATTATCTTCCAACAAATGGAAAGAAAGACATAATCTGAAAAAATATGGTATAAATTGACACAATTTAATTTCATTACAATAAATGATCGACAGGCATATATATAAATGATCGACAGCTTCAGCAATATATATACCTCGAAAGAGAAAAAAAAATTAAAACTCTATTTCTGTACATAATGTTTTATGTAGCAGCTATATATATGCAGACAAAGTATAGGTGAAGAAGTTTCATGGTGAAACTGGTCAAGGAATGTGAGTTATGTTACTAAAGAATGTGACTTTTTACTATAAAGGTTGTGACTTTTTACTATAAAGGATATTACTCATAAAAGTGAAGGGTGTGACTTGTATTATAACAAAAAGTATTTTAGTGATAACTGAAGGGTGTGACTTATATTACTAAAGAGTATGCCTGTAAAAAAAAGTCAATTTCACGATAAACAAGTTTCACGGTATATCAAACTCATATATGCATGCTCAGGGTGATCCTATAAAGCCTGAGTTGATCAAAAAATTTAGGCCCTAAACTATTTTTTTTATATGAATTCAAATACAATATATTATGTGATGTACATTTTTATTCATATATTACTTTAAAACTATAATAATAAGTTTAAATATAATGAAAATTAAATATAAATTTTCATTAAGAAATTTAAAACTATATTTTAATAATAAGTTTAAGAAATTAAATATAAATTTTCATTAAGAAGTTTAAAACTATATATTAGTTTAAATATAAATATACATATTAGTTTAAAACTATAATAGTAAGTTTAAATATAATGAAAATGAAAACTATAATAATAAGTTACGAAGGATTAATGATGGATCTTTGTTGCTGCAATGTAGAACAACATTGTTATATTCGTGGAATTTGTGTCGACTTTGAACCAATAAAGCAATCTTATAATTCATTATTTGTGTGCATTCCGAGTGATGCATATATCGAACAAGTTTTACGGTGAAACTGATTAATAAGGAGTATGACTTATATTACTAAAGTATGTAACTTTTACTGTAAAGTGTGTGTTTTTTACTATAAAGAGTATTACTCATAAAAATGAAGGGGTGACTTATATTACAGCAAAGAGTGTCGTAGTGATAACTGAAGTGTGTGACTTATATTACTAAAGGGTGTGACTTATATTACTAAAGTGTATGATTTTTTACTATAAAGAGTATTATTCATAAAAATGAAGGGTGTGACTTATATTATAGCAAAAAGTGTCGTAATGATAACTGAAGTGTGTGACTTATATTACTAAAGTGTGTGATTTATATTATTAAAGTGTATATTTATTAAAAAAAAAAATAAGTGTGTGACAGCATGCCAAGTCCTTCTTGATTTCATTTCACTTTTGAAGAGAAGGTGCTGACGAATTTCCTTGATTGAATTCCCGTTTCGGTATTTTCTTTGAATTCTCTCTTCACATAATTATCTATGGAAAGGATAATGCAAAAGGCCTCTCAATCTATTCTCCTTAGAGGGTTTGCCGCTAAATCTCATAATTTCGCTTCTGAACAGAGGCGCGTTCTCACAATTGATTTCAGCTCGATTCGTGAAGCAAACGACGCAATCCGGTTGTTTCGCGAATTGGTGGCAATGTCGCCCCAACCCTCTTTTCGGGTATACAACAAACTGTTGGGCGTTGTTGCCAAGATGGAAGAATACACTCTTGCACTCTCCATGTTCGACGAAATGCGCCACTCGAGTTTCCCCGTAGACGAGTTCACAATGACCATCGTTATCAATTGCTGCTGCAGTCTGAACAGGGTTGACACCGCATTTGCTGTATTGGGCAGCTTCTTGAAGTTGGACTACAAACCAAATGTCACAACTTTCAACACTCTCCTGCGGGGGCTTTTTTTGGTTGGTAAAGTGGCAGAGGCAGAAGCTTTGTTTGAAAAGGTTTTGGTTTTCAAACTTTGTCAGCCCAATGATTTTATGATCCTCACTGTGGTTAATGGTCTTTGCAAATCGGGTCAAACTCTTAAAGCCCGTCATTTGCTTTGGGATTTTGAAAAAACTGGTTACAAACCCAATGTTTATTCTTATAGTGCTCTAATTGATGGATTGTGCGAGGGTGGAATGGTCGATGATGCTCTGCACCTCCTACGTGAAATGCATAACAAGGGTATTAGGCCCGATGTTGTCACGTATAGCACTATCATTTATGGATTGTGCAAGGGTGGAATGGTCGATGATGCTCTGCACCTCCTACTTGAAATGCACGACAAGGGTATTAGTCCCAATGTTGTCACGTATAACATTATAATTCATGGATTGTGCAAGGTTGGAATGGTCAATAATGCTCTGCACTTCCTATTGAAATGCATGACAAGGGTATTAGGCCCTATATTGTCATGTATAACACTATCATTCATGGATTGTGCAGTTTTAGCAGATGGAATGAGGTGAAGTACTTTTTACTAGTTGAGATGGTAGATCACAGTGTACCTTTAAATGTGGCTGCATTTAATACACTGATGGATGCGCACTGCAAAGAAGGAAAGATGAGAGAGGCTGTATCTATTTTGGAACTTATGGTCAAAATGAATGTTTGTCCAAACATTATCACTTACGGTGCTATGCTAGCAGGATACTGCAAGGGTGGAAATGTTGGTGAAGCTTGGTGTCTGTTTTCAGGAGATTCCTCGTATGGGTTTAAGCATACAACAATTTCTTACAACATCATGATACATGGAATTTTTCGTGAAGACAGATTTACTGATGGTTGGAAGCTTTGGAAGGATATGGAAGCTCGGCATATACATCCAGATTTATGTACTTACGATATCCTCATCAACGCTTTATGCAAGGTTGGAAAACTTTATGAAGCAATAGATCTTTTCAACCAACTTCCTTCCAAAGGCTTGCGACCCGATGTTCAAATATATACCACCCTCATTCGCTCACTTTACAAAGAAGGGCTTGACGAGGAGGCGAAATGTTTGCTTAATGAGATGGAAAAAAATGGTCTTGCGCCTAATAATGTACGATTTTGTTGTCCACAGTCTTCTGAAGAGAAACGAGGCGTACAAGGCAATCCCATTCTTGGAGGAAATGCACAACAGGGGATTTACCGCTAATTCAGGTAACATGTCTATGCTGCTGGATATAGGCGTTAAAGGAACAGATATCGATATAAACTTGGTACAAGTGATTAACAAAATCGTGCCACAACTCTAAAATGAATTATCAGCTGTATTTTAGGTTTTGGTACGTGGTAGAATTAGTTGCTGGAATGATGAGCTCTTGAATTATGTTGCTATTATTTATTTAGTTGATTCTGATGTTTGTTAAGTTCAGTAATTCATCTCTTAATGTATGCAATGCTACTGTTGGCAACAGTGGTTGCTACTTGAAAATGATGCATATTATGTAGTATTGTATTGGGAAGTTAAGCTGATGTTTCGTTCATATTAAATTGATGCTTTTATAATTTAAGTTCAGCGTGGGTGCCTAGTTCACCACACACAAAGAAACAATTATACTTAAAGTTATTGACCTTTTTATCGCACATATATTAATTAGGGTTCAATCATCCATCTCCAACTATAGATCATGACTCCATTAGAATCTAAGTCTTGTAAAGTGTTGAATTGAATCTACAAGAAATTAAATACTCCATTAGAATCTATGTCTTGTAAAGTGTTGACTCTACAAGAAATTAGATTTTAATCTACTACTGGTCTAATTATTTATAGCCACACTTCTGAGAATTACACACACACACACACACACAATATTCTGCTGAATAATTTATTTCCGTTTAATGATTTATACTCTTTCAAAATTCGTTCTTCATTCTAAAATGCTCTGCATTTTCAAGGATTTATTTGATCTAAGTGTTGAACCTGGAATCATCCGAAATATAATTGCTAAATGCATCTAAATGGCAAATAATTGTATACATGCTTTTCTGGTTGTTTTTTCGGTTGGATCTCGTTTTTCTCAAGAAGATGCATTGACAATTGAAATGTTGAAGCAATTCTTTGGTGGCAAGATTATTGACTATATGATTTTGGTTTTTACTCACGGTGATGCTCTTGGTGAAATGTCACTTGCTGATTACTTGGGTTGTTATTGCCCTGAGCCATTAATGGTACACCTTTTTGGATTAATTATTTCTTGTTTTTCTATAACTATGCAATTGAAATGACAAATGTTGAGTTCTAACTATTGCTGGTTACAGAAAGTTCTTGAAATGTGTGGGAATAGGTATGTATTAGTATTTGATAATATGACTAAAGATGAATTGAAGAAATCCCAGCAGCAGATGGAACTCTTTCGTCTCGTAGACACTCTTGTTCTCAACAACGGTGGTATCGCGTACTCGAATGAGTTGTTTGTTGATATATGTGAATATGGGGTGGATTTCAATAAGGCATATGAAGGGCTTATCCTTGAGAAGGTATCCGTCCCTGGATTTTACTTGTTGAGATCATTGTGTGGCATTATTTGAAATTTGTTTACTTGCTAAATTTTAGATTGAGTTGAGGCGTCGGAAGATGACTCTGAGGATGGAAAAGCAATTGGCAGACGAGCAGGTTGCTCGAAAGCAAGCAGAAGCTCTGCCTCTAGAAGCTCAACATAAATCAATTGCTGAAATCAGTAGGCTGAGTGAGCAATTGGAGATATCTCGGAGAGGTGCAGAGATGCTACAGAAGACTTGAATAGAGTTGGAGAAGAAGTTTAACGCGGAACAGGAAAGGTTAGCCCAGAGAGAAGCGAAGTTGCTAAGAAAGAGTCGAAGAGATTCAGAACAGAAGTTTAATGTAGAACAGAGAAGGTTGCAAGCTGAATCCTCAGAGATATCTGAAAAAGGGCAGAAGTTCAATAAGGCATATGAAGATCAGCTTCTAGAGATGGTATTCTTGGATCTTACTCTAATCTCAAATGAGATTCTGTTCGTATTGAAATATAATTGCGCCGCACTTGACTTTCACATGTTGTTTTTACTTGTTAAATTGAAGGAGTCGAAGCATCAAGAGATGACGCTGAGGTTGGAAAAGCAATTGGAAGTTGAGCAGGTTGTTCCCATGCGAGCAGAAGCAGCTCAAATGAAATCAAACGAGGAAATAAGTAAGGTGAGGGAGGATTTAAAGAGAGCTCAGAGAGAAGAAAAGGAGCTATACGAGACTTTGCTTAAGAAAATTATTCAAGAAAAGGATGAGGAGAATCAAAAGAAAACAAACAATTGTGCTATTTCTGAAGTAACATCAGTAATCGAGCATAAGGTATATTTTTCTCAGGATCTACTCACATTTTGAAGTATGCAAACCAGTCCTGTATTTCTACATTTTCTGCTTTGAAGTGTAATGTGTCAACATGAGATTTTTGTTTGCTTGTTAAATCGTAGATTGAGTCAAACTTTAGAGAGACGAGTCTAAGGTTGGAAAATCTATTGTCGGAAAAATTTGCTTGAATTCAAGCAGAAGATAAGGCTCAAGAAGCTCAAAGGAAATCAAATGATGAAAAATAAGGAAGCTGAGGGAGGATATGAAGAGAGCTCGGAGACACACAGAAGATACTTTTAAGAAGGTTCAATCAAGTCTGGATGAGGAAAATCAAAAGAAAAACAGTTCTTCTATTTCTGAAATAACCTCAGCAATCGAGCACAGGTATAATTTTTCTTAGATCTCAACGCCCTTTAATCTTTTGTGCTTTTATTGGTTCAGTTGACGTTGAACGTATTTGAGATAGAGTGCATCAGGTTTTAGCATGTCTTACGAAATTATATTAAGCATCTTGCAATGAGTTTTCGCTTTGAGATGGTCTCAACATGAAATTTTTGTATACTTGCTAAATTGAAGATTGAGTCAAACCTTCGAGAGATGACTCTGAAGTTGGAAAATCAATTGGCGACTAAATTTGCTCAAATGCAAGCAGAATTTAAAGCACAAGAAGCTCTAACGAAATCAAATTATGAAATGAGGATGTTGAGGGAGGATATGGAGAGAACTCAGAGCTACATAGAGAATGCTTTTAAGAAGATTCAGTTAAGGATGGATGAGGAGAATCAAGAGAAAATCAATTGTTCTGTTTCTGATATAATGTCAACAATGGAGCATCAAGTATAATTTTCTCCGGTCTTATGTAAAGTAGGTTTACCATGCAATAGGTTCGTAACCACTACTTTATAATAGAACAACTAATACTGTTTTAAAACACAAACAAAATGCAAACCAATCGCATGGTAAAACTAGTTTATGTATGCGTTAACGTCGACGTTAATGACCTAATCTGTTTTCTGGTTTTAGTTCACACTGAACCCCTTATGTGATAAACTTAAAAGTGCACCAAATTTTAGCACGTCTTGCAAAATAAAACTCCCTCCTAATTATTTTTTTGATATCATTCTTGTACAGCTGCATGCATTTTGTCAAGTGTACTAAATTCCAACTGCATGCATTTTGTCAAGGGCTATTTGATTCTTCTATTTATCCTAAATCCATCGGAAATGAACTTGCTAAATGCATCAATATGGCAAAGAATGGCGTGCATGCTGTTGTGGTTGTTTTATCGCTTAGAGCTCGTTTTTCTCAAGAGGAAGCGATGGTAATCGAGACTTTGAAGCAATTCTTCGGTGGCAAAATTGGTGATTACATGATTGTGGTTTTTGCTCACGGCGATGCCCTTGGGAAATTGTCTCTTGCTGATTACTTGGGTCGTAATTGCCCTGAGCCATTAATGGTACATCTTTTTGGAATATTAATTGTTTCTTGTTTTGCTATAACTAAGCAATCCAAATGACAATTTATTGGTTTCTAAATGTTTGGTGGTACAGAAAATTCTTGAAACGTGTGGCAATAGGTACTTATTATTTGATAATGCGACTGAAGATGAACTGAAGAAATCACAGCAGCAGAGGGAACTTCTTGATCTCGTAGACGCTGTTGTTGTCAACAATGGTGGTGTTCCGTATTCAAATGAGCTCTTTGTTTATTTCCCAGATATATCTGAGAATGGTGTGAAGTTCAATAAGGCATATGAAGAGCTTCTCCTTGAGAAGGTATATATATTAGTTGAATTTATTTTAAACATCTTATAAGCGGACATATCCCTAACTTATTTTTTCGGAACTTATGAGCTACAAATAATTTATTTTAAGATTCTATAAGCTGTTTAACAACCTTTTTTGTCAAATAAATTGATAAAGCTTATGACGAAGTGTAATAGTTCAAGTGGTTAGAGCACTACTACCTATGTTGTGAGGTCATGAATTCGAGTCACAATTTGCTCGATAAAAATAATAATTCATAAAGCTTATTTTGTGAGAGCTTTAAGATGATTATGTAATCAGCTTTTGCCTTGAAAAATGTAAATGTGACTGGAGTGTTTTTAAATTGTGTGCTTTTGCTTGAATTGATCACCTCAAATCTAAAAGCTATAAATTAGGAATCATAAGCTTGTAGCCATGTAGGGGATTATACTTTTCCTCTAAAATTTTACCTTCTATCAACCACTTAATACCAATTTTTACAATTTTGCAAACACTTGCCGATTCTACTATTTGTTTAAAGCATATTTTTTTGCAGACACCCCCATAAACAGTTTTGTTGAGATCACTGTGTGCTGTTATTTGAAATTTGTTTACTTGCTAAATTAGATTGAATCGAAGCTACGAGAGATGACTGCGAGGATGGAAAAGCAGTTGGCGGACGAGCAGGCTGCTCGAAAGCAAGCAGAAGCTATGGCGCTAGAAGCTCAACAGAAATCAATAGCTGAAATGAGTAAGCTGAGTGAGCAACTGGAGATATCCCGGAAAGAAGCAGAGGAGCAACGAAAGAATCAGATAGAGTCGGAGAAGAAGTTTAAGGCAGAACAAGAAAAACTGAACAAGGATACTAAAAAGAAACTGGAGAAAGCCGAGAGGGAGGCGGAGAAGAAATTGAACGAGTCGAGGGACAGGTTTCATGCAGAACAGAGAAGGTTGCAGGCGGAGATTAACAACAGAGGCAATTGTGCTATTATGTAGTTATTAGGAGTTTTATCAGTTCAGGGCCTGAAAGATAGTAAAACTATCAATTTAAAGCCTGAAAGATTTTTCCTATCGATTCAAGGTCTGAAAGATAGAAAACTATCAATTCAGGGCCTGAAAGATAGAAACTATTAATTCGAGGCTTATAAATTTTAAGACCATGTTTGGCACTAAAACCCTAAACCCTGAACACTAAACCCTAAACGATAAACCCTAAACCTTGAACCATAAACCTTAAACCCCCTGAACCGTAAAACTTGAATTGTAAACCGTAAAAATTAAAAAAATAAGAACATGAAATAAGGATATGAAATATAAGTGTCAAACATGGTCTTAAAATGTGTGAGCCTCAAATTGATAGTTTTTATCTTTCAGGCCCTGAATCGATAGTTTCTGAATCGATAGAAAAAATCTTTAAGGCCTTAAATTGATAGTTTTGTTATCTTTCAAGCCCTGAATTGACATTTTTCCTAGTTATTATTAGTATAACCTTGATCAAAAATCAGGTATTCTGTTACTCAAAACTTGAAGAAAGCTTTTGTTCACTGAACAATGAACCGTATTAGATGAATGGGGCATGGATTTTAGCATGTTTACTTAATTATATTGGCCTTGTTATGCATTACAATTTACATGCTACTGCTAGAACTGGTATATACTCTCTCTGTCCTAATTTTGATTGTCCATTTTTCGTAAATAGTCATCCTAATTTTGTTTGTCAATTTCCTAAAAAGGAAATAAAACAACTTTCAATACTATATTTAATATTATTATTTATCTTCACCAAACTCATTTTACACCATTTAATACTATTATTTCTCTCTACCAAACCCATTTTACCCACTTTACACGATTACACCATTTAATAATATTATCTCCTATTTTTTTTAATCTATGTGTCTACAGTAACCGGATAATTAAAAATAGGACGGAGGGAGTATACATAATTGGGGAATATGGTTTTTTCGCCCTTTAATTTTGGCTTTTTTTTTTAATTTTATTTTGATCCTGTTTACTTCTAAATTTTGATTTTCGTCCTGTAACTTGTATACTGTCAAACTTTGGTTCTATTGACTTTTAAATTTTGATTTTTATCTTATAACTTACATGAATTAAAATCAAAACGTGGTAAAAGTATGTAAATTACAGGACGAAAATTAAAAGTTTAAAATCAAAAGCACCAGAAAGTCGAAAGTGTGTAAATTACAAGTCAAAAATTAAAATGTAGAAGCCAATATGATCAAAATAAAAAAGTGGCAAAGTTATATGACAAAAATAAAAAGACTTTTTTCCCTATATAATTGATTAGTGGTGGTGTTTGCATTTTCATTTTCTTCTTCCTGGATTTAATCTTTACAGGTGGTATGTAAATGTTTGATTTCTAACCTGCCAGTTAAGTGTTTCTCGGAGCTTTGACTCTGAAATTTAGCAAGTATTTTCCTGGAAAAAGTAATTGACTTCATAAAAGTATTTTCTTGAAGAAAAAAAATAAAAAATCATTTGAGCGATTTCCGCCCCCACCCGTCCACCTTTTTTTTAAAATATAAATATAATTCGAATTACCCTTATTTAGCAAGAAATTATTCAAAATCCCATTAAATCGGCTGGCTTTTTGTTGGGAAATAGACTTAAATCTGACCTTTTACATCTAAGACAGTCTTTAGTAGAAAATTTATTTAAAACTTTTTAAGCCTATATAATTTACCGCAAAAAATCTATTTGAAAAGTAATTATATTGATGATGTGATTTTCAGATTTGCTAAATTTTTTCCTATTTTAACGAAATTATTAGAGTTTATTGATGATTATGTTTTAATATATATATATATATATATTATTTTATCTATATATATACACATTCCCCTAGTTAATTCCGAGTGCCTTAACTGAAACGTGACGAGAGGTGCATATGAAACTTGTGATAGCAATAATAATATCCAAAAAAAAAACCACGATTTCATAATTGTTCGATGTGCATGGGAAGAAGAAACAGCAAAAGTAGGATATATCACCTCCTCAAAGCAAAGTAGTAAATGAAAAAATAAATATAAGAGTAGTTATATCAATTTAATCCGAGAGGGTTGCGGGTAATTGGCCGTCGCCTCTCTGTATTGTCTCTTCAAACACTCGGATAGCTCGTGCCTTTCATCTTCAGCCCGCAATCGAGCAATTTCAGAATCTATCAATCTGTTCTCACCGTCGCAACGAGCCCTCTCCAAATCCTCCCTCAGCTTACTTATTTCATCATTCGATTTCTTTTCAACTTCTTGTGTTCTGGCTTCAGCTTGCATTCGACCAACGTGTTCGTCTGCCCACGCCTTTTCTAACCACATAATCCTCTCTCGGTACTTTGAATCAATCTTCAATATAAAAAGTGGACAACTATTACTTTATGATATAACAACTAATACTTTAGAATTAAAGGACTAATACTGACAAATTAATACGTTTCAATGAAACAATTACTACTATTTAAATATTCACACAATCTGTTGCAGGGTAAAGCTGGTTTACGTAAGATTTTGTTTGAGAAAAATTATACCTGATGCTCGATTGCTGAGGTTATTTCGGAAATATCGCAATTGTTTTTCTTTTGATTCTCCTCACCCAGCCGTAACTGAATTTTCTTAAAAATGTCCTCTGTTTCATCATTTGATTTTCTTTGAGCTCTGTCTTCTGCTTGCATTCGAGCAAATTAATTTGCCCGCCAATTGATTTTCCAACCTCAGAGTTGTCTCCCGAAGCTTCGACTCAATCTTCAGTTTAACAAGGAAACAAAAATCTCATGTTGAGCTAAATAATACTCCCTCCGTCCCAAAGAAATTTGCCCCAACTTTATAAAACAAATGTTAAGAAAAAAGTGTAATGACTGGAGTATTGAGGGGTAATGTAGTAAATTTATATCAAGTAAATGAATTAAATGGATTGAATGTATATGTGGACCCCAAAAGTAATGTAATTTGATATAAATATGTGAATATTGTGAGGATGAAGTTTAGTAAGGCAGTTTCCTTTTTTTGGATGTGCAAATTTTTGGAATAATGTTTTTTAAGAAAGAACTTTTGGGGGTTGTGTTTTAAGGATAATAATTTTACGAGTTTGGAAATGTAGGACAATATATTTTAAAATTTGTAAATATAGACAATAAGTTTTAAAAAATTGTAAAAATAGGACAATATGTTATAAAAATCTGCAAATGTACGACAATCGAGCCCGAATCTCACATGATATTTCAGTCCGATTTGGACTTATTCGGGCTCAATTGTCCTATGTTTACAGATTTTTAAACATATTATCCTATATTTACATATTTTAAACACAGAATTATCCTACATTTCCAAGTCAATAAAATTATTAAACACAACCCCTCTAAAGTTATTGTCCTAGAAAAATATTTTTCCCTACAAATTTTTGTGGGACGTACCAAAAAGAAAATTTGGCAAAATTTTTTCTACAAATTTTTGTGGGACGTACCAAAAAGAAAATTTGGCAAAATTTTTTTGGGACGGATCAGGGAAGTAATACCCAAGAAAATTCATTACAAGGTGCCTACTTTAATTTCGCAACTCAAAATTTGATCAGATTCTGAGAAAACATTGTATGTACCTGATGCTCAATTGTTAATGCTATTAAAGAAACAGCACAACTGTTTGCTTTCATTTGGTTCTCCTCGACGTCCTTCTTTTCTTGATTCGTTTTCTTGAGCATCTTTCGGAGATTCCTTGCTTCGGTCTGAGCTCTGTTTAAATCCTCCCGCATCATACTTATTTTGTCGTCGTTGTTTGATTTCGTCTGAGCTGATTGTGCATCAGAGGATTCAACCTCAGTATGTTGATCACTCATTTCCCATTCATCTTCCTGTTAGAGAATTTGCATCATAAATGAACTATATGTTGGAAATGCTTGTAAAAAAGGTACCAAATATCAAATGATAAACGAAAAACAAAATTCTTGAGACGTGTAAATTAAAATGTAGTATCCTAAATCTAACGGTTCTGCAGATAACTAAAATGTACTGTCCTAAATCTAAAGGTTCTGCAGATAACTGCACCGCCTCAGTCGAGAGTGTCTCCAAGTAAAATAGATGAATTGAAATACTAAAATAAGTGTTTGCAAACTCATTATAATGAGTGCCTAATTATTTATTTTTTTCAAATAAGAGTACTTTTGTGTTGTTTTTAGGACGTGTTTTCAAACTTTAAAAAAACTTATTAAATCACTTCTTTTCAAATTATATCTCTCACAATTTAAAAAATAAAAATAAAATTGAAAGTAGTTTTGTAGAATTTGAAAATACACCTCTAATGGATCCAAAATCAGTAAAACTAGGATCAATAACAACAATATTATAATCCCAACTTAATAAAGGCAAATCTCGAGAAATATATATGTATTCACCTGCATGTAGAATGATTTTAATTACGAGTGTATGGATCAATACTAATAAAAGCTGGAAAATATATAGGAAACAAATAAAAATATACATCTAATTCAAAAAATAATTAATAGGTGAGTTACCTATAAGTACTGAAAATTAGGAAACAGAGAAAGACAGGGTCATTTTGCATGAAAAAAGGAAACCAATGCCAAAGTATTCTTCAAAATTGAGATAAATGAGGAGAAGTAGATTTGATTTAGGATATCAATTATGACCAAGTCTCACAAAATATTATACAGATTTAAAAAAAATAACCAAATAATTTACAACATTATCATAATCTGCATCAACAAAAATTGACTTGCCTTGAGTTCAACAAATAGCTTATTTGTATATGGTAAACCACCGTTGTTAGCTACAACCTCGTTTACAAGGCGAAAAAGTTCCACCCGCTGTTTATGTTTCTTCAATTTATCTTTTGTCACGTTGTCAAATATAACAAACCTATTCCCACACATCTTAAGACTTATCTGCATACAGGACAATTATATATAGAAACAAAACATTTGTCATTGAGAAGTAGTAATTGAACTAAGGACAAATCGCAAAACCAGGACTTATTTTTGCTGCTAATTGCACCTCGAGGATTGAACTTTCAACTTGTGCAGCGCAGATATCGAATTATCAAATTGTTGCAAAAACAATAGCAAGCGAATTGACAAAAATGGGCATCTAGGAATTCGCCCCAGATCATTTTTTTGCAACAATTTGAAAATTTGAAAATTCGGTACCTGGTCCTGCAAAAGTTGATAATTCGATTCTCGAAATGCAATTAGTAGCAAAGATAAGTCCGACTTTTGCAATTTGTCCAAAAAAAATCAATACAAATGACATTTATAGCCATACCGCCAATTCGCAGGGCAATTATGCGCCAAATAATAATCAAGAGGCATGTCTTCAAGTGCATCACCGTGAGTAAAAACCACAATCATATAATCTCTCAATTTAACACAAAAGAATCGCGTCAAGCTTTCAATAACCACAGATTCTTCTTCTACTGAATTAAAACGATTTCTAAGCGACAAAACAACCACAACAGCATGAACTCCGTTTTCCATTCCGATGTCTTTAGGTTTAACAGAACTAATATCAAATGACCCTGCGTTGTAAAATTATACATTTTGATCAAGAACAAAAGTAAAAAAAAAAAAAATTTTGATCAAGAATAAAAGTAAAAATAAGTAGATTACAAATTTTGAAAAAAATATAAATTTTGATCAAGAATAAAAGTAAAAATAAGTAGATTACAAATTTTGATCAAGAACAATTTAAGTAAAAATATATTGATTTAGGGATTATCAATTTCCGAGTAAATTATAAATTTTGATCAAGAACAAAAGTAAAAATAAGTAATGAGTGAGTCTCACGTGCATCCGGGTGCACCGTGCACTCATAGTGCATTAGAACCGTGCAACTTCGTATATTGAAAAATACAACTCGTTTACACTGAATCGTGCAACTATTTTTCCATATTAAGAGTTACACGATTCAACTTAAATGAGTTGCATCTTTCAGTATAACACATTGCATGGTTCTAAAATACACTATGAGCATTGTGCATTCATACTGCATTTTAGGACAGTGCAACTTCATATATTGAAAGATGCAACTCGTTTACACTGAATCGCACAACTATTTTTCCATATTAATAGTTGCACGATTCAACATAAACACGTTGTATCTTTCAGTATAACAAGTTGCATGGTTCTAAAATGCACTGAGTGTGCAGAAATTATAAATTATGATCAACAACACAAAAGCAAAAATAAGCAATTTATTAATTTTGATCAAGAACAGAAGTAAAAATAAATTGATTTAGCATTATAATTACCGGGAGTATCAATGACCGTAAAACCCTGGCCGTTATCTAGACGACCTGATGAAATAAATACACAATCTGAGCTACCGAACTCGTTAGACGCAGTGAAATTGTTTGCCGTTGCGCTTATCCCATCCCCTCTTCTTCCCACAAAAAGTATAGTTTTTTTTTTTCCATTTTCTGAAACTAAAATAACAAACATCAAAAAATAAATTATGAAATTTAAAAATTGAATGAGGTTTAAAAGAAAAAAAAGAATACGTGAAAGATACGCGATCAACTCCAATTGTTTTTCTCCTTTTATTTCTTGCAAGTGATGCAATGCAAGTCAAGGAAATGGAAAAATCACATATATTGCGGCATGCATTTAGATATGCATATAGGTTTGAGTTTGTAATGCGGCCGAAATAAAGGAAAGATTCAACTGAAAACATTGACCAAGTAGGGTGGTATAGTATTGCATTTTTGTTCCGGTAAATATAAATAGGGATTTAGATAGGCTTATATTATAGCGTAAGATAATAAGATGTTTGTGATTTATTTGTGATAATCATGTTCAAGGTAAATTAACTTAAAAAAAATTGGCAAAAACAAAGTATAGGGTGAACAAGTTTCACGCAAAAATCTGTGAAATTGATTAAGTGACTTTTATTGTTAAAGGGTATTAGTTATGATAATTGAAGGATATGCATTTTTACAACATAAAGAGTATTACTTATAACAATGAATGGTGTAGTTATATTACAACAAAAATATAGAAATGATAATGGAAAGGTATGACTTATATTTATAAAAGAATATTAAATATGGAACCAGTTTCACGACCAGTTTCACATGAGACCTGCTCAAAATCATTTAGAAGATTAGGAGATTTACATATCTTAGAAATGTATGGAGGGTTTGAAGAAAAAAACAAAGATCGTATTTTATATTGTCTGGCCATTAATTTCAGTATTTTTATTAAAAATTAGACCGGATAAATTAAGATTCACCAAAAAATATTGATTAAATTCAGGATAGAAATAAATATTCAATTGATATAATTTACATGAATAAATAAATATATTGTCTACATGAATATATAAAGATAATTATCAATACTTTTTATCAAATAAAGGTACAAATTTTGGAATTTTTTTATTGCACTGTTTGCCATCTTGTTCTCAACTTAAAAAATTAAATTAATCATAATTTTGTCAAAACATCAACTCATTTAGCAATTATATTATTTAAGAGATATCATTGAGTTTAGTTCAACCTCGATTCATCCATTAATCAAGAGTTGATTGAACCAAAATTAATTTATTAAAGTTTAGTCTAATTTGGTTCGGGTCGACTCCATGATGAACATGTTGCAAGTTTGATATTATGATGGATTGGTATTATTTGAATAGAAATATTATATTCGTTTTATATTTAAATATTCTATAATAATAAATTTTGTTTAGGATATTACGAGATTTGATATAAAAATCGGTTAGAAGATTGTATATGATTTCCATATATCTCTATATATTGATAATCCACACAGTGCATAAAACTCTGCAAATTATTTCGAGACAACCCATGAAAGTTTAACGTATTACCTAATAAATTCCGAGAGAGAACCAAGGTATTCCTTCATATACTTATATCCTTGGTTGTGTTATTTCGTAGAAATTGATTTTAATCCATCATCATCTCCACCAGTGATTTGTTTACTTTTTTATCTGTAGTTTAATTCGTTTCAAAAAAAATGGGGAATGCGTATCAGATCTAGACAAAACTATAATTTTGGTTGGAAGTAGTGGTAATGGTAAGAGCGCGACGGCGAACAGTATAATTGAAGCTGATGTATTCGGTAAAATAGCTAGCTCAAATTCTGTGACCACATCTCTCGCTACTGTTCTAGATAATGGCCAGATTCTTACTGTCATTGATACTTCCGGTACTTTGTTAAATCTGTTTTTATTTTATTTTATTATACTGTTGTTTTTTCAGAATTTATAATTTAAACTACAATTTTCCAGGGCCATTTGATATTAGTTCTATTGAACCTGAAACCCTGGTCATTCATGCCGTTGTGGTTGTGTTGTCGCTTAGAAATCGTTATTTTGAAGAAGAATATGTGGTTATTGAAAGCTTGAGGCAGTTCTTTGGTGCTAAATTAATGGATTATATGATTGTGGTCTTTACTCATGGTGATGCCCTTGAAGATATGACTCTTGATTATTACTTGGCTCATATGTGCCCTGAGCAAATGGCGGTACGACGTCGTTTCACTTATGGTGATGTTTTTTGGGATTAATTCTAATTCTTGATGATGTTTATAACAATTGTTTTGTTTCTATAATTGTTGTTTATGTAGAAAATTCTGGAAGTGTGTGGGGATAGGTTTGTTATGTTTGACAATGTCACTGAAGATAAGATCAAGAAGTATCAACAGCGGGAGGAACTTCTTCGCCTCGTGGATGAGGTTGTCACTAACAACGGTGGTGTACCGTATACAGATAAGCTATTTGTTGAACACAAGGCAAGTCATTGATCACTACTAATAGTTTGCAAATTATGATTCTATATAATTTATGATGCTAATTCTTTAACAGGAAGGTGAATGGGAACTGATTGATGAACATAGTGAAGATGAGTCCTCTGAAAACGGTTCCGAGTTTAATAAGGTGTTTGAAGACTATTTTAAATTGGATGAGTTGATGCATCAGGAGATGTCTCAATTGAAGGAGTCGGTGCATCAGGAGATGTCTCTGAGGATGGAAAAGCTATGGGAAGATGAATCCTCATATGAATCATCTGATGAATCCTCTTATGAATCCTCTGATAATGGGTCAGAGTTGTTCGATAAGGTGCATCAGGTATAATGATTAATTGAAGAAAAACAATTCTACTAAATTTTGTTTAATTGTAGTCTGCTTGTGGAGTTTTTCTCCACAATTATATTCCTAAAGAAGTCTGCCAAGCACAAACCGTAGCAAATAATTTTAATCAGAAACTTCATGCTCGTAGTTCAAAATCTAAGAGTATAAACTTAAACATGTTGCTTTTTCACTAATTCAAGCATGTTATGAAAAGAATACAAAAATCAAACTTTGAATTCTCAAATTATTCAAACAACAAGAGCATAACAAAAATAAATAAATTTAAAACAAAAGGAGTAACAAAAACATGGTGGAGTATGATGTTTTGAGAGATAAAAACTCTTTAATTGTGTTAGCAATTGTGTTTAATTGTTCTGTTAAGCAATGTTTCTCGTAATCTACGCAAATTTGAAGCATGTCTTACAAAATTATATACTTGTGATGAATTTTTGCTTTGAGATGGTATTCTTGGATATTACTCAGCTAAACATAATTTTTTTTGTTTACTTGTTAAGTTGAAGATTGAGTCGAAGCTTCTGGAGACGACTTTGAGGTTGGAAAATCAATTGACGGAAAAATTTGCTCAAATGCAAACAGAATATACAGCACAAGAAGCTCAAAGGATATTAAATGATGAACAGGTATAACTTTTCTCATTTCTATTCAAGTCTTGTGCAACTCGAGTGTATTTTTAAATTGTATTAGTTGTTTTCATTGAAAATTATTAACTATTTTTACTTAAAAATATTAGTTGTGCACTGGTACAAGAGTGTTACTCCTTTTTCAGTTTAGTTCATATTTTACCCTTTTATGAGATAAAACATAACTACACCCAGATTTAACATCTCTTACAAAAATTATATTAACACGAAATTTCATCTCACTTAATGTATCATCGTGCTTTTTGTGACATTCATATAAGAAATTTTGTTTTCGCGGTTTAAATATATTACGAAATTATATTAAGCATCTTGTAATGAATTTTCGCTTTGAGATGGTCTCAACACGAGGTTTTTGTATACTTGTTAAATAGAAGATTGAGTCAAAGCTTCGGGAGACGACTCTGAATTTGGAAAATCAATTGGCGGATAATTTTGCTCAAATAAAAGCAGAATTTAAGGCACAAGAAGCTCAAAGGAAGAAATCAAATGATGAAATGAGAAAGCTGAGGGAGGATATGGAGAGAGCTAAGAGACACACAGAGGAGATGTTTAAGAAGATTCAGTTAAAGATGGATGAGGAGAGACAAGTAAAATTAACTTATTCTGATTTTGAAAAAATATCACCACACAAGCATGAGGTACATTTTTTTCTCTATCTTGTATAAAATAGTTTTACTATGCAATTGATTCCTAAATACTACTTTATATAGATTGGCTAATATATTTTAATGGAACAACTAATACTTGTTTTAAAAACACACAAAATGCAAATCAATCACACTATAAAATGGTTTTTATATGACTTTCCGCCGAGGCTAATGTACTAATCTTTTTTTTTTTTTTTTTTTTCACATTGAACCCCTTATGTGTTAAACATAAAGTGCATCAAGTTTTAGCATGTCTTACAAATTATATTAAGGGAAAAAAACTTTCCACTACAAAGTCACACATTGTGCCTGGTTGTTATTTGTACTCAAATCTTGTATTCAGTTGTAATTTTTCCTTATATTAACAAACTTGTAATGAACTTTCGCTCTAAGATGCAGCATCTCGACATTAGATTTTATTTCTACTAATTATATCATTTTAACATTCATATGAGAAATTTTGTTTACTTGTTACACTGAAGCAAGAAACGCTACGAGAAAAGATTCGGGAGTTGAAATTGGCGTTAGCAGACGAACAAGTTGCTCGAACACTAGCTGAAGCTAAGACCGTACATGTTCAAAAGAAATTAAACGATGAAATAAGTAAACTGAGGGGCGATTTGGGGAGAGCTCAAAGAGATGGAGAGAAGTCGCGAAAGAGCAGACTGACGGATTCTAGCTCTAACATAGAGGGCGTCTCAAAGAAAGTTGATAATACGCCTTCAAGAACAAATCCATTTGGTGTTTTCAACACGAATACAACTTCAAGCGCGTGTCGTTATAACTTCCAATCACCTCAACCGTTGCAACAAACAAGTGCCAATTTTTTTTGCGGATTTAGTCGCGATGAAGCTGGATTCGATCAGCCTGCACAAATAGGAGGTGGCCAACAAGCACGAGGCTCCGTGTTTTCTTCTTTTGGACAATCTAGGCAAGTTAGCGGTGCTGCTGGACTTGAAACTTGGTGATTTTGCAAGTTTTTGGGACAGGAAGTAGTTAATTGGATGCTTATAATAATCAAACTGACTTGTGCATATTTTGGATGATCATTTAAAGATAGAAGAATATTTCATTACACACACTTGCTATTTTCTGTGAGGCCTTGCTATCTGCATTTTTTACTTTGATTCATATGCTAACTCTGCTAGAAAATTACAAAAATGCATTTCTTTCACAGTTTCTAATTTCTTGCAAAAATGTTTTTTTTTTAAACTTTTATGAGAGCACTTATTTGCCTTTCCCTATTTATTATGTGACCATCAAGGACGCCCGCTAAGAATTTGAGAGACTTACTGGTAGGTAAATTTTAAAATTGTAACTTACTAATAGGTATAAAATGGATTTTATATATGTAAATAAAGTTACACACGAATATGCCGTAAACCACATATACAATTCATTTTGTATCTATTAATAAGTTGATCCCAAATTCTATATCTATTAATAATTTTACCTAAAAATTTATGGTTTTGTCCAATTAAGTGGGTCTCATGTGTATCCAGTTCAGTGCACTCATAATGCATTTTAAAACTATGCATTTATTATATTGAAATATGCATAGTTGCACGGTTTACTGACAACGTTGCATTTTCAATTATAACAAGTTGTGTGGTTCTAACCTTGATGCATACAAGACTTAGTCTTCTGTTTTAGTTCAATTCAATTTTGTATCTTGTAACGGTCCATTGTGAATCAAAGTTGAGAGTAACACTCTTGTGAATCAGACCTATACATGAACATTATCACTATAATATATAAAAGTTATCATTATTATACACAAAAACTATCACTATTTAAAATTTAAAAATGACAAATACTAGCATGCACCAGGTCTAAAGCAATTCGGAGCTTCAAACCTTGATCAATTTTTTAGCCAAATTTTAAAGATATTCTTCAGCCAAATTTTTTATTTGAGTCTGACTTAGTGCGTAAAATCAATCTTGATTTTCTGTTCAATTTGTCTAGGGAGTTCTCCACTCTTTTTCTAAATCTCGAGGGGCAAGAACATATAACTACAATCCTAAATGGAAAATAGTCATTTCATTACAATTTCCTTTTTCCAAGACGTGCAAATTGGCTAAATTACCTTTAATTTTATAAAATGTAAAAATTTTGATTCATGTGTGCACGTCAACTTGTCATTTCATACTGCAGCTTTTACTTTATCCCATGTGACTTCCTTCAATTATTTTCAATCCTATTTAAATTTTACTTTACATAAAAATATAGTTAATAATTCTTCCTGACTTGGATTCATGTATTTTTTCCTCATAAAAATTATTTTCTAAAAATAATTTTAATTAAAAGAATTCTTCTTCTTAATAATATAATTAATATTTAATATTATACGAATATTTCAATTAAATAAAATATTACATAATCACTAAAAAAATTTTGCATACACGCATAAAAATATTAATTACATATATAGATATCAATTTGCATCTTCACATTGCATATTAAATAAAACATTATATACACTAAAATACATTGCATACACGCATAAAACATTGTTTACACATAATTAATTTCCATCTTCACATTCATACCTGCTTCTCGCATAATCTTCATAAGAATAGAATCACCACAAATCATCAAAAATACCAAAAAATAGAGAATATTTTTGGAGATGATTTTTGAAATTAAGTATGTAAATTTCAATTTCAAACTATAGAAAAATGACCTAGTGTGAAAGGATTTAAACTTCTTAAAAAAGGAAAAAAAACCAAATTTACTGCAAACATCATATTCATTTGTCTCACAACTTGCAAAATTCCACCTAATCTTGAAGACTCTTTTAATTTAATAATGAATTCATTCTCCCCACCTTCCCCCTGCCTCCGCGACCCCGATCGACATCTCCGCCCAAATCTCCACCACTGACGGCGGTCGCGCCGTCTCCCATTGACGCCCCACCACTCGTCCTCTAGCACCTCCGCCGCCTCCCTCCTCCGCGACCCCAACATCGCCGCCAGATCAGACCGTGCACTGTTTTCATGGTTGGCCTTCTTGAAGATGAATGCAAGAGATAGAAGCGTGCCACAATCATTATTCACCGCAAGAAAATGAAGAATTGCCTATAAATTTTTTAAATAGCTATAAAAATTTTCTACAAAAATAATTTGATCCTTAAAAAGTGAGAATTATCTACAATTTACCTACCAATTTTTAGAATAATCTATGAAAAAATTATCTGTCACAAATAATTTTCTAGGCAAATAAATTGAAACATTTGTAATTTTCGTAGGTCATAGGCAAACTTTCCTACACAAATAATTTTCAAGGCAATTTATATTTTTATAGGTAATTAAATTTGTAGTTTAAAAATAGCCTATATAATTAGAAAATTTTATAGGCAAGTTTTACTATTTAAGAACAAAATTATTTTCGTTGGAAATTTTGTAGGCACGTTGAAATTTTTTCTAGAAAATGTAATATTTTCTTGTAATGATTGCTTCCATCTCATCCTTTTTGCAGTCTTTAATTAGATCGTATCAATTAGGTTTATAGTGCATTAGGTGCATGTGCTCTTGCTAGAATGTATGTTGATATTCCTTTTGTGTGTGATGATGTTTATATTCGGATCCATATTCAAATCTCATATTATCCATGAGGGTTTGAGATTAGAGGATGAGAAGTTGTGTTTTCTGTTTTCTCTTTAGATTTTGAGGTCAATGAGACTCAATTTGAATTTGATGTTATTCTGTTTATGGTATTGTTGAATAATATTTGTGGTATTATTGATCTTGTGGTATTGCTGATTATCGTTTGTGATATTGTTAAATATTTTTATGGTATTGTTGCTTTGTGGTATTGCTTAGTGATGCTTATGGTATTTCACTTATGGTAATATTATTGATTAATGTTTGTAGTATTGCTGATTATTGCTTATGGTATTGTTGATTATTAATTGTGGTATTAATGATTATTCATCAATTTACCTTCGTATAAGATTTTCGCACCATAGTTTATACAATTTATCCGCGCACATTTTTTTTAAAAAATTGACCCGCTACTTGGGTCATAAGTAAATTAGAATTTGGTCAAAATTGCACCACAACTCTTTAAAAAATATTTTATTTTTTAAATAGTGATAATTTTTATGCATAATAATAATTATGTATTAAAAAATAGAGTTTACAATAAACTCGAATTCACACCATTTTTTAATCAAAATTTGAATAGGTCTTACGTGATACGATCTCTCAATAAAATGAAACATAATTTAAGAATGATGTTTTATCATTTTAAAAAATAATTAATAGTAATTTATGCTAATTTTTAGACAATCTCAACGTAATTGCGCCTTATGCAAAAAAATTGACATAAACGTTAAAGAAATAATGCTTGAATTATTGATCACCATCCCAATATTCATCAACTTTTTTTTTTTTTTTTAAGTGCTTTTTATAAAATTATTGATCACCATCCCAGTAATTTGAGAATGACCGTTTTACCACTTTTTTAAGCTTTGAATTATTGATCACCACCCCAATAAAGTTTTACCACTTTGTGCAACCATCACCTATCACTACTAGTTTTGGCCCGTGCGATGCACGGGAGCTGTTGTTATTTTTTTATTTTATAATTTATAAGAATTTATTTAAAAAATAAATGAATACATATATATAGATATATTAAAACACATCGACATAGGAGTGTTCGGAAATAGGAAGCAGAGAACACATAAGAGGTCCTTTGAAAAATGGTTAAGGCTAAATTTAATCAAGTAAATAATATAAAAAGAAATTTTAAGAGTATAGCCACAAAAGCCAATAAATTTTAATCAAGTAAATTAAAGAGGAAAATTATTTCTAAGAATATAGTCATCACATGCTATCTATTGTACTTGCATTATTAATAAGATTTGTCTTGCGTCGAATTATGTACAATGCAATATGAGAAAGGGCCACTTTTAATGAGTTGAATTAACAGGAAATGAAAATGCAAATTAATAATTAAACTGCTTCTCCCATTAATAGTTGCTATAAGTCCTCGTGATAGGCTCCCTTCCTATATGTTTTTAAGCAAGTAATTAAGAAAAAAAAACCACAACAGAAGTTACTAAAAAAGCAGTACATTAAGAATGTGATTTTGTAATTCCTTTATTATATGCATTATTAATAAGCCTTTTTCGGTAGAGCATATGAATGAGCTGAAAAATAAATATATAGATCATTCAAGCATAATAAATATGACAAACATTAGAAAATTTAAAAGCAATCACTCAAATCCCATATGCCATCATGAATGAAAAGAAATATTTTTTTGTTCTTTTAGACGTGGATGGGCTGCTTCATTTACCTGTCTCCCCAAATTGTGATCTTCACTGAACAATTTTACATTGTTACTTACACTATAATTGTTGACCTTGACAATTGACGAATATTAAAGAAGATTTCTCACTTAATGCTCGAGTAAGAGTTAAAGAAATATTGCATGGCTGAGAGCAGATGTTTTCCATGAAATCAAACAGAAATGGGAATACATTTTTCATTTACATAACCAATGAGAGTGGTTTCAAGCTTTTCCAAAGTCTTCTCTAAGGAAGGTGAAGCAATTGGTAAATAGTATTGATTAAACACATGGAGGAATAATTTAACTTATAAATAAGCAGAGAAAAGAGGATTGTGTGAATGATTACCTCCTCAATGTTCAGCAAATCAAACAGCAGAGAGTATCATAAACATGTTATTCACTGTCCCCTTTCAAGCTCTGCAAGTCATTAGCCTATATAGTAACAGAGAGTTGTCAATTTGAAAAGTAATTACATGATTCACATTACCCATATTCCCTTGTAAATAAATACCGAAGTACAACTAATGACTATATCCACATAATCTTTGAACCTGTCATTTTAAAACCTACATTTCCCAACTCGTGCTGAAATCTCATCTTACCAAAAAAGGCAATGGTTGGAAAATAGACAAAATTATGGAAATAGTGACGGGAGAAGATGAATCTCAATTATCAAATACAAAGATCAGATTATAGTGAACATCCTTTGCAGGTTCTGAAGTTCCACACTCAATATATAACTCGGATGAGCATTTTTAGAAATTGGGTACTTCCTTCCCTAGAGCTTAAAAATACTTCATATATGTATACCTAGGCTCATGAATCCAAAAATTCTGTTGCATTATCTTTTTGCACAAAAAAACATCATAAAACAATCTGATTTGAACCATTTATCCACCTTCAGGAAAAGAAAACTAAAACCCAAAAAATGTTCAATTGAAACTTTTTAAAATCTTGCATAATGTCCATTTAAAGCATTTTAAAGATTACAATTTCAATATTAATATCTTTCAAGTTATTCAAATTCTTGAAGGAGCCGAGAACTTTCTGGCCTTGGAATCATAAGTTTTACCAACTTCTCGGTGAAAAATCAATTGATTTCAACTTTTCAAAAGGTATCTAAAAAAATAATCTCTGAACAACAGAAGAAGCACAAAAAACTGATGGGACAAACAAAATTAATGGTGTGATTAAAAGAAAAGTGTTTAGAGCAGAAACCCAGAAATCCCTTCAGTAGCAGAAACCCAGAAATCCCTTCAGTAGCAGAAAACTATAATCAATAGCAGAAACTCCAGTTGATTCAAAATCAAATTACCAAGGTTTGTCAACAAACAGCCCCAATTCAAACAAATTGAAATTATTAGAAAAAGCAGCTTACCAAATACCTTCATCTTTCAAGATTGAAGGGTTGAGACAAAAGCTTGTTACAACTTTATTTATTTTTGGATATAGGATATGTGGTTGTTTCAGTTAGGAATCAGTCGATGAACTTAAGAAAGAAAAATATTATGATGTATCAAAATCAATAGATTAAAGTTTCGAAATCAATGAAATAACAATAACAAAAAATACGCGGGACACTAAAAAATTAGAAATAACTGGTATAGAGTTGCAGGAAAACTTACAAAGAATAAGGCGTTAGTTCAGATTATGAATCGCGAGTAGTTCAGAAGCAAATCGTCGCCGTTGCAGGATCCCCTATCGCATCCGCCGCGTCCATCACCGTCGTAAACGTTCCAGGATCCGTCGCCGCTTCCGCCGCGTCCATCAGCGTCTTTCGTAAATGACATGAAAAAAAAATGAAAAAACGATTCACTCATAGCAAAATTAAAGTGTGAATTGAAATCATTAATAAGTAATCAAAACGAAAAAAGATTATTAAAGTAAAATATTAGACAGTAAATAAGGGCATGTAGGAACGGGATGTCTACCATCAACTCCAAGCAGAGTCATTTCCAACAGTATACTCATAGTAATACGAAAATCTGCATTCCCTGCCTCCGTAGTTGATTTCCCATATTGATTAACACAACCTTCTCGAAACCTTGTTGGATATGAAATTAATGAAGGGTCACTGCAGTTCAAATACTGATCCATACATGCTTAAATGGGGGTAGACAATACTAATTAACCAACTAAATTCATATAATAGCACGTTAGAACCTAACAAATTTAGAAGATAAGAATTGTAGAGAAAACTATAAAGAAGAACATAGGAAAATCATTTCAAACATAAAAGTTCCAAATAGCACATTTACCTTCCATTGGATAATTCTGCTTCACTTGCAAACAAATTAAAAAGAAAAGTTGACGCTGATACATGAAGTACTGCAGAATACACATATTTTAGTGTTGATTCCAGATAATACTTTATGATTGAATATGGTAGAGTTCAATGATTCTTACTTGATAATGTTCCTCATGATAATCCTTAATTAGACCAATTAATTTAGTGAAAATCCATGTCCATCAGCTCTGTTTCAATATACAGATCACTGATTACCCTTCTCCTTTTCTGAGAAGGAGGAATTACATCTCTTACACTAACCACCTGACAAAATTTCACATATTAATTATCAAAAATTTGTATGATTCAAAACCATCATTAACCAGAATAACCAGAATAAAATCCCAAAAAGTCTTGATTCAAATCAAGATTCACTTAAATTCTTTATAATTAAATAATTATTCATGAAACTCATATATTTTGTGATGGGACCACGGTCGCGCCTTCGGTGGACCGCTTTGGTAAAACTTATGAGAGAAGAAGAAGAAAGAAGTTGGCGGCAGATTAATTTAATTTTTTTTTATTCTTGCCCTTTAATTTTTAGTTCTTGCCTTAATTAGTTTTCGTTCAATTTTGGTTTCTTTTATGCGCAGCCCATGGGCCTTTTGTTTGCGCCGAACTATTTAGCGTAGGGTTTACTTGCAGATTGGACACATTGAATTTTGATATTGATTTTTTCCACAGCGAATTGCTGTTTTGCCTAGCGTATTCGTGCAATCATTCGAGTATCTAGGTTACCTCGTTATAGAGGTTTCATCATTTTGAAAGCATAAAATAATCAAAATACCAAATTTTCCTGATCTAACCATCGCGAAGTTTGATCCTCTTTACATCCATATAATTGTCTAAAGTATCCACAATCTTCTTGATTGCCTCCATTGCATTAGTAAAGGTCAAATTGGATGATTGTTTTCTCTAAAAAAAGGGAAAGGAAAAAGGAAATCAAACAACATTCAATTTACCACTCCGGAGAACAATTCCTTCATTGAGCTTAGCACTATACTCGCAAGCACAAAACATGAAGACGACATCGTTCCAATTTCAGTGACCATATATCTTAAATTTCTTAAAATAAGAAATAAAAGTAAGAACAAAAAAGTACCTGATAGTATTGCAAACAGCAGATCAGATTGTGTTTTGTATACAACAGATTTCAAACGGTCATTTGTGTACGGGATTCAATGCATTTTTTTTTCCCGAAGATCCTCAACAATTTAAATAATCAAAGGAGATCACTACGAAAAGATCCATTACCTTACCGATTAAAATTGAACCAAATCCAACAAAGAATCTTCATATACCAAACTGACGTCGGAGACCTATAATTGTGTCCAATCCAACCAAGCGATAGATACTTCGTTGCTTCGAAGATTTAGAGCCGGGGAAACAGAAAGACAATTTTGAGATGCAGAGAGTTTGATTTTATTAGTAGATACGTTTCTGCGCTTGGTTTTCCAAAATAATTAAATATTGGGCTGTTGACATATGGCAGTAGCTGAGTTTATTAGTATTGACACACGACAAAAGCTAGGCATATTAGTAATGACACATGGCGAAAGCTGAATGTATTAGTTTCGACACATGGCGAAAGCTGATGAAACATGGCCTACTAAGATTATTCTATATTGGCATTAGCAATCCAAAATCTAGTGCAGAGAGACTCACGATTGATCTTTGGTACCAAACACTAAGAAAGAAAAATTAGAATAGCATAACCTAAAGCTTATGCTCTTAAAGATACAATGGTCAAAGATATATGTTGAGCATATAAAAAATAGAACTTATGCTAGTTGTCTTGTCAACGGCGGCTTCGGCGCCGCAGGACTCACTACCTGAGGCAATACATTAGGGAAGTTAACAGCCCCGTGCGGTCAGATGATGTTGCTAATTTCAACTTGCCAAGATGTAAACATATGTAGCAGGTGTCATATCATTTAACTTGCTAAACACAACAATAATAATAACTATATGAAATTAAGATAAAAAACTTCAACCAGTGAAATATATTTGATAACTATCATATATATATTCAAGCTAGAGTTCAAAATAATAAAGCAACATGAAAATCTTATATACCTTGCTCGGCTCCGAAGGCGATAATAGTTTCTCAAACACATTACTCCTTGAATATTAAGCTCCTTCCTATTATTACTTTGTGGAGGAAATGTATCCACACGATCCATCTGCCAAAAAAAAAAGGTGTCTCAACACTATTGTCACAATCAAGTAATAGAATAATAGAATGTATGAATCTTCAACAATTGCTAGATCGAAGATAATATATGATTTTTAAATCCTTACAGTCCTCTCTACTCACAACCCGAACGTGCCTTTTGTGAGTCGTGATTGTACCTCCTCATCTAAAAGCTGGATTAAGTAAATTATATAACAACCAACAGGAGAATCCTTCTGGTATTCTTATTTTACATTCACTGAACCTAAATTAATTAACCACAACAAATAAAATAGAATTTAAAGGAAATTTAAGAACATTATAAAACATATATGTTGATGATTGTTAGAAATTAGAAATCCTGCAAAAACCGAATCTTGAATCATCCAAAAATACATATTGTTTGCGAATAACTGCAGCTTACAAACCAATCCCAATTTACCTATGTCAAAGACTGTGGATCTTCCATCCGAATTTGATAAGATGTTGTCCTTCCTAATTTCGAATTCAATTACAATCAATTTGAGCCCTAATTAGCAGCCAAATCGATGCATTCAATCAATCATGCACAATAAAATCATACCTTGTTCAGGAATAGCCCTAAGTTAAAGCTTGAGAAGAGAATCACTCTATCTTTTTCTTAAACAAATCGTGTATCTCCCTCAAACAGAAAAAATGACGGTCTCTCTCATATTCTCTTCTGAGCCGTTTTGATTTGCAGCAGTTTTCTCTTCAATCAACTTCGATCTTGGTTTGGAGATGTAGAGTCACAGTGATGTAGAGTACACATTTAAAAAATGTACAACTTGTTTCATTGAAACATGCATTCAAATTGTTTAAACCGAAACGTTCAATTCGTTCAGTGTAAAACAAGTTGAATCACTCGAAATAAATTTTTAAGCTCGACTCGATTATGTTGGAAATATTCATGGATAGCTAGGATTAGGGGTGGGCGGTACGTCATACCGAAAATTTTCTCGTCATACCATTATCATACCGAAATTTTCGATACAGAAAAATGTCATACCATTGTTTTATCAAAAATTCGGTATACCGAAATTTCGGCATATCAAAATTTTAAGTATGTCAATATTACATACCGATGTTGTACCTTTCTATATTTTTATACTATTATCGAACCGAAATTTTACGGTACCACACCGTACTGAAAATTTCGATATACCGAAAATTTCGATAAAATCGATATCGATATTTTTCGCGCAGTACTGTAAGTGGGGTATACCGGTATTTTTTATATTTACACCCCTAGCTAGGATAATACGTAATCAAGAAATTAAGTTTGGAAACAAGAAAACACAACAACAAAATAGTGGGTCCACATGTGTCTTGCTGAAACCTATTTTCTTGTATCTGAAAATTATGTACTAAAACATGCATCAGTAGTCACTAAACTTTTATAACAATTTTTTATTTTATTTTTTTGTTTTATGGAATTGAATTTGAGACGAAAGAAATTAATTAACTATATTATGTACGTCTAAACACACATTGAACTATGAAAATATGTTGGATTGATGGAATTATTGTATTGTATATGGTTTTTCTCTCATTAATTCTATTGTAGAATTTTTTTAAATTATTTTTTTAAGTATTACCTGTTGGAGTTTTGGACCATCTGTATCTGCTGCTGACGCAATTTTTTGGACTCTTGTTGGTAAAACTGCATTAAAAAAATTGGAGGTTTT
This sequence comes from Stenogyne calaminthoides, assembly GCA_037126765.1. NCBI lineage: Eukaryota > Viridiplantae > Streptophyta > Magnoliopsida > Lamiales > Lamiaceae > Stenogyne > Stenogyne calaminthoides. The sequence continues at coordinate 1,635,292 of JBBCBC010000029.1, read as the reverse complement.
TATACTCAAATTAAATCATGTACATTATATTAGTTATTTTATTTTTTTATAATTTAGTTTTGAGTAAATTTAAATTGAAGCTTACTTGGGCATTGATAGCCTTCTTGTACCTCTCAATAGCTGACCTTACGCTGCATATACTAAACATTAATCCCAAATATATTATAATATACATATTTAATTTACAGATATTTAATTCCGAATTAAAATTATGTTGGTAACAGTATATATTGAATAACAAAACATTTGAGGTTTGCTATTGCTAATCTTCCACAAGTACTATTGACTATTAATCATATATATATATATATATATATATATTTTTTGTTCTCGTGCTTGTAGAAATTAATACCACATATTATATATGTATTAATATTGCTGGTGTGTTTTTTTGGTCGGACAAAGTTAGTTGTTAGATGTTAGTAATTAGTACACCAAACACCTAAACACTCTATAAATTCCACCAAGCCACCTTATAACTCTCATACTCCAATTCCTTCCCAAAGAGAATCGAACTTGGGTCTCCCACTCAATTGAGAATCCAGTGGCCAGGTGGGCTAAGCCACCTGGTTAATATTGCTGGTGTGTTAATTAATATAAATTTATAAACTAACACTTTTTGCAGCAAATAATTTAATTGGTACATAAAAGGTATAGCTAGGAAGTGGTTATCATCTAAATAGAATTAATCTGATATGATTTTCTAAAATGACTTGACAACCATAAATATTGACCATAGTACATGATTTGAATAAAACCTAGGAGAAATCAAAAGGATAAACAAGAAAGGCCATGAAAAGTGAATGTTTTTGCAGTGCTAAATGAGAGGAAGAGTGATAGCACAAAAATGCTTCAACTAGTTCCATCAAGACAAGATAGTGCAACACATGTATATATAATATATACATATACATATATACATATTTCCTTATTGACCATAATAGTAAATCTGAGTTTAAGTTGGAGCATATTCTTATTGTCTTTGACTTTGCAAGTCTTAGCTTTCTTCTTATTATTTCAAAAGAATCTGGATACATAGGAAATCTTGAAAGCTAGAAATGGTACAAGATATTGAAAGCATGAGTGTATTTTCAGAAATGACTACACATAATATATAGTATACATCACAAGATACAAACAATTGGAATTAAATAATGTGCATGATGCATGTAGTGGAATCTATGTAATGCAATAAAGATTGAAATGACATTTTGTTTAATCTGTTTCATTTTTTCAAAACTATATTCTAAATTTTTAAGGTTTTTAATTTACATTGACCATGGAAATTAGAAAAACCCTAATTTTGAATTAGCTAATTTTGTGACCCTTTAATTTAATTTTATGCTGAAATTGGAAAGACAAAGAACCTAGGACAAATGATGTTGAACACATAGTACTAGACAAAAAACTTTTTGTTGTACATTTGTAACCTTTATGAACAAACATTTTTCGAGTAGCTTAATTAATTAATTAATTCATAATGCTGGAATTGGAAAGCATTGGAAACCTACACCACACACCTGAAAAGAGAACTGCAAGATTTTAACATCAAATTTGTGAAAGTATACAACTTGTCATCTACTTCTTATATATAACTAGTTTAGAACCCCGCGTTGTTACGCGGAATTTTAAATATAATATATATGTAAATTTATATATTGATCATAATATTTATTATATTTGATGTTGAAATTATATATATGAATATAATAAATTTTAATTTTTTTCATATGAAATTGTTATAACATAGACAATTCATGATATTCTATAAATAGTCATTTCATTAAAGTTTAATAAATTTATTTTTTAATAATTATTATGATAATTATAAAATTCAACCACATTTTGATTAAAATAGTTATAAATATAAATTCTCTAAAAAAAAGTATATTGAATAAAGAAAATAAATAACAATAGATTTAGTAAATCTTACTATTATAAATAATCAAACATAGCCTATACTTTTAATTTTTCATTAAATTTAGCACATACTTTTTTCCTCTCTCCAAATTTAGCAAATATTTTCACTTAATATTTAAAAACATCCCGAGTCATTATTTTCGACAAAATCCGTCTTATGTGATCACTGGAGTTCGTCTGTCTTGTTGACGTGTAAATATTAAAATAAAAATAATAAAAATATTGTGGCCTAAAATGAAGAAATAGTGAATCGAGGTGTTTTTTATATCCCGGTTTTCTAATTTAAGATGGTGATATTTTTATTTTTTTATATTTTAATATTTACACGTCAGCAAGACAGATGACCTCCAACATATACATCAGACGAATTTTGCCAAAAATGATAACTTGGGATGTTTTTAAATATTAAATAAAAGTATGTGCTAAATTTGGAGAGAGAAAAAAGCATATGCTAAAATTGATGAAATATCAAAAGTATGTGCTAGATTGGATTATTAAGTCTTTAATTTTTTTAGTCAATCCTCATTATATTATTTACACATCATTTCATGTATCTTATGTAACCAATATCATCATACCACATAATACAATATATAATGACATTTAGATGAGACTTTCTAATAATGCGACACATCATCCAAATGAAGGAGGAGACGATACATCAGCAGAAAAAACTCTCAATTAGTAATATAGGGGATTTTGTCTCCTATAGCTGTAAACACTTTTCAAAATCATTAACTAGTATTTTCAAGAATATTAAATTAATAGAATTGGGTTAGTTTCTTTTTTTAATTAACTGTAATTAGGTCAACTTATCAACTGGTAATCACTAATCATGATCCACTTACACAATTTACACGTCAGATCTAGTATATTTTTTAAATGTATAACATATCAACTATAACATTCATTAATCACTATACTAATCACGATCCAAGATTACACGATCACGTCAGATCTAGAAATAGCAAGAAAGGTGCACCGTGCAGCTTAAATGTAGTTTTGAAACATGCAACTTCAGTGTAAAAATTGCAAAATTACATTTGAATTTTGCACATAATAATTAAGACCTACTCAAAACAAAAAACCCATTCGACCTACACATCAATAGTGTGTAATTTGTCTATAATTCACACAAAAGTTTGAGATCAGAGCAAAAAAATCAAATAATTTGAAACAATTTTTTTTAACTTAAAAAAAAAAGAGTATAACAAAAATAAAAATAAAAAAGGCCATAGAGAAATATCGAACCTAAAACTAGCAATTGAAAAGGATCATTAGCAATTGAAAAGGATCCTCGTATAAGATTTTGGCACCATCGTCTATAAATTTATCCGCACATTTTTTTTTTCATTTGACCCGCTCCTTAAATGGGTCATAATTAGATTAGAACTGAGTCAAAATTGCAATTGTTGGACCTAAGTAGCTAAGTGTGGGGTCTTAAAAAATATTTTATTTTTTAAACAGTAATAATTTTTTTGCAATAATAATGATATTTTTTATGCATAAAAAATTAGAGTTAACTTGGATTCACACAATTTTTTGTCAAAACTTGAATAGGTCTTACGCGATATGATCTCTCGATAAAATAAAATTTAATTTGAGAATGGCATTTTACCACTTTAAAAGTGATTACTAATGTATAGTAATTTGTGTCAATTTATAAACCGTCTCAACGTAACTGCATCTCATGCAAAAAAAAAAAAAAAAAATTACCATAAACGTTAAAGAAATAATGCTTGAATTATTGACCACCATCCCAATATTCATCACCGGTTTTTTTTGTCGAGAAGGTTTTATGTGAAACTGGTTTACCATACACCACTCATATTATTGCTTGTAGAAACTAATATTATAGTATGAGTGGTACACGGTAAACCAATTTCATATGAAACTTTTTTTTTTTTTTTTTTGTGTGTAAATACTTTTTAATTATAAAATTATTGATCACCATCCCAATAATTTGAGAACGACCGTTTTACCACTTTAAGCTTTGAATTATTGATCACCATCCCAATAAATTTTACCACTTTGTGCAAGCATCACCTATCACTATTTATTGCCATAAACGTTAAAGAAATAAAACGAATTTTTATTTTCACAACCAAAGTTTAAGTAGAATAAATATTTTTTTTAATCAAAACTCTTATTTTATTTCTGTAGTGCAATAGGTGATCGAATTCCAAACTTAATCAAATCTAATTATATTTTTTGATAGAAATGAAAGTAATTATCATTCTAACCTCCAAAAGAAAATAATTTAATAATAAAATTACAAAATAATAATTTTTTTAAGGCAATAATTTATGGAGGTGACAAAATTAGGACTTCTTTTTTCTGGACTTACAAATGGAGGCAAAAAAACTAAATATATTGGCTCCAGCTATATATATGAGAAGGGGATAATTTAAGCAAATTATCATTAAATGACAAGAGTACCAAAATAAAATCTTGAGTCGAATATATTCATGTGCAAAAACTTTGGATTTTAAAATAGACAAAATTTTATACGTACCATGTGCACCGTGCAATTCAAACATATTTTTAAAATGCGGTACTTTTTTCACTGAAACATTCTACTTATTTACACAGAAATGTTCAATTTATTCAACGTAAAACAAGTTCAATCACTCAAAATAAAATTTTAAGGAGTCTGCAGACTGCAGTACTCCTAATTGAGAAGATGAAAATATTCATGGATTCATCTAGGATAATAATACGTAATCAAGAAATTAAGTTTGGAAACAAGAAAACACAACAACAAAATAGTGGGTCCACATGTGTCTAGAAATATAGTCAAAATGCCCTATTAGATAGATATATTAGTCAAAAGGAAACAAACACTTAATAAGTTGTTGTTAGGAGATGCAAACAAACCCCTGCCTCTGGATTTTCCATGAACTTCAGACCAAACTTAGTTAGTACCTGCAGCATCACCATGCAAACTTGTCGTAAACTACTCGTACTATTTGATACGTACATATACGAAAAATATACGTATATTATTAGGTGAAAGATTAGGAAAATGTGTACCCTAGATGAAGATCCTTCTTATCATGAGGTGCAGGATACGGAGTCGAAACACTGTCCATCATGTTGAGTTGTAGCCCGTTTCGTGCAAAATACGCCTGAAACGCGTAGTCTTGCCCACTCGGCATCATGTTCACTTGCTCAAACCTATCGCTTTCTTGTATCTGAATAAAATGTACTAAAACGTAACTCATTTTGTACAATTTTTTTTTTTTTTTTTTTTTGAAAAGGCAGAGTTATTATTAAATTAGGAGAGCGTAAGAAATGCCCCCAAGATTACACAAGAGGCAGAATCGGGAACTAACACACAAAGAAGGCTCCCTAAACCAATCATTAATGGAGTTCCAACCATTGATACTTATTTGCCTTTAACCAAAAATTAAAAAGAAGAAATAGAGATTTTGTACAATTTTAATAACATATTTCTAAATTTTATTTATTTTATGGGTGAGAGAATTTGATTTGAGACGAAAGAAATTGTATATATTATGTACGTCTAATTAAACACACATTGAACTATGAAAATATGTTGGATTGATTGAATGTATTGTCTTGTATATATTCTAGTCCCAAATTTGGATAATTTAATTAAATGCTTGTAAATTGCTTATAATAAGTTAAGTTAAATCTAAAAGTATTAATTATTACCTTTGCTCTGAGGCAAGCATTTTCATGCTCCAGCTGAATTTCCTGTAACAATTCCAACAAAACTGAGGATCATTACCAATTAATAAAAAAAAATTATAATACATAAACGAAATTTTGATATATATATTTCAACAAATATGGTTTACAAAATTACCCTTTTCTGCAAACACTCAGTTTCAGCAAGTATCATTTCATGCTGTCCAAGAAAACCAAAAATTAGCTTCAATTAAAACTTGGTATTGAAAGTGTAAATAATATCTACCTAGTTTTAATTTAGTGAATGTAAAATTATTAAGAGCAAGAAATTAGAGGATCATGTTGATTTACCTTCTTAGCCCTGATTCTTGTGATACCTCTTTCAAGCCTACTTTCAAGCTGCTTCAACTCCTTCACATTCAAAGAACTCAAACCATCACCAGCAAGATGCCTATATATATATATATATATATATGAACCATTATATTTAATTAGTCCCTTGAAATTCAATTTTACAATTAGTTCTATTTTTTATGAAAAAAAATCAATATTGATAAGGGTACATGGAAAAAAAAAAAAAAGGCACCAGTTTAACAAAATGTAATTATAAGTAATAGAAATAAAATATAATTTTTTTATATAATTAATTCTATTGTAGAATTTTTTTTTTTTAAAATTCTTAAGTAATTATTAGATTAAATTATTACCTGTTGGAGTTTTGGAGCATCTGTATTTGCTGACGCAGCTTCTTGGACTCTTGTTGGTAAAACTACATTTAATTGAGAAAATATTAATTAATTGATAATGACAAAATTGGAGGATTTGACCATTTTGTATTTTTTTTTATATAATTTATAAGTTTTGAGGGAAAATTAAATTAATTAAGCATACTTGGGCATTGATCTCCTGAGTAGTGAAGACACTTGAACTGTCTGCAGTTGCCTTCTTGTACCTCTCAATAGTTGACCTTATGCTGCAAATACTAAACATTAATTGCAAATTATAATGTATAGTATTTTACAAATATATATCTTATTAGTTATTACATCTGACTTAATTCTCTTTGTGAGTATATATATATATATATGATCAATGTTGCAATCTTATACTTAATTTGAAGTCAGTAATAGTATTTACTAACATAAAATTTGTGGTTTGCTAATATTGACAATTAATCATGAATTCAGTTTTTGTTCTCGTGTAATTCTCAGTTAAAAATTAACACTTTCTGCAATAAATAATTTTAATTGATACACAAAAGAATATTCAGACAATTGAGAGGAAATGTGGTATATCCAGAAAGTGGGAAAGACAGCTCATATATAATACTTATCATCTAAATAGATATTAATCTGATTTTTTTTTTCTAAAATGACTTGACAACCATAAATATTGACCATAGTACATGATTTGATTAAAACTTAGGAGAAATCAAAAGATAAACAAGAAAGGCCATGAAAGGTGACATGTTTTTGATAGCACAAATGCTTCAACTAGTTCCATCAAGACATGATTGTGCAACACATGTGTATATATATATATACATACATATATACATATTTCAGTCTTGCCCATAATAGTAAAATTGAGTTTAAGTTGGAACATATTCTCAATGTCCTTGACTTTGCAAAACTAGCTTTCTTATTATTATTTCAAAAGAATTTAGATATGTAGGAAAAAAAATCTTGAAAGCTAGAAATGGTAAGATATTGAAATTTGCATGAGTATATTTTCAGAAATGACTACACATAATATATATACGGTACATCACAAGATACAAACAATTGGAATTAAATAATGTGATGGAATAAAGATTGAAATGACATTCTATTTCTTCTCTGATTTCAATAGGAGCTCAACATTGAGACTATATATATTCTAAAATTTTAAGGTTTTTGATATGGATTGACCGTGGGAATTAGAAAACCCTAATTTTGAAGTAGCCAATTTTGTGACCCTTTTTTTTTTAAATTAATTAAATTTTAAGCTGAAATTGGAAAGACAAAGAACCTAAGAGAAATGACAATCGAATGTTGAACATATCAATATTCAAGTACTAGATAAAAACTTTTTGTTGTACATTTTTCGAGGAGCTTAATTATATATTTAATTAATTATACTACTACTTCATAATGCTGGAATTGGAAAGCATTGGAAACCTACACCACACACCTGAAAAGAGAACTGCAAATTTTTTAACATAAAATTTGTGAAATTTTACAACTTGTATCTGCTTGTTATAAATAATTCTGTCTCCTACATTTTTTCCTTGCAGGTTTGAAGATCATGATGACTATATATACACTTTTGCTCTTACACTTTTTAAAATCATTAATTAGTATTTTCAAGAATATTAAATTAATTGAACTGGGTTAGTTTCTTTTCTTAATTAACTGTAATTCGGTCAACTTATCAACTGTAATCACTTATCATGACTCAATTACACAATATATATACACATTAGATCGATCTAGCAATCGCAAGACTAAATCGAGTGTTTTTTAAATGTATAATTTAATTCACCGAGACAAATTACATGGTTTAGTAGTACTGTTATCAAGAATATTAAATTAATTGTGAATTGGGGAGTAATTTCTTTTCTTGATTAACTGCAATTAGGTCAACTTATCCACTGTAACATCATGATCCAATAACACAATCACATTAGATCTAGAAATCGCAAGATAGGCGCACATTACCGTAACCAAATTAAGTGTATTTTAAAAATGTGCAACTTGTTTTCACTAACAGAAGTTGCATGTTTCAGTGTAAAATAGTTTCATGTTTAAAAAAAAAACACTTGAATTGCACGGTGGTGCACGGAAGATGTACTCAAAACAAAAATCATTTGACCTATATATCATTGGTTTGTAATTTGTCTATTTCTTACCGAAGTTTGACATCAAAATACAAGTTTTGTCTATTCCTTAGAGAAGTTTGAGATCAAAATACAAAAAAAAAATCCAAGAAATTAAAGAAATGAGAAGTGAGAAAAATTACTTGTTGTTAGCATACTCGTAGACTCGGCCGCGGCTAGAGAAGACAATTAGGGCAACCTCTGCTTCACACAGAACTGAAAGTTCATAAGCTTTCTTTAGCAGACCATTTCTTCTCTTACAGAAAGTAACCTGTCGATTCGTGTTGTTTTCGATCCTCTTGATTTCGATCTTCCCCCTTCCCATTTTGCACAAACCCTAGTCAATTGACAAAATAGTAAAATGGTGAAATGTTTTGAAACTGAAACAAATTGTTGAAACGAAACCCTTAATTTTAAAATGGTGCATCTTTTCTAGATTTAAAAAATTTCTCAAGATTTGCGTATAAAATGGACAAAATTAAAGAGGACAAATTTCAGGTCAAAACCAAAAATAAGCTGGATAACAAGAGGGGCTTAGAAAATTGAACAACAAAACCATAGAAAATAAAAAATTCAAGAAACATGATCAGTTAACTAATTAAAAGAGAGACCATTTTGAACAAAATGGACACAGAAAATAAAAAATTCAAGAAACATGACCAGTTAATTAATTAAAAGAGACCATTTTCAACAAAAACCACAGAAAATAAAAAATTCAAGAAACATGATCAGTTAATTAATTAAAAGAGACCATTTTGAACATATACATCCTTGATTTTGCACGATCTGAAACGTAAACCCCAAAAAATCATGATTTTTTTTAAGAAAGAAAAACATTTGAAATTGTGCCCAAATGCATGGAGAAAAAAATGAATAAAACTTTCAAGTAAAATTTGCCCCAAGAATTAATGCTTTGTTAAACAAACCTTGGGAAAGAAAATTTCTATTTTCCGGCGAAATACCAACAATTTTTTCCGGTGAGCTTACATAGCATATATATATATATATATATACTCCCTCTTACATTTAATCATAATACCATTTCCAGCTTTACAATTAATTAAAATAAAAATACACATATTATGAGAGAGAAAGCTGGCCAAGAAAATGACAGGTTTTCTAGATATGAACCTAGCGTGAACATGTGGCTTGTGCTATTAACTTACCAAAAACTGCAATCAGTAATTCCTCTTTTTTTAGTGGACAATTCATTATAAAATATCCTACCTATTTCAAGATTCGAATTACCTAGTGCAAACATATATAATTAAATAACTAGAAGGAGGTTTTATGTCCATCCAGATGCACAATGCACTCGATCATAGTGTATTTTAGAAAATGCAATTTATTATATTGAAATATGTAATTTATGTACACTGAATCGTGTAATTATTTTTTCATATTAATAGTTGTACGATTTAGTGTAAACAAGTTTTATGTTTTTAAATGAATTATGAGTGCACGCTGCACCTCGGTGCATACAAGACTTAGCCTTAGATAATTAATGATCGATTATGGGTTTTATTTCATGATTTTGAAATTAAACACTCCTTTGATTTGGAAAAAAAATAGGGTGAATAAGTTTCATATAAAATTTGTGTGAAACTGATTAAGGAATGTGACTTATATAATTAAAGGGTATTAATTGTGAATAACTGAAGAGTGTGACTTTTTACTATAAAGGGTATAACTTATAACATTGAAGGGTGTGACTTATATCGCAACAAAAGGTATTAATAGTGATAATTGAAGGGTGTGACTTATATTACAAAAATGTATTAATCGTGATAACTGAAGGATCATGCCTGTAAAAAATGAATCCGTTTTCACAGCATATCTACTCTTTAAAAAAAATTGGTCTAGATTATGTGCATTTTGATTGTATGCCATTGTAGCCTTGTTACGTATATTGTTAACTATTAGGGACATTCTTATAAATGAATCGAGTCAAGTCGATCGAACACCTTACTATAATTATTTAATTTTGTTTGCGCTTGTTTGATTATTTATTCTTGTTGAAAAATAATAATACCACAAAGATCAAATTAATAGAAAAGGGAGATATGAAATTTCTTGAGATATATATTCAAATATATATTAGTGTGATGAAGCCGGAAAATTGGGATAAATATATGACAAAAACTCATATGAAATGGTCTCATATATGAAAGAATTTTGTCTCATCTAAAAGTCCGAACTTGTAGAGAGGGTCGAAAATCAATTCATTTATTTAATTTCTCTCAACACTTCCTCTCACTCATGGGCCGAATCATTGTATCTGCTCTCTTGAGAGGAGGCCCAATGAGTGGACAATTTAAATGGGTGGAGTGCTTTCCACGAGAATCGAACCCAGAATCTGGACCTGAGCCAGAGGCTTTGATACCATGAAAGAATTTTATCTCATCTAAAAATCCGAACTCATATAGAGAATCGGGAATCAATTCATTTATTTAATTTTCTAAAAAAATTAATAAAATAGATTAATCTCCTATAATATGAAGAATGGTAAGTCCGCCAATTGATTGATGAGAATTTTTTATTTTTTTAATAGTAACTTATAAAGGGTTGTGTTTTAAGTATTATGTGCTTGAAAATGTAGGATAATATGTTTTAAAATTTTATAAATATAGGACATCATCGAGCGTGAACAAGCCCTAAGTCTCACGTGATATTTCAGTCCGATTTATGTTTATTCGGACTCGATTGTCCTACATTTATGGATTTTAAATCATATTATCTTATATTTATATAATTTAAAACATATTGTCTAATTATATTTATATATTTTAAAATATATTATTCAACATTTTCCAATTTGTAAAATTATTGTTCTTAAATAAACCCTTAAATTATCGTACTAAAAAAATTTGATTGATTGGATAAGATTTCAAAGTGAACATTTGAAAGGCCGATTTATTGATTTATTTATTTATTTTTGACAGGAGAAAGGACAAATTTTGATATCAAAACAGAAGAGGAAAGTCATGACCAGATTCATCTTGCTAGTTTTTTTTAGTGGGTCTACTGTGCATTTAAGTGCACCGTGCACTTATGCAACTAAATAATCAGTTTAAAAAAATACTTTATACATTGAATATATTATATATGTTATTTTGATACATGGATAGAGTTGGAGACTATTACACCCTGTATATTAAATCGAAAAATTCCATCAAAAGATACACACACGTGACAGCAAGTTCATGGCAAATCTTAGAAATGTTTTTAGATTTTAAATATTGTTTGGAGTTTAAATCAAATCAAAGTATTCAATCAAAATTTTGTTCTACATTCGGTAAACATTTGTTTCAAGGAGATATTTTGAATAAATTTTGTTTTTCTTTCTCTAGAATTTTTAAAGTTTGATTCCAACTCAATAAATATAAAAGTGAAAAAAAAAAATAAGATAAAAATGTATTTTACTCATAGAGCACAAGAGTACTCAAGAACCGATAAAGGTCATATAGGATTGTATCATGAACCTATTACAATTTGGATGAGATGCTTTCTAACATATGAGACTTTCAGAACAGAATCAATGAGAAGGATTACGGATAATGAGATCGAATCTATCTCCAGAAACTGAATTTAATGTTCGTCGATAAGCGAATTCAAATTATAAAATAAAAATGAAAATGAAAATGTTATATAAAAATCATACTACTCGAACTTACTATAGCTTCAACTTAATTAAAACACATTCAATCTTTACTTATTTAATTAATTTACCCAAACTTTAACATGATTCGTGAAGTTCGGTAAAAATTCATATCAATAATGTAACATGTTTGGTTTGATATATATGACTCATTTATGAGGGTAACGTATATATCGTATAGAGATATTATCACAAACTCTCGCAAATTGTCCTCTCTGTGACTCTCTGTGACTCATCGATGGAAACTGCAATACACCTCTTTTTAGGTTGTTCGGAAAGCTCAAAGGTATGGCATGCTTGTTACAAATAGCTTGATACTCCTGTAGCTCTTATTAATCATTTAGATGCTCATCTTCTCCTTCACTCGGGGATCTTTCCCGGGAAAGAAGGGAGTAAAATAGCCTCGGGGCTTTGGATATGTGTGGTTTGGGTAATTTGGAATTGGAAAAACAAGAAGATTTTTTAGGGAATAGCCTTTTTGGTGGATAAGAATGTGGACAAAATTAAAGGACGATTCTGAAGTTGGTATTCTTCTAAATTTACTGTTATAGGAGATTTCTCCTTGAAAGAGTGGTTTGTGAATCCTAGATCTTTTCTCGGTTTCTAAACCTTTGTAAATTACCATTTTCGGGTTCGTTTTGGCCCAAGTATATAGAATAAATTTTTACTGATAAAAACAAAAAAAATTATCACAAACTCTCTCTTAAAATTGATTCATGAAATTAATATCATTTTTATAAACTATCCATATAATATTTAATATTATAATATTAGTTTATAAGTATATAAAATATTTAAAAATTCGTGCATGTAACATGACTTTTTTAGATTTATATTGAGGCGCATTTTAGTTTATATATATAATACTACAATTTTGAGTAATAAAGTCAAATTAAGTTTTGAAGACGATCAAATGACGTTTTATGTGAATTTGGATAAAGGTTATACTAAAAGGGTTTCTTACATCTTGAGTTGTGTGAAGGAATCGAGCTATAAAAATAGTTCTATGTGGATCCCACCAAATAAAAATGGCAAGTTTTCGTGTGTATTATTGATCATCATATTTTATGAGACAAAATTCAAAACTCAGTTATTCAATTAATAACAAAGCTAAATTCACTATAAAATAATAAGCAATTTTTTTGTGGTTTTGGCTCTTTACCTCCGTGTGAAACGAATTCATAAAAAAACATGAGTTTATAAATAGCTTAACATAAAAATAAAAGTTATTTTGTGTCACAAAATTTGTAATCATTCTTTGTTGGTAAAAAAAAAAAAAATAGTTCAATTAACCCGTACCACCCCTATTTAACGTCGTACCACCGTTATTTTAGCCCGTTTAATTTCAACTTGTACTTCATTTTTAAGTTTTTACCACAATTTAAGTAAGTCCATACTATAAATTTTTTGTTGACTTCGTCAAAAGTATAATTGCCCCAAAAATATTTTCTTAGCTAAAAAATAATAAAATTAAAAATTTTTAATTAAAAAGAACTTTTTAAATGAGAAGGGTTATTAAAAATGGGGGTTTTCTCAAAAAGAAAAAAATCATCTCCTTAATTAAAAGCAAAATATTATTTATCATTTTATTTGCATACAATGAAACAACTATAATTAGCATATGTCAAATATTATCGAAAAATAAAAGGCAGGAAAAATGAAAATAAATGATCTTCCTGACATATTGGGATTGAAAAACATGCCTGATTAAGTTCAATATACATCCCATACTTGAGGAGTAACATTTAACTTCCTTGTCTATACTCCAACGATGGACGCTATTATGAAATATTAGCATATTTTAAAAAAAGGCTGAAAAAACCTGTTTCCTTCGTGAATCGAGAATCGAATTCAAAAGGATATTTTTAAAAAAGTCGCTGCAAAACACACTACTACACATTTGAGCTTGCACAGCTGCACTTGGACAGCCTTTTTTTCAAATAGCTCTCCAATCTCCAAGTAACAACTTGGAGAGCGGTTTTATAAAAAAAAAAAACAAAGACAATGGTTTGAAACCGCTGTTCAAAATAAACGGACAATGGTTTCAAACCCGCCTTATCTATCTACTGCACCGATTTACTAACCGCTGTCTAAAATAAACACTTGACAACCCGTTTAATGCTTTTTTTTTTATATATATATGAATCGAGACCTAGCTCAGACTTCATTTCTTTCTCTCCAATTTCTTCTCCCCCCAAAATCGCCGCAAAAACCGAAGACCAAATCACCGCATGAGTAAATCGGTTTCCCTTCAACAAATCAAATCATCGCGTCGTGCCGATTGACCCGCTAGGTTACCCGTCGTCGGCTTCTCCCTCTCCCCAAATCGTCATGACCCTCCTCTCTATTCTCATCACGCCCATTGCCTCCTCCCCCCCTGCTTACTTGCCCGCCGCCCGTCCTCCCCTACCGCCGCCGCCCTCGCCTCCATAACACTTAGTTGGTACAGTGGATTGTGCAATCTTTAATTTTACTTTTTTCCAAGCTTTAGCTTTATTCATATTGCATATTCCGTATTGAACATTATAAATATGATTATACAGTTGAATTGAACATTAATATATGAGTAAGTCAATATAACGTGTGTTAAAAAAAATCAAATGAATAGGTCTTCCATGAAATATTTTATATGCAATATCTAATGATTATAAGAAAAGTAAGGCACAAAATAAATATAAATATAAAATGGGGCCTCAACTCAAGTCGTATTTCCATTGAATTTTTCAAGCTTTAGCTTTATTCATATTATATATGTTGCTCTTATTGTTTTTTGAACTGAACTAATCTTGTTGTTTATAACACTTAGTTAATTTTGTTTATATTATATATGTTGCTCTTGTTTTTTAGCTGAAATATTATATTTTGCTCCATAACACTTAGTTGCTCTTGTTGTTTATATTACTGGTCTACTTCAAAAGACAATGTCATTCAAGCCTAATACACATGTGTTCATAGTATAAGAGTATGCTATCAACTGAAATTTTAATTTATAAGTAGATGATGCAGATGTAACTTATAAGTAGATATATGTATCATGTATCTTTGCATAGATAGTTCTTATCATGTATGAAACATCCGGGTTGTGAATATTGTTTGTTTTTTTTGTTTATTAAATGTTGTTTTTTACGCTTTTACGAGGATCATGTCTCGTTTGCCATATCCCTAGATGATGGAGATTCGATGGAGATCATGGCGCGTATGATCATGGTGCATATGATGACTTGAGAGAGTGTGACACCGATGCTCCCACCACCACTAGCGACTCAGGGAGAAGCGCACTTTCGGGGTATAGTTACAATGTCATCTATTAAGAGAGCTCGTAGCAAGGGGGAAAACACTTGAGTAATTTTATTACAATTGAGCAGTTTGAAATCGATAAATATATTGATTGATCGTTGAAGCTAATTAAATACTATGTTATTGCGATTATCGTTCAATGAGTTTGGACAGATGATAGGAAAAAGAGAGTGAGTCGTTGTCCTTCTACATTGGAGCCTGTTTGTCGAGGCGTGATCCCTATCGTCTTTGCCCAACGACGGTAGCGTAACCCCAAAACCGACTCCTTTGAAGGAAAGATTATGGGGACGAGCTTACGGTATGTTAATTATATATTTATTGAAAGTTGTAGTATGACCCTTAAATTTACTAAATTGTTATGTTATATGCGTATAGACTACCTTCTTGGAGGTCTTGACCTCACAAAGAAGAAGTAAATATTGTCATGAAGTGGAGTAATGGCCAAGAATTTCCGGACTTGGTTGCGGTAACACACGAGATCCTAAACCGGTCTTTACTCGGCTAGTCCGCCTCTCACAGCGTGTCGAAATAACCTATGGTGGCTCCATCTTTGGGAGGAGTTTGTGAAAGCGAGCAATGGAGGATGATTTCGGGTAAAATTGATCAATGTCATTTCCTCAATTTCTAATGCCCTAAGTTTTTTCAGGTTTTATCATATTTCTATTATCTGTAGGATCGAAGCAAAAAAAATCGCGTTCAAGCCAAGTCGATAGAGGCGCGATATCGTGGATCCAACAAAGGTTATGCACGAATAAGAGAAAATATGGTGAGATCAAAATCCTAACTTTTAATTTTTTTTTATATATTCACTTTTAATATATCTAATAAAGGGACACGTTCATCACTATCGTGAAAAGAGGAAAAAGAGAAAAAATTTGGAGAGAGTGAGCCTATTGTTACCCGTTTAAACTTATTTCAGACTACCAGAAAGGGTCGAGATGGGAATATTCACGATCCCAATGCACAACGCATCATCGAAGAAGTGGTAATCTATCCATTAATTTATCTTTCAATTACAAACTATTATTTATAAACAAATAATTAAATAATAATCTTTTGTTTTTGTGATTCAGGGGCGTCTATCTCGCACCATGACCTTTGGCGACATTCGCATGATCGGCCCCGATGATCTGTTTTGATTGGCGCTATGGCTCGCCCGAGCATCCCGACGCCACGGAGTGTCGGATATGGCGTGGCGAACATCTTTAGCAATGGCACCTGGTCTTCAAGCCATGAATATGATGGGTATACTAACGAACGAAAGTTACCAAGTTGACTAAAGATGTGGAACGTTTGAGGTCTGAGAAAAGATCGAGCCACGGAATGTCGTCGAGTGGAGCAAGTTGTGAACATAGTGTCGCTAATGCTATGTTTTCAACTAACCCTAGGGACGACTTTATTGAGGCACTTCAAAAACGTCTCACGGTGCATCGATATGCATGTCTCACATTTGTTTTAATTAAAGACTAGTGTATCAAAATTTTCTAACTAAATATCTTATTCGAACGACCCAACGACCTTTTTTACACATATCTGGAGGATCCCGACGGTTGGTGGCCCGCAGAGCTCATTACCCGACAGCTCCCATGGAATGATTCATGGTCATCCCATCACTCCTGGTTTCGTGAGGGTCACACTCGATGTACCGTGTCGGAGAGGAGGATTCACCATGTGCCAAAACCAATCGATGAAGCCGTCCACGGTCGGACAATGATCGGGCACTTCATCGAATGGCCGAGCAACTTGGTCTCTAGCACCATGAGGGTAAAATATTTGTTATTAAAGTTCATTATCTTATTTGTGGTTCTAAATAATATTATAAATTAATTGTAGAATCTGCCGACCCACATGAGGCTAAATCAAGGGACTCATTTGCTCTAAGACTTGGTTATCCCATGATTTGGAGACTTAGATCACAATGATCATTTACTGATCTAGGGTGCACCGGATGGTATCGTCTAATGCTTTTCGATATAAATCACGGTTCCCATGCTTGCTCACTTTCATCGAGAATACTTTCCAAGAATTCGTCGAATGAGGAACATGTGTCTTGTGAAGTCTTGAATGACGAGTGGTTGAGTGCAACCACCATAGCCCTTTTACCTCGGTATGTGTTTACTAATTCTCAATATTCACTTTCTCAGATAGTTTAATTTTCTTTTTAAATATTAATTAAGCGTATATATGTTGGTTAAAGATATTTGGGTGAGCTATATCTCTCCGAGAGATAACCGAAAGCAAGTGGAATGTACTCATTCGTCTCCCCAAGTGTCTTGCATAATGGGTGATAGGTACATACCATGGATGAGTTCGTTAATCACATCTTTGAATCTAACCGGGAGCGATCATCTCATTTTTGGCCAACAAATGTGGGGTGAGTGATAAACATTTTGTTAAAATTTGTATTCATGTTTATAATATTTTCACATATATATGCTAAATTTGCAGTTAATTTTAATACTCTCAATATAATATAGGAACCATTGGGTCTTTGGTCGCCATACAACATGAATACATTAAGTGTGTATTTTATGGACCCGGCTTTCGTGATGGAGTTTATTCTAATCATACGATCGTTTCATATATGGAAGCGTAAGTTCATTTTTAATATTCTATACAATGATTTTTTTTACTTTTAAAATTATGCATATTTAATCTATTTTTATTTTTTAATTATAATAATAATAGTGTGATGACGATGTATCGAGTCGCCCTTGAGTCAAGCTCAAGATCCAGGTTAAATAAAGTGATCTGGATTAATATTAAGGTAAATTTAATTTAGTAAATTATCAAACTAATTAATAGAAAGAAATCATAATTGTAATACGCTATTATATTGTTAATCAACAGGTTCCGAGGCAACGAGATAATGACCATTGTGGACATTTTGTTTGTTGCTTTATAGAAGATATAATCCGCGCTTCTATAACGAACATTTCTCCCAATGTAAGTCAATTATTGATTTATTTAAATTATTATTGATTGAATAAAAATTCATACTATATTGAATGATTCGTTGTTTGCAGTTTGTCCATGAACGTGAGCTCAAGTCTTACTCTAAGAAAAGATCGAGAAATGGAAAAAACGATTGACGGGTACCTTTACAATCGTTTCTTATATTCATCTGATCAATATTGAGGAATGTTGTTTGAAATATTGGTAGCATGTAATTAAATTATATATTTGTGATGATATATATTTCATGTTTTTGGTGTATTGGACGTATGTTTATGATTGTATGTTTATATATTTCGATGTTTTGGTATATATATGTGGTTTATAGTTTTATTATAGGGTTTTTGGTTTATGTTATATGGTATTGGACGTATATATAAGTTTTATTATATGGTATTGGACGTATATAGTTTTATTATAGGATTTTTAAAATGTAAATTAATAATTAAAAAAAAAAATATTGGACATGGGTTTTCAAATCATTGTCTATGTAAAGTAAAAACAAATAAAAAAATATATATCATCTTGGACAATTTATCAACCGCTGTCCAATATAAAACTTCAAAAGCGGTTAAAACCGCTGTCCAAATCTTTTCTTGGGCGGGTTTTTATCATTATCCAAGCTTAGACGATTGATGCTTGGAGAGCTATTATAACCGCTCTCCAAGGTCATTTTTCACAAATTGTCCAAGACCAAATGTGTATTAGTGACAAAACAGAAAAAGTTACTCCCATGATTTAATTCGAAAGGATATTTTTTAAAAAGTCGCTGCAAAACAAAACAGAAAAAGTTACTCCCATGATTTGTGTTATATATTATAAGAGAAAACATATGTTCACTACTACACATTTGAGCTTGCACAGCTGCACTTGGACAGCCCTTTTTCAAAAAAAATCTCCAAGTAAAAGCTTGGAGAGCGGTTTATAAAAAAAAAAAAAAAAAAAAAGGCGGTTTTCAAACCATTGTCTAATACTTGCACAAAATGTTAGTAAATCATTGTCTAAATAAACTTTTGGACAGCGGTTAATAACACTGTTTTTTTTTTTTTTTCTATATATATACATATATGAACCGAGACCTAGCTCTCAGACTTCATTAATTTCTTTCTCTCCAATTTCCTCACCCCCCAAAATCGCCACAAAAACCGAAGACCAAATTGCCGCCGTAAATTGGTTTCCTTCAACCAAATCGTCACCGCTTGTTGACACCTCTAGCAAATAAATCGTCGGCTTCTCCCTCTCCCCAAATCGTCATCGCCCTCCCTCCCTCTCCTACTTTGTTCTTCTCCCCCCCCTCCCTACTCCTCCTCTCCTTCATAACACTTAGTTGGTACAGTAGATTGTACATCTGGTTCCTTTTTTTTTATTGTCTGCAAGTTTTTATCCTAATTGTTTTTAGGGTGAAAATGTTTGCATATAGAATTGTTATGTATGATAGTGTCAAATTTGTGTATTATTTTGAGTTAGTTCACCTTCCTTGGCAGTGTCCATTGATCTCCATATGAATCTGTCTTTTTTTCTTTTTTTTTTACAAAGGTTTACTTCTAAACAAGTGATCAGTTTTATTTTAATCCTTATTTTAATCCTTATTCATATTATATATGTTGCTCTTGTTGTTTTTTGAACTGAACTAATCTTGTTGTTTATAACACTTAGTTTTGTTTATATTATATATGTTGCTCTTTTTTTTAGCTGAAATATTATATTTTGCTCCATACCACTTAGTTGCTCTTGTTGTTTATATTACTGGTCTACTTCAGAAGACAATGTCATTCAAGCCTAATACACATGTGTTCATAGTATAAGA
This sequence comes from Stenogyne calaminthoides, assembly GCA_037126765.1. Taxonomy (NCBI): domain Eukaryota; kingdom Viridiplantae; phylum Streptophyta; class Magnoliopsida; order Lamiales; family Lamiaceae; genus Stenogyne; species Stenogyne calaminthoides. The sequence goes on along the minus strand of JBBCBC010000029.1, from coordinate 1,615,144 downwards.
GTATGCTATCAACTGAAATTTTAATTTATAAGTAGATGTATCATGTATACTGCATAGATAGTTCTTATCATGTATGAAACATCCGGTTGTGAATATTGTTTGTTTTTTGTTTATTAAATGTTGTTTCTTCTGCTTTACAGGATCATGTCTCGTTTGCCATATCCCGGAGATGATGGAGATCATGGCGCATATGATCATGGTGCATATGATGACTTGAGAGAGTGTGACACTGATACTCCCAACACCACTAAGCGACTCCGGGAGAAGCGACTTCGAGGGTATAGTTACAATGTCATCTATTAAGAGAGCTCAGAGCAAGGGGAAAACACTTGAGGTAATTTTATTACAATTGAACAGTTTTGAATCGATAAATATATTGATTGATCGTTGAACCTAATTAAATACTATGTTATTGCGCTTATCGTTCAATGAGTTTGACACAATAGGAAAAAGAGAGTGAGTCGTTGTCCTTCTACATTGAGTTCTTTGTCACAAGAGCGTGATCCTATCGTCTTTGCCAGACAAGGACTGGCGTAGCCCCAAACTGACTCCTTTGAAGGAAAGATTATGGGATGAGCTTACGGTATGTTAATTATATATTTATTGAAAGTTGTAGTATGACCCTTAAATTTACTAAATTGTTATGTTATATGCGTATAGACTACCTTCCTTCTTGACCTCACAAAAAGAAGAAGCAAATATTGTCGCAAGGTGGAGTAATGGCCAAGAATTTCCGGACTTGGTTGAGAAGTAACACACGAGATCCGGAAATCGGGTCTTACTCGGCTAGTCCGCCTCTTACAGACGAAATAGCCCTTTGGTGGCTCCATACTGGGAGGAGTTTGTGAGTAGAGCTATGGAGGATGATTTCGAGGTAAAATTGATCAATGTCATTTCCTCAATTTCTAATGCCCTAAGTTTTTCAGTGTTTATCATATTTCTATTATCTTTTTGCAGATCAAAGCAATAAAAATCGCGTTCAAGCCAAGTCGATAGAGGCGCGATATCATGGATCCAACAAAGGTTATGCACGAATAAGAGAAAATATGGTGAGATCAAAATCCTAACTTTTAATTTTTTTTTATACATTCACTTTTAATATATCTAATAAAGAGACACGTTCATCACTATCGTAGAAAGAGGAAAAAAAGAAAAATTTGGAGAGAGTGAGCCTATTGTTACCCGTTTCGACTTATTTCAAACTACCAGAAAGGGTCGAGGCGGAAATATTCACGATCCCAATGCACAACGCATCATCAAAGAAGTGGTAATCTATCCATTAATTTATCTTTCAATTACAAACTATTATTTATAAACAAATAATTAAATAATAATCTTTTGTTTTTGTGATTCGGGAGCGTCTAGCTCGAGACCATGACGCCGACATTCGCATGATCGGCCCCGATGATCTGTTTGGGCCAGCTATGGGTCGCCAGAGCATCCCTACCGCTTCATGAGTGTCGGATATGGCGTGATTTAAGACATCTTTAGCAATGGCACCGGTCTTCAAACCATGAATATAGTGGGTATACTAACGGAATGAGTTGCCAAGTTGGCTAAAGATGTGGAACGCGTTAGGTCGAGAAAAGATCGAGCCACGGAATGTCGTCGAGTGGAGCAAGCGATGAACATAGTGTCGCTAATGCTATGTTTTCATTAACCCTAGGGGCGACTTTATTGAGGCACTTCAAAACGTCTCACAGTGTCGGATATGCATGTCTCACATTTGTTTTAATTAAAGACTAGTGTATTAAAATTTTCTAACTAAATATCTTATTGAACGACCCAACGACCTTTTGCTACACCATATCGGAGGATCCCGTCGGTTGGTGGCCCACAGTGCTCGTTACCAGCTCCCATGGAATGATTCATGGTCATCCCATCCTCCCTGGTTTCGTGAGGGTCACACTTTCGATGTACCCGCATTCGTTAAGTGTGAGGAACATGTCTTGTGAAGTCTTGAATGACGAGTGGTTGAGTGCAACCACCATAGCCCTTTACCTCGGTATGTGTTTACTAATTCTCAATATTCACTTTACGTATAGTTTAATTTTCTTTTTAAATATTAATTAAGCGTATATATGTTGGTTAAAGATATTTGGGTGAGCTATATCTCTCGAGATAACCGAGCAAGTGGAATGTACTCCTTCCGTCTCCCCCAAGTGTCTTGCATAATGGGTGATAGGCAGTGCAGACCATGGATGGGTTAGATTAATCACATGTTGAATCTAACGGGAGCGATCATCTCATTTTTTGGCCAACAAATGTGGGGTGAGTGATAAACATTTAGATTAAAATTTGTATTCATGTTTATAATATTTGCACATATATATGCTAAATTTGCGATTAATTTTAATACTCTCAATATAATATAGGAACCATTGGGTGCTTGTCGCCATACACATGAATACATTAAGTGTGTATTTTATGGACCCAAACTAAGTGATGGAGTTTATTCTAATCATACGATCTCGTTTCATATATGGAAGCGTAAGTTCATTTTTAATATTCTATACAATGATTTGTTTTACTTTTAAAATTATGCATATTTAATCTATTTTTATTTTTTAATTATAATAATAATAGTGTGATGACGATGTATCGAGTCGCCTTGAGAGTCGAGGCTCAAGATCCGTGTTAAATAAAGTGAATCGGATTAACATTAAGGTAAATTTAATTTAGTAAATTATCAAACTAATTAATAGAAAGAAATCATAATTGTAATCGTGATTATATTGTTAATCAACGGGTTAGAACTAACGAAGATAATGACCATTGTGGTCATTTTGTTTGTTGCTTTATAGAAAAGATATAATCCGCGACCAAATAACGAACATTCCTCCCAATGTAAGTCAATTATTGATTTATTTAAATTATTATTGATTGAATAAAAATTCATACTATATTGATTGATTCGTTGTTTTGCGGTTTGTCTATGAACGTGAGCTCAAGTCTTACTCTAAGAAAAGATGGAGAAATGGAAAAAACGATTGATTCGGGTACCTTTACAATCGTTTCTTTATATTCATCACGATCAATATTGAGAGAATGTTGTTTGAAATATTGGTAGCATGTAATTAAATTATATATTTGTGATGATATATATTTCATGTTTTTGGTGTATTGGACGTATGTTTATGATTGTATGTTTATATATTTCGATGTTTTGGTATATATATGTGGTTTATGGTTTTATTATAGGATTTTTGGTTTATGTTATATGGTATTGGACGTATATATAAGTTTTGGTTTATAGTTTTATTATAGGATTTTTAAAATGTAAATTAATAATTAAAAAAAAGATATTGGACAGCGGTTTTCAACCGCTGTCTATGTAAAATAAAAATGAATTAAAAAAAATATATATCAGCTTGGACAGCGGTTATCAACCGCTGTCCAAGCTGAAACTTCAAAAGCGGTTAAAAACCGTTGTCCAAGTGCTTTTCTTGGACAGCGGTTTTTTATCAGCTGTCCAAGTTTGGACAGCTGATGCTTGGAGAGCGGTTATAACCGCTCTCCAAGGTCATTTTTCACAGCTGTCCAAGCCCAAATGTGTATTAGTGGCTACTTTAAGAATAAATATTTATCACCGTAAAAAATGTAACACGTGCTTATCATTTTCAGTAACACATAAAATATTGGAAATTGTGTTACTATATGGACCACAAAGGTATTAACGTACACTACAAAAAAGACGTGTTTTAACGACGGACATTAGCGACGGTTAACCAGGCCGTCTCTAATAGCGACGATTTTGCCGACGGTTTTAGTCAAACCGTCAAAATCAGAACATTTAGCGACGGATTGTAAAACCGTCGGCGTCAGCGACGGTTTACCGACGGTCCATCGACGGAGAGTCTGAATCGACATTATTAGCGACGGTCTTAGCGACGGTATTCACAAAACCGTCGCTATACTTTGTAGAAAAAGAGATACGCCTGTTGGGAGGAGATCCACCCGTTGGGAGGCGGTGTCATTAATTTTGATAGACTTTAGCGACGGACTTAGCGACGGTTTTTTGAAAACCGTCGCTAAATCCAAATCTATAAATACACGGTCAGCCTGCTGTTGGGGAAATCGGGGTGCCCGAATCTATTCGAGATGATTATTTAAATACATATTTAAATTAAACAGTTAATTACTAGCATGAATTAATCCTAAATTAATTCAACATAATAATAAACAACATGCATACACATAATTCACGAAAATCCTAAACATGCGGAACTAGGAGTTACGGAATTACTAACCTCTTGATGAATCAAACGGATGAATCAACCCAAGAGCTTTCCCAAATATATTCCCAAAGTCCACGTGCGTTATCTTGTGGGAAGATTTCAACGAACGATTTTAATGGAGAGAAAATAAAATATTTTGCTACCACCTTTGTGGATCTAATATTTCCAACACATGGAATTGCACTTGGGAATGAAGAGCTCATCCCCTATAAATAGGGAGGAGGGGGGACAAAAATTAGGGTGAAAAATAAGGGAGAAAATCTTTTCTTGATCTCCAAGAAATCTTGAATATATCTCATATATTCTTTTCTCCTAAATTAAATTTTCTATAAAAATCTCCTTCCCCTCTTCTACCTTGATATTTTCGAAAATTACAATAAATAAGGAGTCAAGATTTGACTTCTTGAATTTATGGGATAATTATGTATTCCTACAATAATTATCTCTTTCCATAAAATATCTACAAGAAAATCAAGACAATCTTTCCTTCCTTTATTTATACAATTTTTTTGAAAATTATAGCTTGGAAATTAGGCAAGAATATTTTCTTCTCTCTCTCATTAATTGGACTTTATTTTGGGCTATTTGGGGGGCCTTTAGGAGAGTTAAGATTGGACCTCCAATGGACTATGAAGCTATAATATTTTGGGCCAAATATTATTCAAGTCCATTAATATTAATTTACTCCACTATAAAATTAATATTGAACTATCCATCTTAACCATATTACGATTTCACATGTAACATGGTTCCCGGTCATTATTTCCCGCGTTTAAGATTATCTTAGTCCATTAATTAATTAAGCAACTGAACAAGCTTTATATTAATTAATATATTTGTCCTTGGAGTAAAGACAACTCAACATTATTATCCATGCCGGAAATAAATTTCCACTTGCAAGATTTGGCATGATAAAGGATATGAGCCCACCAAGGGGACAAATCAAGCAAGACGTACTTGCACGCGATTCTCCGTATTAAATGTCAGCAATCGTCATGTAATTAATAATATTGCACAAGATATAAGGTATCGAATTGCATTGACTCTCTTCCCATCATAAGTCAAAGCAATAGTTATTAATCTCACACGATCCTATTTAAGGGACGGATATTAAGAAACAACGCACCACTGAGGTCTAATTCTTGTATATCCAGTACCGAAGAATTTGTCCTCCTGTAGGTCCTCATTCAGCGCACCTAAATGCACTAGTGTGATCCCTTGGTCAAGACAGTCCAATCTGGGTCTCACACTTCAACCGTTCATGATGGTTCGTTCATTTCCATCTGGGTTGTGAATTTGTACTTAATTACGAGGGTTGTTAATTTGATCTTCAGTGATCGGGTATCACCAAATTAACTACAACGTAATACGTACTATCTTATTGAACGGGTTTGCAATAAACATATTGTTGGGAGATGAATTTAATAAAAGATGTATGATTTTGATTAGATCCCAAAACCCCTAAGTATGACATGATCAGAATGATCTTGATAGTTGAGTCAAGATTCAGTTCTAGAGTATTCAAGATGTTATCTGCAAAATGTATAGTTAGCAGATATAGATCGGAATAGGTTAAAGACTCAAGAACTTCGATGCTTCCGAAGAAAAGTTTATCAAGACTCAAGAAGAAATCGAGATATCAAGACTCGTGATCTCGAAAATCAAGACTCAACATGAAGACTTCGATATATCGATCCGATATCGCTAAAAGACTCGTAAGACTCGAAGACCACAAGACTCGAAGACTCAAGACTCAAGACTCAAGACGCCAAGACTCAAGACCACGAAGACTCGAAGACTCAAAATGCAAGATCAAGATCGAGAATCAAGATCAAGAATATCATGGCACAAAGAATTATCAAGACTCAATAATGTCTTTAATGCTCAAGATATAAAATCAATGTTCCGAGGCAATCAATATATCTATCTCAAGGATGCACATCGGTAGAAGATCGCGATTCCTTACATAATAGATATTTGCCAAGACATTCAAATGCAGATAAAAGGAACTAAGTCAGAAGTGTTGTTAAGGTTATATCAAACTCAGAGTTTGTAACCAAAAGAGCCGTTGAAGGTGTCTACCTTTAACCGAGACAAAAGTCAAAAAGAGGAAGACAAAGATCATGCCATCATCCGACGGCGACAAAGGATGTGTCGAAAAAAGATGTCGATGATGTAAAAAGTTCCAGACTGCAAAAAAAGTGAAGACCGGCTACATGAAAGGCTATTGCCTAAAACATGTTAGGGAGTTTCAAACCCTAAATATAGCCGTTCCTCACACACCATAAGAGGAAACTCACGAAGCTATCTCTCCAACGGATAGTTTTCAAAAGTAACCTTGGTGTATGCCTATAAATCTTTGGTGACCCTCTACATTGTAAGGTTACGAAAATTTATACGCAACTCAAGAGCTCAAACTTATTCTTGCAAAAAGTTAAAGCACTCGAATAACTTAGAATTTCCCAAGTGCTTCTATATTGAAGAGAGCTCACTATACTAAGCCTAGCTTGATAAGATTTATCCAAAGCTTAGTCGAGATATCCTAACCCTTTGCATTGTACTTCATTTTAAAGGATATCTCATCCTAGTTGGAAACCAACCGAGAAACCCCAAACCCTTGAGAAGGTAGTTGGAGTGTGTTTGTTGGTGAGAAGAGTTGTAAAGAGTTAGTAAACTACGGCGGAGTAGTCGAAAAACTCTAGAGGAGAAGTTAGTAAGCTCTGAGGGTAGTCCGAAAGCTTGTTTGTGTTTGAGTAAGTAAACTACGGAGGTAGTCGAAAAGCTCAAGGTCGGGTTGAGTAAGTAAACTACGTGGAGTAGTCGAAAAACTCGTAGGCGAGTTGAGTAAGTAAACTCGCGAGGTAGTCAAAAAGCTTCGAAGTGTTTAGTGAATTTCTCTCGAGGATCGCAGAGAGGGGCGTAGGAGCTTGAGTCTCGAACCACTATAATTGATGTGTTGTTTATTGCTTTCCTTATCCGTATTAACATTGCATTGACTTGATTTTGAAAGCATACTTTTCACTGATATTCAGTTGGAATCAATCCACTGAAGTTGCATAACTGAAATCACAGCCTAATCATTATTTCATAAAGGGAAGGTTTTCAGCAAAGCTTAAAAACGAGTATAAACTAAGGGACAACCATTTCGCGCGACTGGGTAGCTAGAATAGATAGTTACCAAACTGAACTTACTCTTCTGAGGGTTCAGTAAGTTAGTTATCTGATCCAAGCAACTCAGGATCTCTGACACTCGGGACTCGGTTGGGATTATCGAGGGTATCTCGAAAAGTAGCTTCGGGATCACCGTCTCGATGAGACTTTGACTCGAGCGATCTGTGCTTCTCGAAACCTAACCTTGAGGATTATCGACCCAAGTGACCTCGAAGAAAAAAAAGTTTTAAAAACATTGAACACGTGTATTCCCCCCCCCATACACGTGTAAGACTCGTTTGCACCGGGACTAACAAGTGGTATCAGAGCAGTGGTTCAACTTGACCACCTGCTTTGTTGACCAGAGTTTTATTTTCAAAAATACTTGTGATCTATCTGAACTAATCTTATTTGCTGAATTTTTTTTTTTCAAAAGATCGGATAAAAATGTCTTCTAAAAAAACTTCCCATGTTCTCGATTGGAGAACTATGATCTATGGAGATCGAGAATGCGAGGCTCATCTCAGATTCAAACATGAGCGTATGTGGAGAGTGGTCTCTCAAGGACCATTCCAATTTCTTCGTGGTGAATCCCAGAGAGCGAAGAAGATGAGAGAATTGATCCTAGAGCGAAATTTCCTAAGTCGATGACCAACCTGACTCTGAGGAGAGAGAAAGTTAGTCAATCTAGACTACATTGCTAAAGACACACTATACAAAGACAATTAATGATGGTGTGATGGGAATGATCTCTCAACGTAATCTTTGCTAAAGAAATATGAGATACACTAATGAATGTGCCAAGGCACGATCATATAAAAAAAAAACAAACTTTCAAATTGGCAATTGGAAAGTTTGATAGTTTTGAAATGGATGATGGTGAATCAATAGACAAATTGGAAGTAAGATTCACTAGCATCATGAATGATCTAAATGCACTTGGAAAGAAATATCCACAAAGAGAAGTTGCATTGAAAATTCTTAGAGGTCTTTCTAAGAAATGGGATATTCATGCGCAAAGGTGATTGAAAACACCAAGAACATTAATTCAATGCCATACCAACAAGTCTTCTCTCGAAATAAGGCCCGTGAATTTGCAATTGATAAGAAATCCAAAAAGGTCGACAAAGAAAGATGATTCATCATCTAGTAAGAATGTGGCTTTAAAAGCCAAAGATAAAACACAGAAACTAGAGAGTTCGAGAACTCCCATGCCAAAAATCGAGGATGAGCTTGAGGAAAAGCTAAAGACGATGGCAAGGAGGTTTGACAGACTTAATAGTAGATTTGGAAAATACAAAAGCTATTACAAGAACCACAAGTACCAGAAGAAACCTGAGGACAGATCAACTGAGAAGAAGAAAGACCTGAAAGCTGAGGGATCTTCATCCAAAAGAAAGGACTCCAAGTCCAAAGAAGAAAGTGATCAGGATGATGATACCAACAGATGCTATAATTGCCAAAAGAAAGGTCACTTCCAAATGATTGTCCGAATTGAGTGCTAAGGAGAAGAAGAGAAAGACAAGCTAAAAGAGACAAGAAGTTCTCTAGCAAAAGGGGCATGGTTGCGAAGAAGAACATTCCGAGGAGGGATCTAGCTCTTCGATGATGAGATATTCTCGAACGAAGAAAGTGATGACATCTGTCTGATGGCCATTGAGGAGGTAAACTCTTCTTTCTCTGTTGTTGCTCCTACACTAGCACAAGAGTTTTCAAGTTCCACTGAAAATAGTCATTTTGACCTGATGGATTCTTTTGAGAATCTGATGAAGGACTATGCTGTTTTACAAGAACTGCTAAATAGAACTCAAGAGCAGAATAAGGAACTGAAAGCTGAAAATCTAAAATGGAAAGACTCTAGCAATACTGAAATCACTTCTCAATTAATGGGAGCTACTGATGAACTGGATGTTCTGAAAGTACAACTCTCAGAGAAAGAGAAGTTGATAATGTCCCTAACTGAAAAGCTAGAGAAATCCACTGAAGAGATTCAGCTAATCAGGACTAAGTTCAATGACCTCTCTGAGAAGCATGAAACTCTACAAAACTGTGAGGATAGTGCACAAAAGAAGTTAACTCTATTGAATAAAGCATCTAATGTAATAGATGAAATTCAGAGTTACCAGAGATCTGCCACTATAAAATCTAGATTGGGATACATTCCAGGGGGAACCTCACAAGGTCATCCCGAATCTTTGCATCAAGTAGCAAGAAGACAATCTTTGTAAAACCAAAAGCACCTACACTTCAAACTGAAGAAAGGCCCAAGGTGTTAGACAAGGGTAAAGGACCTATGGTCTCAAAGAAACCGAATGATCGGGTTAGAAAGCCCCAAACCTCGGTGAAGGCTAGAAAACCCGAAAGCAAATATTGAAAAGTTTCAAAAGTATTTCAAAGCCTCGGGATAAGAATGCAAACCCGAAAGGCTCCACATCAAACCATCGAGAGGAATCCTCGGATGAGAAACACTCAAAAGAGAGACATTCTCAATCCCAGAAGAGACCAAGTCCTCAATTACCTTGAAAGACCAGATTTCAAAGATGCATAACAACTGAACCTCACTTGCCTAAGGGTAAAGGTTATCTGAACCCGAAGTCATCAAAGATTTAGACCGGCTGCACAAAAGCCTAAGCATCTGAACAAAAGGCCTGAACCAAAGAAGAATTCAAAAGCCCATATTCATGCTAAAGCTAGCACACATACACAGAAAACTGCTAAGGTACCCAGAGTAGTAGATGTGTATGTTGATGTTTATGGAAGACAAATTAGCCACTCTAAAGTGATTAGAGTTGTCAGGCAGATTTGGATTCCGAAAGGTACATCTAACCTTGTAGGACCCTACACAAATTGGGTACCTAAGAATTGATATGTTTTTCAGGAGGAAAACAAGGGCACTAAGCTGATAAAAGATCACATAAAGACCGATGAAAGAGAGATGAAAAAGGCCCCGATGTATGGTATCTTGACAAAGGATGTTCAAGACATATGACAGATTCAAGAAGATACTCAAACTATATGTTGAACAAAGAGGCCCACAGATCACTTTTGGAGATAACTCCAAGGGACAGACTGAAGGATATGGAACTTTGGAAATCGACTCAGTTCATATCCATGGTGTTTCATATGTATCTGGATTGAAGCATAATTTGCTTTCAATTAGCCAATTCTGTGATAAAGGTTTTAATGTTGAGTTCTCTAAGAACTTATGTTTTGTGAAAGATGATACATCACGAAAAGTTTCTTGGACCGGTACAAGAAAAGGGAATGTGTATCTTCTTTGATTGAGTTCAACTCCTAAAGATACATGTTTGGTTGCTAAAAAGTTCCACGCAGATACCCAGTTGGTTATGGCATAAAAGAATGAATCACCTAAATTTCAAAACCCTGAACAAGCTTGTAAGATTAGCTCTTGTAAGAGGGTTGCCTAATGAAGTATTCAGTAAGGAACATATTTGTGATGCGTGCCAGAAAGGAAAACAGATAAGAGCATCATTTAAAAGCAAAGAAGTAGCAGGGTGCAAAAATGATGAAGCAGAAGAACCTTGCCCCAAAGCGCAGAAGATTGGTGGTTCTCACCGATGAAGATGGCAGTGAATCGAAAGATATTCAACCTGAGGGCCAAACCGCTCAGAATTCGCCATTGCAAGTTTTGGCTCAAGTTATTTCTAAGGCACAAGAACAGACTGAGGAGCAGGTCTTCTCTGAGGTGCTTGAGACATCTCTAAGTTCGCATAAAATTTCTCGGAAATTTTCAAAGGAACTCAGCCCCTCGAGATTCCCTCTTGAAGAAGTGCTTGGCTTAGACAGCCAGAAGAGCCAACTCGAGTCGATCCAAGATGTGCAGGCTCGGTCAAGAGCCAACTCGGACTCAACTGAAAGTATATGCCCACCGGGCCTCGAACCCACTCGGATGTAAACCGAGGACGATTACACATTCGAGATCTTGTTGAGACTCGGGGAGCGAATATTCTTGATGAACTCTTGAGTGATCTACTGCTTGATCCCTCAGCTGATGCCTCAACTGAACCAGAGAGTCCGAGATGGAAGAAGGGCGAGGCTGAAGAAGGAGAGTGGAGGAGCAAGGGGGAACGGTTCATTCTTGATCGCTACCACGAAGCTCAAATTCATACCCCGATCTGCAAAGATGTCTTCTTGATTAAGAACGACCAGTGTTCATCCTCAATCGAACTCTTCCAGAGATGCTTGATATTGCTTTGCATTCAGAGGGGGAAGACTGGTGGAATGAGGAAACATCTTTTCGACCGACTTCTCGTGGTTCGTGAGGACAAAGCTCGGGATGAAAAACTCCGATTTTGATGAGCTGGTTCAGAGGAAGGTAGCTGAGAGGAGAGCGATGGAGTTGGTGCCCCGAGCAGCCGAGAACCAAATCTCAAGATGGAGATGGGGACCAACAGGAGATGCTGAGGACCACTCTCATATGGAAAAGGAGACTTCGTGTCGATCAACTTTGAAATTGGTCAACCTCGGATCGAAGTTAAGACTTTTCAGTACCTTTTGCACTATTAACAATTATGCCAAAGTTACTGAAAGTTCTATCTTTAATTCTGAATTGTCTGATAAACAAACTGAGGCTCAGTTGGAGACTGGAGCTCAGGATGAAGCTGAAGCTCAGGATGATCAATCGCCTGGAAGGTGCGAAAGGTTCCTGAGATTGACCTCACTCCCTTGATGGAAAAACTTGAGAAGGTTGAGCCAATGATGATCAAGATTGCTCACATGGAAGAAACATTGGCCAACCAAGCTCAGAAGATGGATGGTCTTAGTCATTCTTCAGAACTGGTGCTAATCCAAAACACTCTGACCTCACAGATGACCTCCATGGAAGAAAAGCTGAATGAAAAGCTGAAGGGAGTCAAGACTGAGTTGAGTGCTGAAATGAAACAGAAGCACCAGGAGTCAACTGCATTTCTAGAGGTGAAATTGGCAGAGAGGAATGAAGTGTTGATTAAATTTGTTGTTGAGGAAATGAGCTCAGTGCTCATGACCAAGATGACAGAGATGCTTAAGGAGGCTCTCTCTGGCCAGTTTGCCCATTTATCTGAAGAATTTTCTGTGGCTAAGAACCACATCAGGAGGATGGAAGATGAGCAAGATCAGATAGCGGGAGAGATCCGTTGTGTGAGCAAAGAACAATATCACATGGACACAGCACTCTCCAGACTTCTTCCAAATTACGGTGCCAAGAAGGGGGAAAAGGAAGGTGAAGACCTCAGGAAGTTCATGGCACGTACTTTGGAGAAGAAGGCTCAGAAAGATGCTGAAATGTTTAACCTATCCAAAGCCTTAAGAGAAGTCGAAGCTACTGAGAAGTTGAAGTTCGCTCAGGTGGAGAAGCCTATCTACACTCGAGTTTCTGAGCAAACAATGTTTGATGTTGCAAGAGAGAAACTGGGTGCTAGAGCAAAGGTTGGAGCAAGCCAGGCTGCTGCTGAATTGCCTATTAAGAGGAAAGCCTTGGGCGTTGTTCAACCTGTAAGCAAGCGTGCGAAGGCTTCTAAGTTAATCCAGAGAAAGCTGATTCTGGATGATGTTGAAGAATCTGAGTCTCAACCTCAGAAGAAAGTCTTCAACACAAGAGATGCTCTGAAGACACTCCAGATAGAACAAGCTAATAAAGCTGCTGCTTCGGTCTCAGGCGCATCTGTGATCAGAAAGAAGATAGACGAAGAGTAGAAGCAAAGGAGTGAATTCAAGAAGTTTGCGAGCAAGAGGAAAGGGACATCAAAAGCACTGAAGTGGCCCCACGTTGATAAATGGATGCCTATCAAACTCAACGATATGTGGGAAGAAGTCAAGAGAACCTTCTGGTTCTATTATGATGTGCTCAGGGAGTGGAGAGGGGAAAGCTCATATCAGAATGAAGCATTCATTGAATATCTCCTAACCTTCTATCCAAAGTATCTACAGAGTTGGATTAACCTTGCGGATGAAGGAGAGGTACAGATAGTAGCCCCCTGTCCATATTCCTACCCTCCTCCAAGACTTGGTAATGGCTTGGTAAATGAAAAGGCCATTACTCAATAAATTGCTCAGTATGCTGGTCAGTTGGGTTTAACAGGAAACAGTCCGGATATCATCAAGGAGAGAAATGAGCTGAAGAAGAGATTTTTTTTTAATGTTTGACACCGGAGGTGCCCGCTGATGAAGTTGAGAATGAAGCAAACTGAAGAGCAGAAGACTGAAGAGCCAAAATCTGAAGACTGAAGACTCAGAAGATTTTGTAATCTTTAATTTTTTGTCCTTTGATTTTGTTGATAAACTCATTGTAATCTGTAATAGTATACCAATCGTCAATTAAGTTTTATCATTTATGCTCAAAAGATAATATCTCATTATCTTATTTTCATGTCTTTTATTTTGATATGCCTGAATGAATGTCTCTGAACTAATTGTATGTTGATAAGGGAGAAATTGTTTGAAGATGAGGGAAATTGTTTAAGTATTTGGTAATGAACTACTTAAAGAGATTCATTACTGAAGAAATTGTTGATTGATTTAAATTGTTGAGAGTTTCACTGATTTAGGAAATTGTTGGGAGACATAACCAATCTTGTAATAGGATAAAACTGAAACCTGAGTATAGGTTATATGTTTGTAACAAGATAGGTTTTGGCATCATCAAAAAGGGGGAAATTGTTGGGAGATGAATTTAATAAAAGATATATGATTTTGATTAGATCCCAAAACCCCTAAGTATGACATGATCAGAATGATCTTGATAGTTGAGTCAGGATTCAGTTCTAGAGTATTCAGGATGTTATCTGCAAAATGTATAGTCAGCAGATATAGATCAGGATAGGTTCAAGAAGACTCAAGAACTCAAGACGCTTTTAAGAAACTGAAGTTTCAAAGATGAAACCGGAAGTTTCAAGACTCAAGAAGAAATCGAGATATCAAGACTCAAGATGATATCGAGTAATCAAGACTCAAAGATTAAGACTCAAAGATATCACCAAGACATCGCTAAAAGACTCGTAAGACTCAAGACTCGTAAGACGCCAAGACTCGTAAGACGCCAAGACTCCTTAAGACTCGTAAGACTCAAGACTCGAGAGACAAAATAAGACTCGAGAAGACTCTAAAGACTCGAAGACCACAAGACTCGTAAGACTCAAGATGCAAGATCAAGATCGAGAATCGAAGATCAAGAATATCGATGGCACGAAGAATTATCAAGACTCAATAATGTATCAATGCTCAAAGATAAAACCGAATGTTCCGAGGCATCAATATATCTATCTCAAGGATGCAATCTCGGTAAGATCGCGATTCCTTACATAATAGATATTTTCCAAGACATTCAAATGCGCATAAAAAAGGAACTAAGTCGGTGTTGTTAAGGTTATATCAAACTCGAGTTTGTAACCAAAAGAGTCGTTGAAGGTGTCTACCTTTAACCGGAGACAAAAAGTCAAAAAGAGGAAGACAAAGATCGCACCATATCGACACATCGACAAAGGATGTCATTTCAAAAAAGATGTCGATGTACAAAAGTTCCATCGCAAAAAAGTGAAGACCGGCTACATGAAAGGCTATTGCCTAAAACGTGTTAGGGAGTTTCAAACCCTAAATATAGCCGCTCTCACACACCATAAGAGGAAACTCACGGGCTATCTCTCCAATCGGATAGTTTTCAAAAGTAACCTTGGTGTATGCCTATAAATACTGGTGACCCTCTACACTGTAAGGTTACGGGAAATTTATACGCAACTCAAGAGCTCAAACTTATTCTTGCAAAAGTTAAAGCACTCGAATAACTTAGAATTTTCCAAGTGCTTCTATATTGAAGAGAGCTCACTATACTAAGCCTAGCTTGATAAGATTTATTCAAAGCTTAGTCGAGATATCCTAACCCTTTGCATTGTACTTCATTGTAAAGGATATCTCATCCTAGTTGGAAACCAACCGAGAAACCCCAAACCCTTGAGAAGGTAGTTGGAGTGTGTTTGTTGGTGAGAAGAGTTGTAAAGAGTTAGTAAACTACGCGGAGTAGTCAGAAAACTCTAGAGGAGAAGTTAGTAAGCTACAAGGGTAGTCTGAAAGCTTGTTTGTGTTTGAGTAAGTAAACTACGGAGGTAGTCCGAAAGCTCAAGGTCGGGTTGAGTAAGTAAACTACGTGGAGTAGTCAGAAAACTCAGGGCCGAGTTGAGTAAGTAAACTACGCGAGGTAGTCAGAAAGCTCAGAAGTGTTTAGTGAATTTCTCTGAGGATCAGAGAGAGTGGACGTAGGAGCTTGAGTCTCTGAACCACTATAATTGATGTGTTGTTTATTGCTTTCCTTATCTGTGCTTAACTGTTGCATTGACTTGATTTTGAAAGCATACTTTTCACTGATATTCAGTTGGAATCAATCCACTGATGTTGCATAACTTAAATCACAGTCTAATCACTATTTCATAAAGGGAAGGTTTTCAGCAAAGCTTAAAAACGAGTATAAACTAAGGGCCAACCATTCCGCACGACTGAGTAGCTAGAACAGATAGTTACCAAACTGAACTTACTCTTCTGAGGATTCAGTAAGTTAGTTATCTGATCCAAGCAACTCAGGATCTCTGACACTCAGGACTCAGTTGGGATTATCTGAGGTATCTGAAAGCAGCTCAGGATCAATGTCTCAGTAGACTTTGACTCAGAACGATCTGTGCTTCTCAGAACCTAACCTTCAGGATTATCTGACCCAAGCTGACCTCAGTAAGAAAAAGTTTTAAAAACACTGAACACGTGTATTCCCCCCCCATACACGTGTAAGACTCGTTTGCACCGGGACCAACACATATATAACATTCATTCATATTTAATGCAACAGTGATTAAATATTTATTTCAGCAAATAAATAAGAAACTTCAGTTTGATTATACAAAGTAAAAGCATACTTTTCAGTATAACCCCAACACCCGCCCATTTGTTTCAACAACCAAATCAGAAAGCAATACAAACAAGCCTCGTTCATCTGTATTCTTCGATATTCACGGTACTACTTTAATTATTTTTTTGTATATTTATTTATTTATATTTAATTTTATTTTATATAATATAATTAATATATAAATTTTATATTTTATTTAGATGGCTGACGTTCCTGCTTCATCCAGAAGGCCTACTTTGTTAATCAATATTGTTAATGGAGAGTAAGTGTTGTTGTTTTATACGATAATAATTGTATAATTAATTAATTTAATACAATAATTATTAATTATGTATTTATTTTTTAATGTGTTATAGTATTGTACCTGGTCACGAGGCTTCCTGTATAGCCAACGACGTCATTATGCGGGTGGGAATTGCTGTCAACGCTGATCGTTGGAAAAATGTGTCAACTGATCAGTGTCAATTGTATTTTGAGGAGTTTAAGGTATAAGATGTACTTAAAATATTTTATTTTAATATATATTGTTAAAATTAATTTAATTAATTATTGTATTATTTTTTAAATATAGAAACAAACTACGTGGAGTCCTGAGCTTGAGACCGATCAAGTTTACAAGGCATTTTGTAAAGTTGCTCGACATCGTTACCAAGACATAATGTACGGGTGGAGTATACAGTGGAGGGAAGACGGAGTGGATTTATCAGAAGAAATTGGGCACGAAGTTTGGGAGTCACTTGTAGTTGTTTGGATGGCAATTCCCTAGGATGTTATTTTAATTATGTTATGAACAATTTTTAATTTATGTTTTTGTTTTTAATTTTTAATTATCATTGAACAATTTTAATTTATGTTTTTTTTTAAATCATGTATTTAGCGACGGATTTAGCGATGGTTATTTAAAATTCCGTCACTAAACCGTCGCTATTAACGACGGATGTATCCGTCGCTTGACCGTCGCTAGTCCGTCGCTAAAATTTAAGAAAAACCAGGCAGCTCAGTCTGCTAAAATGTCGAAAACAAACAAAAACTTTCGAAAACCAACACCAAATTTTGTGTAGATAGAGGCGAAAATCGTTTTTTGAAGTGCATATTGTGTAGATGAAAGATATCTACCCTCGAGGACGATTTTACGGTAAGTTTTCACATTTCTACCATTTAAAAATATATATAGTGTAATGTAAATATATAATTGATAAGTTTGGTATTGACATATATTTTATTGATAGTTTATGTTAAATGAATATTGTGATCATAGCTAGATAAATATTGGGTGGATAGTTTATGTTAAATGAATGTATTTGATGTTATTTGATAGAAGAATATTTTGGATATTTACATATACAAACGAAACTCTGTCAAATTTTTTGTATGTTATTTGATAGAAGAATATATTTGAATATTTACATGTACAGACGAAACTCTGTCAATTTTTTTGTAAAATTAACATATTGATAATGATTTGAAACAGATGGAATATCTGAATCGTCAGTGGATGTATTCGACTCCTCGCTTATCAACAGAAGTATAAATATGGAGTTCTTGAATGAAGTTAATAACTTCATTCAATTTGCCATTAATCATGGTGCAACAAATTAAGAAGGTCGTATAAGATGTCCGTGTAGTGCAAAAAATGTCAAAACAAGTCATACAGAGAGACTGTTGATGTTCAGACACATATCATCATGAATGCTTTTGTTCCATATTACTACAATTGGACACTTCATGGTGAAGAGCGGTGGAATGTTGATTTCAATGACCTTGAAGTGTATTATAATACACGCGATGATCATGGATTCGATGATCTTGGAGTACAGTTCGAGCCACCTGTAGTGGATACACTGGATATGTATCATACGATGATCAGGGAAGCTGGTGGGATTCAAGATGAGGCTATGGAGGAGGAACCAAATGAGGAAGCAGCTAATTTTTACAGAATACTCAAAGCAGCTGACGAAGATCTGTATGATGGATGTCAAACTCACTCTCTGTTGTCATTCAATGCTCGACTCATGGCTATCAAGGCTGAGAACAAACTTTCTCAAAGAGCCTATAACCAGATTAGTAAGTTGATCAATGAGATATGTCCTCCCGTTAATAATGTGCCTATTACAGAATATCAAGCCAAAAATCTGTTGAAGAGTATGGGTCTACCAGTAGAGAGTATTGATTGTTGTATCAATAACTGCATGTTATTCTGGGGTAACGAAGAAGACGCGAATCTAGATAAGTGCAGATTTTGTGGGCACTCTCGGTACAAAGTACCGCGACGGAACTGGACTGACGGTCGAGGGAAGCAGAAAACGAAGAAGAAAATGGCAAATAAAATAATGTATTACCTCCCGATCATTCTTCGTCTTCAGAGACTGTATCAATCTAGTGCCACAACCAAAGATATGACATGGCATCATACAGAGACTGATCCTTATACCTTAGAGATGAGACACCCTGCTGACTTGATGGCCTGGAAACATCTTGACTAGGTATTTCCTATTTTTTCTGACGAACCTAGGAACATTCGGTTAGGTCTCAGCACTGATGGTTTTTGTCCATTTGGAATGCACAGTAAGCAGTATTCGTTATGGCCGGTTATATTGAATCCTTATAATCTACCTCTGTGGATGTGCATGAAGCCCCAAACGATGTTTCTCACGGTATTGGTACCTGGTTCAAAGAATCCAAAGGACAAACTAGATGTTTTCCTTCAGCCCCTGATAAGAGACTTAATACATCTGTGGGATAATGGAGTGCTGACATACGATGTATCAAGAAAGCAGAACTTCACGATGAGGGTTGCGCTGCTCTGGACGATCAGCGACTATCCTGCGTACTCCATGTTGTCCGGATGGAGGACGGCTGGGAAACAAGCATGTCCTTACTGCATGGAGGATTCTGACGCTTTCAGTCTCCCGCTTAGCAGAAAAGTTTCATGGTTTGATAACCATCGAAAGTTTTTACTAGAAGATCATCCATTTCGAAAGAATAAAAAGGATTTTATCAAGAACACAGACGTTAAAAAAAGGGTTTGAAAAAGAGATCAGGTATTTTTATATTAGTAGTTTTAAATTAATTAATATATTTCTATCTACATATGATAAATTAATTAACTTGTAACTCTTTGCATTCATGTAGGTAAAAGGTTGTTAAATCAAATTAATCAGAAGGGATTGAGAAAAACAACAGTAGAGCATGCTGAGGAGCATAATAAAATGGTATCGGGTGGTTGGAAGAAGAAGAGCATTTTTTGGGATTTGTCCTACTGGAGCTTACTTTTGATTCGCCACAACTTAGATGTGATGCACATCGAAAAGAATGTGTTCGATAACTTGTTCCACACAATCATGAACACAGAGGGCAAGACAAAAGACACTGCAAAGTCGTGTGATGAGTTGAATGAGATATGCAAACGTGATCACTTGAGGAGGGATGGGGGTACAGGAAGATATCCCCAAGCCAATTACACACTTGATAAGAAACAGAAAGTGGCTTTGTGTAATTGGATTGAAGAGCTGAGATTTCCAGATGACTATGTTTCCAATTTGAGTCGTTGATTAATATAATATATTGCTTTCAATTAGGATCTTTACTAAAGAGCTACACCATATAGATCCAAACATCTCAGATGCACAAGTAGGTGAATATATTACTCGTGGTTTTGCAGAGTGGTTCCAAAACTATGTGAGTGGTTCTAAACCGTTGTTTATTAATAAATTCATATTAAATGTTTACAATTATATATTTAACCTCAAATCATCGCGTCACAGGGCTATAATGGTGAAATTGTGAACCCATTCATGCGGGATCTCAGTAGATGACCACTATGTGTGGTCAACACGTACCAAGGATACTATGTAAATGGTTACAAATTTCATACAGTGGATTATGCATCGACCAAATCTACTGTGAACAGTGGTGTTTGCATTAACAGTGCAATATTCGATGGAGAAAGCCGTGACTACTTCGGACACCTGCAAGAAGTCGTTGAAGTAGGATATTCGGGGTTCCCTGAGAAGACTGTTGTGTTGTTCAAGTGTGATTGGTATGATCCATCTGCTTCAGGAACAAGGATTCATCCCGAATACAAACTGGTCGATGTTCATAGAAGAAGAAGATATCCGGGGTAGGATCCGTTTGTGTTTGCTACTCAAGTATCCCAAGTATACTACTGCACGTATCCAGGTTCGAGAGCAAATAATGAATTGATGGTTGTTTGCAAAGTAAAGGCAAGATCACTGGTGCAAGTTCCTAAATCGGATTCAACTGTCGTAGTTGACGACGCCCCGTTCCAAAAGGAAACAGTTGCCACTCAAACTGAAGTGCATACAGGATATTTCAATCTTTTCGTAGACTTAACAACTGCAAATCCAGATTTGATAGAGATTGACAGCGGTGGGGAAGGGAATGAAGATGGTGAGGAGGAAGTGGAGGACGAGGAGGAGGATGAGGAGGAGGAGGAGGAGGAGGATAATACAGATGGGGGCAACGATGAGGATGACGAATAATAATTATATTGTATTTCATTTGTAATATTTCACTTTGACGACACTCTATTATGATATTACTAGTTATTTTATAATTTTATTCTAAACATAATTTATTTTTTGGTAATTATCCAATATAAATTTAAAAAAACTATATTAAAATGTAATTAAATCATTAATTAATTAAGATAATTGAAAAAAATTTAATTGTATATTAATATAGAATTAATTTTATTAAAAATAAGTTAAAAAAATATGATTTTAATTTAATTATAAATTATAAATTATAAATTTAAAATATAAATTATTATATTAAAATGTAATTGAATTATTAAATAAGATAATTGAAATAAAAAATTTAAAAAAAATAATTGTAAATTAATATAGAATTAATTTTATTAAAAATAAGTTAAAAAAAATTGATTTTAATTTAATTATAAGTTATAAATTAAAAAAATAAATTATTATATTAAAAATATAATTGAATTATTAAATAAGATAATTAAAATAAAGAATTTTAAAAAAATTGAAAAAAAATGAATTTTAGGACATATACAATTAAATTCATGAAATAAACGCAAAGAAGCAAGTGCCCGAGCGGAATTGATCCCCGCTCGGGCGCCCAAGGTCCCGTGTTCGGTCCCCCACGGGAGCGAATATATGCCTCATTTAATTGGGAGACTTGGTGGCTTATATATGAGATGCTTGGTGGTTAGGTTTGAGATGGTCCGTGGCTCGGGTGGTTCGGTGCCCACCCGGGCGCCCTCCGGGCTCGGGTTTGAACCACCGTGAGGCATTTTTTTTTTCCGAAAATTTCCGATTTAGAGACAGATTTAGAGACGGCAATTACCGTCGCTAAGACCGACGGAGAATTACCGTCGCAAATGTTGACGGTATAAACCGTCGCTAATAACGACAGATTTTCATCGTTGTTGCGACGGAGTTGTAATGTCATAACCGTCGACAATATAGCGACAATTTTAGCGACGCTTTTTCCGCTCGGGATCCGGGTCCACTTTTCCGTCGAGAAAACCGTCGCTATATTGCGACGGTTAATAACCGTCGATAAGTAGAGACAGATTTACTGTCGTCGTTAGTAACGACGGTCTTGGAAAAAACCATCACTATATTTTAGCGACCCTCGTTTCTTCGACGGTCAAAAAATCATCGCTGAAACCGTCGCTACAGTATGTAGCGACGGTTTATTCCGTCGCTAAAACCGTCGTAAATCACCGTCTTTTCTGTAGTGGTAAGTAGAAATGAGTCTTACTATATATGAACATTCTGCTAATCCCTCTGTCTGGGCTATAAAAAAGAGCAGCTCGAGAGCTCTGCTCGTTTAAGGTCAAACTCGATTTCACGAATTCTTAAGTTGTGAAATTAGAGTTGTTAAAAAAATGAGCAACTCGAGAGCTTGGCTAGTTGCAAACTTGGCTCACTTATATAGTGATAAACTAGCTCAAGTTTGAGGTCGTATAATACTCGAGTTGCAAACAAGCCTACTCGAGCTCGACTCATTAAGCTCGATAACTAAGATTTTTTTTTTATAATTTTATTAGGATCAATAGACTTTTCTGCAAGTTGAGTCAAACTCTATTTGTAGTGCGTTAAGGTAATCAAACTAACTTAAAGTGAACTTAACAAGAGATCGAGTTGAGTTCGAATCCGGCTTAGTTCGGCTCGAATAACAGCTCTACGTGAAATATTTTATATTAGCATTTGTATTTTCTAATAACGAATATGAATGCAAAATTTATTGCACAAAAATCTTAATAAAAAGTAAATTGCATCGTGTATAATATATATATATATATATATATATATATATTATGTGATCGACTACGAAAAATGGATATATAATTAAAGGTTGGGACTTGTAATTCTACACTCATTTAGCTAAACTAATTTTAAAAATTTATAAGATGTAACTTTTAAATAGCTTATAAGTTGTTAAATTATTTAACTAATAAAACTTATAATTAAGTTCATATTTGAGTATTTAAGAAAAATATTTAAATATATTATAATTTAATATATATATATATATATATATATATATATATATTTTGAATATTGATATGGTCGGACCGGGCCGAACTGTAGTCAATCCGGGTTGGGCTTGGATTAAAGAACTTGTAAGCTGAGCCCAAGAGGCTCTCAGGCACCCTCTGAGAAGCGACGTCCTGGATTAATAATTCGAATGAGTATCGATTTTTCTTATTTAACATATCAAAGGAAAAGAAATCCAATTATAAGGTTCATATATACTATACAAGTTGTATATATGTTAGTATTAATTTAAAATGTCAAAGGTAGTTCTTGTCATGTAACATGATAAAAAGATGTACAGTTAAATATTTATCCATTGTTAGAATTTGGATGGAGGCTTTATATCAATTGAGATAGTGTTAATCTTAATAAATCTCATGATCCTCCCATATTATTTCGATATGGGATATTGTTTGAACTCCAACAAGTCTCCTCTCAAACAAGCTCTGATATCAAAGTTAGAACTTGGATGGACCAAAATCCCCACATTGGTATGATATTGTCCGCTCAAACAAGCTTTGATATCAAAGTTAGAACTTGGATGGACCCAAATCCACGCATTGGTATGATATTGTCCGCTTTGGGCAAAGTCCGCACGGATTTATTTTTGGGCATCTCCCAAAAGATCTCATACCAATTGAAATAGTGTACATCCTAATAAACCCCATGATCCTCCCATATTATTTCGATGTGGGATATTATTTGAACCCCAACATCCATTAAGAATAAAAACAAATTAACTCACAAAATTATCTAATTTAGGATTGTTCACTTAAAAAATCATTTTATTTGGTTATAACTCCAGAGCTAATGGCTGTTCTTTTTCTTAATTATAAGTTGCTAGAACTCAACTTGTATATATGTGATTCAATAAACGTTGATCTCATGAATATATATAATAATAATTCAAACATTTTAATACGATCGATAGTAATGTTCATTATACTTGGTTTTACATCCTAATTATAGATGCCAACTTTATTTAGTCTATTTATAAAGAGGCACACTTGCATGAGACGCACTACAAAAAAAAACGGTGTTTTACGACGATTTTAGCGACGGTTTTAACCGTCGCAACAAGGATTTGCGACGATTTTTCATCCGTCTGGAAAACGAGGGTCGCTAACATTTAGTGATGGTGTTTTCCAGTCCCTCGCTAGTTAGCGACGGTGTTTTCCGTCTCACAAATATCGACGACTTTACACCGTCGCAACATAGCTACGGGTTTGTCGACGGTTATGTGGACCCGAACCCGGGTCCGAAAAGCCGTCGATAAGCCGTCGATATATTGTCAACGGTTATGACGTCATAATACCATCGTTATCAGCTACGACGTCCGTCGGTATTCGCGACGGAAATTTCCACCGAAATGTGTAATGGTTATAACTGTCGGTATAAGCGACGGTTATAGTCGTCGCTAAAGCCGTCGCTATAACCGAAAAAAAAATGGCTCACTGTGGTTCGAACCCGGCCCGGGGCGCTCTGGTGGGCACCGAACCACCCGAGCCACAACCATCTCAAACCCAACCACCAAGCATTTCATATAAAAGCCACCAAGACTCCCAATTAAATGAAGCATTTATTCGCTCTCGTAGGGACCGAACACAGGACCTTGGGCGCCCGAGCGGGGATCAATTCCGCTCGGGCACTTGCTTTTTTGCAGTTTACTTAATGAATTTTATTCTATATGTCCTAAAATTCATTTTTTTTTCTAATTTTTTTCAAATTCTTTATTTCAATTATCTTATTTAATAATTCAATTAAATTTTAATATAATAATTTATATTTTTTATTTATAAATTTTAATTTAATTATATTATATTAAAATTGTATTTTTTAACTTATTTTTAATAAAATTAATTCTATATTAATTTACAATTAAATTTTTTTTTTCAATTTTTTTTAAATTCTTTATTTCAATTACCTTATTTGATGAATGTACCACATTTTAATATAATAATTTATATTTTTTATTTATAAATTTAAATTAAATTATAATTTTTTACTTATTTTTAATAAAATTAATGCTATATTAATTTACAATTCATTTTTTTCAATTTTTTTAAATTCTTTTTTTTAAATTATATTATTTAATGATTCAATTACATTTTAATATATTAATTTATTTATTTTTTATAAATTTAAAATAAATTGTATTTTTGTAGGTCCCGAACGGGTTTTCGTGAGTAGCAAGATCATGGATATCTTTGATCACAGTTACCTTCATGTCTCATTTCTTCGGTAGGGACCTCAGAATCTTATAAGTAATTTCCTTATCTGACATAACTCGACCCAGATCACGAAGTCTGTTGACTCCCATCGTGATCCTTCCATCGAACTGATTGATAGTCTCATTCTGAGTTTCTCAAAGTTAACCATTTCAGCTTGCAATCTGCTTTCCTTGATCAGATCATTTTCTTGACATATTTCAGCCAATATATATTCCATACTTCCTTAGTTGTTTGCAGGTACTTGACTTTCTCCTTTGTTGTCGCGTCCATTGTCTTCATGATAAGATGCTTGGCTACTGTATCCAGATTGGATAATTTTCTCTCTTCAGCATCCATCAGCGAATGACTCTTTCTAACACGTGCACCAACAACATGATCTGGATCTTTGTTATCATCATTTGGATTCGTATGATAAATGATGATTGGTCCTCGTTCCAGAACTTCCATCATTCTGTTACTGATTGAACCCAGATGGTTTCCCATAAATATCTTCCTGTCGGCATACTCATCGACATTGAACTTCGGCAGATTGTGATACATACCCGAAGTATTATCCATGCTGAATGTGAGTTTTGGAAAACAAGTGAGCTTTTAAAATAGGTTTTTCAAGATATGTTCAAGTGACCACAATGATTCTTCGTCAAGAACCAATGATACTCAAAGCCAGTGGTCCGTAGAACCACTGCTCTGATACCACTTGTAGGTCCCGAACGGGTTTTCGTGAGGGTAGAAGTCTAGAGTGGAGGGGTGAATAGACTTCAGAAAACTTTTGTGTGAGATCAGGTGTGATAAGCAAGTTACCTGATCAGAGTGCGAGTGAATCAGATTGGACTGATATCCAACTTACTGATCGCCTGAGGGCAGATCAACTCGGTGTCTATCAGTTTAACTGATGTGCGAAAGCTAAGTTTTACCCGTGTGAAAAACCAGTTTGTTAAATTAAATTTCTAAGTGATCTGTTTTGAATCAGATGACAAAGTGTCAAACTGATCAGATCAGTTGCTTCGTGCAAATCTAATCCAGACTTAGAATATGCATTCAAAGCTTAAACAGGTAGAGTGCAAAGTGTAAAACAGGTAAATCAGATAATGCACACCAGATTTTTATAGTGGTTCAAACAACTTGTCCTACGTCCACTCTTCCCTATCAGCAGGGGCACCAACTAACCAACTGGACTTAGAAACCCTAGTCTGAAATCTTGCTAAACAAACTTAACCTAACTTTGGTTTGGGTATAAGATTTGTTATGTTCCAACTGGAATTCTATCCTAGTATATGAATAGCCTTAAGATAGAGGATAAGAATTCTTGCTAAGAACCTGTGGGATGAACACTTAGAATATTTGCTTGATCTTGTGTTCTTGGTGCGGAAATGTAGCTTTACTTTGAGCTTGTGGATTATTTCCGTAACCATACTATGCAGGCTTGATCCCATATATATAGGCACAAAAATGAACTAGCCGTTTGAGAGCAATTCGAATTTCGGTCTATTTTTGGGTAGGATTGCAGGCTTGATTTGATGTGCGCAGAGGCGGCATAGCCGAAAGTATGTATGCTTGTCATTTCTAGCCGTTTGACTTTGAAGCACCTCGTCCTGCAATGTCAGCTCCGTACATACGTGTCTTGCTCTCATTCGTTATCAAGTACACTTATTCAGTGTTTGATTTACCAACTTAGGTTAACATTCTTCGTGTCTGATGAACTCGTATGACTAGGTGAACTTCTGGTTATCACCTGATTTGAGCTGACCTGATCAGTCTACCTGATTGAGTCTTCTGATGCAGGTTGTCTTAGCACAACTTGCAGACTCTTCTTCACTTCTTCTGATGTAGGTCTTCTGGTCTTCTAATCTTCACCTGATGATCTGTCTAGCTGATCTTCTGATCTTCTGGTCTTCTTCTTCTTCTCAGATGAATTCTGATCTTCTAATCTTCAAGACTTAGACTGCTCACATTGAGTTCCCCCTCAATGTGTGACCTATCTACCTTTACATCAGTTGTTCTATACAACAATTATCAACCGGTCATCTAAGTCCTATTGCTAGATCATCAGTCAGCTAACAGGTCTGACTAGTCCTATCATAACTGTTTTGGAACTTTCATCAAAACTAAAAATTTCCCAACAATTTTTTAAATTATTTTGAATAAAATTAATTGTATATTTATTTAAAATTCATTTTTTTTTCAATTTTTTTTAAATTTTTTATTTCAATTATCTTATTTAATTATAGTTTTTATATTGAATAATTAGCAAAAAATAAATTATGTTAAGCAATGTCAAATAACTTGTAATATGCAAATACATGAAAATATTACAAATGAAAGACAATATAATTATTATTCGTCATCCTCATCGTTGCCCCCATCTGTATCATCATCATCATCCTCCTCCTCCTCCTTCACTTCATCCTCCTTTTCCTCAGCATCTTCATTCTCATTCACATCCTCATCTTCATCATACTCGTTATCCTTCCTGCCACTGTCAATCTCTATCAAATCTGGATTTGCAGCTGTTAAGTCTACAAAAAGATTGAAATCTCCTATATGCACTTCAGTTTGAGCATCAACTTGTTTCATTTGGAATGGAGTGTCGTCAACCGCGGTAGTTGAATCCGGTTTAGGAACTTGCTCCAGTGATCTCGCTTTTAATTTGCGAACAACCATCCATTCATTATTTTCTCTAGAACCTGGATACGTGCAGTAGTATACTTGGGATACCTGAGCAGCAAACACAAACGGATCATACCCTGGATATTTTCTTCTTCTATAAACATCGACCAGTTTGTATTCGGGATGAATCCTTGTTCCTGAAGTAGATGGATCATACCAATCACACTTGAACAACACAACAGTTTTCTCAGGGAACCCCGGATATCATACTTCAACGACTTCTTGTAGGTGTCCGAAGTAGTCTTGGCTTTCTCCATCGAACATTGCACTGTTAATGCAAACTCCACTGTTTACAGTACACCTGGTCGATGCATACTCCACCGTATAGAATTTGTAACCATTTGCATAGTATCCTTGGTACGTGTTGACCCGGCGTAGTGGTCCTCTACTGAGATCCCGCATAAATGGGTTCTCAATGTGTTGATTATAACCCTGTGACTATTTTAGGTTAAATATATAATTGTAAACATATAATATGAATTCACTAATAAACGGTGATTAGATAGCACTCACATAGTTTTGGAACCACTCTGAAAAATCACGAGTAATAGATTCACCTACTTGTGCATCTAAGATGTTTGGATGTATACGGTGTAGCTCTTCAGTATAGATCCTTATTGAAAGCAATATATATTATTAATTATATATTATATAATTATAATAAATGTGATATAATTAATTAAAAGTGTAAATGATACGCATATGAAATACTTACTGAATGTACTGTTGGACTTCATCACAATTGAATAACACATACTTATGTGCAGCTTCAATCCCTTGTTGGTTTAACCATGGTAGTTCAATACTTTTTCCCAAACATCGACCTGGAAACTTAAACACGAACAAGTTACCCTCAATATCATCAGCAACATTGTCTGTGCCTCTATCGTCGTTATAACGAGGCTCGTTTCTCAACCTTGTTCTAACATGATCCTCCAAATAGTAAGAACAAAATGTTGTAACCTCCTCACACAAGTAGGCATTAACAATTGATGCTTCAACTTTTGCCTTTTGTTTAGCATTGAGCTTCAAGTTATGGAGATACCTATAGATATATAATAAAAAAAATTGATAAGAGCTAAACATAAATATATATATTTGTGTAAATAGATTGTTTAGTGAAGGTTTACCTCTCAAATGGATACATCCACCTGTATTGCACTGGACCAGCAATTTTGGCTTCATATGCTAAGTGCACCGGTAAGTGCTCCATCGAATCAAAGAAGTTGGGAGGGAAAATGTGCTCCAATTTGCATAAAATAACTGGAATGTCTTTCTCCAAAAGGACCATGTCGTCCCACATAAACATTGTAGACGTTAAATCTTTGAAGAATATACTCAATAAGTTATAGCTCTCCAGATACTGTTCGGTAGGAATTCCCGGAATGCGGAGGGCAACAATCGTTGCATAAACACGTGACAATCGTGGATTTTCATCCCAGACATCTTCCCGTTTGATGTGTTTACACAACGACTCAAATTGGAAACATAGTCATCTGGAAATCTCAGCTCTTCAATCCAATTACACAAAGCCACTTTTTGTTTCTTATCAAGTGTGTAATTGGCTTAGGGATATCTTCCTGTACCCTCATCCCTCCTCAAGTGATCACGTTTGCATATCTCGTTCAACTCATCACGCGACTTTCCAGTGTCTTTTGTCTTGCCCTCTGTGTTCATGATTGTGTGGAACAAGTTATCGAACACATTCTTTTCGATGTGCATCACATCTAAGTTGTGTCGAATCAAAAGTAAGCTCCAGTAGGGCAAATCCCAAAAAATGCTCTTCTTCTTCCAACCACCCGATACCATTTTATTATGCTCCTCAGCATGCTCTACTGTTGTTTTTCTCAATCCCTTCTGATTAATTTGATTTAACAGCCTTTTACCTACATGAATGCAAAGAGTTACAAGTTAATTAATTTATCATATGTAGAAAGAAATATATTAATTCATTTAAAACAACTAATATAAAAATACTGATCTCTTTTTCAAGCCGTTTTTTGTAACGACTTTGTTCTTAATAAAGTCCTTTTTATTCTTTCGAAAAGGATGATTATTTGGTAAAAACTTTCGATGGTTATCAAACCATGAAACTTTTCTGCTAAGCAGGAGACTAAAAGCATCAGATTCCTCCATGCAGTAAGGATATGCTTGTTTACCAGCTGTCCTCCATCCGGACAACATGGATGTTGGGAAATTTGTAGTTTTGATGGAAGTTCCAAAACAGATAATGTAATAGGATCAGTCAGACCTTTTAGCTGATTGATGATCTAGATAGCAGATAACATGACCAGCTGCAATATATAGACAGCTGATGTAACAGATAGGTCACATATTGAGGGGGAACTCAATATGTATAGGATAAGTCTTGAAGATCAGATATGCTGAAGATCTGATGAATAAAGCAGATAAGTCGAGAAGCAGAAGACCAGAAGACTTCAAGACAGAAGACCGTCCAGAAGATCCACATCAGATGACAATAGGAAATGTCCGCAAGCCGTGCTAAGACAACTTACAATCAGATGACCTAAGTCAGGTAGACAGATCAGTGTTCGAACTGATCTATGTCAACTCCATCAGGTGACTACTTCAATGTTACCTAGTACATGTCAAGTGTTCAGACAAGAAGAATGTCAACATTGTTGCTAATTCAAGCGCTACAAAGTGTACTTGATAACCAATAAGAAGTCGACAACGCACGTACGGAGCACTGACAAACTGCAGGAAGGCGTTTCAGGGTCAAACGGCTAAAAAGGACAAGCTTGCATGCTTTCGGCCATGCCACCCCTGAAGCACGTCAAATCAACCTGCAGACCTACCTAAAATAGACCGAAATTTGAATTGCTCTCCAAAGGCTAGTTCGATTTCGTGCCTATATATATGGGACCAAACCTTCATAGTAAGGTTTCGGAAACTTTACACAAGCTCAAGCTATCAAGAATTCCGCACGAAGAACACAAACTCAAGATTTACACTTAAGTGTTCATCCCATTATTCTTAGCATAGAATACTTATCCTCCAGCCTTAGACTACTTAGAAGATAGGATAGTATTCCAGTTGGAACATTACAAATCTTATACCCAAACAAAAGTTAGGTTAAGTTTGTTATAGCAAGATTTCAGTCTAGGGTTTCTAGATCTGATTTTTGGCATCGGTTGAGTGAGAACTCGTGAAACATCTGTTGGTTGTACTGTGTTGGACTAACACATTAAGCTAAGTCTAGTTGGTTAAGTTGGTGCCCCTGCTGATAGGGAAGAGTGGACATAGGACAAGTTGTCCGAACCACTATAAATCTGTGTGCCTTTATCTTGCTTTACACTTAACTGCACACTACTTGTTATCTGCATGCATATTCTGAATCTGGTTCAAATTAGCATCAAGCTACTGAACAGATCAGCTTGACACTTTAGCCATCTGATCTAAAACAGATTGCCAGAAATCTGATTGAGTAAAACTGGTTTTCACACGGGTTAACTAATCTTCCGCACCATCAGTTAAACTGATAGATGCCGAACTGATCTGGTTCATATAGATCAGTAAGTCGGATATCAGTCCATACTGATTCACACCGCACTCTGATCGGGCATACTTGCATATCACACCTGATCCACAAAAAGTTTTGGAAGTCTATTCACCTCTCCCCTAAGTCTATTCACCCCTCCCCTCTACACTTCCACCCTCACTGAAACCCGTTCGAGACCTACAAGTGGTATCAGAGCAGTGGTTCTTCCGACCACTGGCTTTGAATATCATCGGTTCTTGAGGAAGAACCTTTTTGGTCACTATAACTGATCTTTGAAAACCGTTTTAAAACTCATACTTTACAAAATCACCACAAGCATGGATAACACTTCAGGAATGCATCATAATTTACCCATTTTTTCTGTTGATGAGTATGCAGATTTGTATATCGACATGAGAGACCATCTGGGAGTGATAAGCAACAAAATGGATGAGATTCTTGAGATAGGACCGATTATCATCTATCACTATAACCCAGCTGAAGCGGGAGATCATACTCAATCAGTTGGAGCAAGAATCAGAAAGAGTCCCTCTCTGGTGGATACAGATGAGAGGAAATTATCAAATCTGGATACTGTTGCCAGATATCTCATCATGAAAACTATGGATGCTACTAGACGAGAGAAAGTAAAGTACCTGAAGACAGCTAAGGAAATTTGGGATACACTTGCTGAAATCTGCAGAGGAAATGAACAGATTAAGGACAACAGATTGCAAGCTGAGCTGGTGATATTTGAGAAAATCAAGATGCTACCGAATGAAACAGTTGATCAATTTGAGAAAGGATCACTCGTGGAGTCAACCGACTTCATGATCTAGGACGAGTAATGTCAAACAAAGATATCAACTACAAGATTCTCAAATCACTGACCAAGAAATGGGATACCAAGGTGACCGTGATTAAGCATTGTCAAGATATTTCTACCATGAAGTCGAATGACCTAATCTTCAGTTTGAAAGCCCATGAGTTCGACCTGATTGAGAGAGGACAAGGATCAGATGATGTCCCTGCTGAAGCTGCTGGAAGTTCTACTAAATCTGTTGCATTCCAGGCAACCAGTAGCAGTTCAAGAATTGTTGAACCAGTTGGAAACATCATCAGCCAGGCCGAACAGGTTGCACTACTAACGAGAAAACTTGAACGAACAAATTTTCAGATGGGCAAGTACAGAAAGTTTTACGATAACTATCGGCGAAGCAGAGGAAGAGATCGAAGATCTTCTGACAGATCACAAGAAAGGTATCGTTCTTCAGATGATAGGGATAACAGAAGAGATGAACGAAGAGACGATCACAGGGATGAAAGGAAAGATGATCGTTGAGAGGATCGCAAAGAGAACAGAAGAGATGAGAGATCAGATAAGAGAGGTTCTGATTACTGATAAGGTGGAAAGTCTCCTGACAGATCCTACAGAAGAAATGATTCTCCTAACAGAGGAAGTTCTGGAGACTCAAGGGTTTGCTACAACTGTCAGAAACCAGGTCACTATAGTGTTGATTGCCCCGACCTGACTCCCAATGAGAGAGAAGAAAAACGGAACAAAAGAGAACAAAGGTTCCGAGACAGAAAAGCAATGGTTGCCGACACATCTGGCATCGATGATTCTTATCTACCTTCAGATGACTCAGGCTACTCATCTGTTGAAGATTTCTATCTGATTACCACAACTGATGATGTCGATGATATGAACTTCTCATCTGATTACGACATCTCTCTTATGGCCAAAGAAGCAGATCAATCTGAGGTAATCTCTAAACCTTCTGTGGTTTCCTGTTCTACACCTGTTGTGCTGAGCACATCTGTTGGAGAGATTAACCTGTAGGTCTACAATGACCAATTGCTTGATGATCTCTCTGATGCAATAGATACTTATACACGAGTTGAAGTTGAGAATGATAACCTAACGGTTGAGAATATCCGGCTTGTCAAGGAAATTGAGGCAAGTAAAGCAGCTGAACTAAAATCAACTGAAACTGTTCAGAAGATGACTACAGAACTGGAGTTTTTGAAAGTCATTACTACTGATCAGGGAAAGCTGATTAAGGAACAGTTGGCTCTCAATGAACAACAAGCTGGAGAACTCAAAGTCCTTCAGGCTAAGTTTGATGAACTCTTCCAAATGCATGAGAATCTGAAAGCTACTGAGCACAGTTTGAGTAAGAAAATAGAGGTTTTCAAGAAATCATCTAAGACCGTTCAAGATCTGAACAACTATTTTCGTACGCCAACTGGTAAGAAAGGAATTGGGTATGAGAATCCTTCTGGATCCTCAAAAGTGTTGGGGTTATACGCGAAAGTATGCTTTTACTTTGTATAACCTATGTATTAAACACTTATTTACTGAAATAAATTATTTATCACTTTTGCTTTAAATATGATTGAATGTTATATATATTTATTGCAAACCGTTCATATAGTAGCACATGTTACATTCTATTTGACGTGGTGATACCAGATCACAGAAGATCACGTTAACAGTCCCTTGTTAACTAGTGCGTGTTTCACAACTTAGATAGACCTGAACAGTCTATTGGTAGAAGTTGTGTTGGGGAATTAATTGTCCGGATCTATTCGGGATGAATATTTAAATACAAATTTAATTCTTGACAATTATTACTAGCATGAATTAACCCATATTAATTCAAATAATAATTCAACAACAAATCATGTATATAAACAGTTCACGTAAATCCTACGCATGCGGAATTACTACGAGTTTACGTGAACTTACCTCTTGGAATGGCAATGGTCTTGTATATGAGAACACACCAAAAGTCCTTCCCAAGTATTCCCACGTCCTTGCTCGACAATCCGATGGAAGGATACTCGCGAACAATTAACAAAAGGAAAAATAAACTTTGTTGCACCACTTTTGTGGATTTGCTAATTTTTCCAGCACATGGAATTGCACTTGGGAATGAAAGAATCATCCCCTATTTATAGATGGGGTGGTGGGCGATTTTTAGGGAAGAAAAACAATGTGGGAAAATCTTTTCTTGATCTCCAAGAAATCTTGAATATATCTCCTATATTATTTTCCCCATAATTAAAATATTCCACAAAAATCCCACCTCATCATGTTATGGAAAATTTTCAAAAATTTAGGGACAAGATTCCAAGATTTGGATCTTCTTGAATTTATGAGATATACTTGTACTTCAAGAAATACATATCTTCCATAATATCTTTTCAAGAAAATCAAGAAAATCTTTATTTCCCTTAATTATCAAGAATATCAAAAATTTCAAAAATCTTTATTTTATTTTTAAACACCTTTCAGTTATTGGACTTTATCTTGGGCTACTTGGGGGGCCTTTAGGAGAATTAAGATTGGACCTTCCAATGGATCTTGAATTATCAATATTGAGCCACAATATTATTCAAGACCATAAATATTAATTAATCCCACAACATAATTAATATTGCACTATCCATCTTAACCCATATTACAGTTAATATGGCTCCCGGTTATTATTTCCCGTGTTTAAGATTATCTAGCCCATTAATTAATTCAAGCCACTGAAATAGCTTTCCATTAATCAATATCTTTTATCCTTGGTAAAGGAACGGTTCAACATTATTATCCATACCGGAAACTAGTTCCACTTGCAAGATTTGGTATGATAAAACTTATGAACCTCCCAAGGGCAAATCGAACAAGCATACTTGCACACCCATTCTCCGTATTAAATCTTAGCAATCGCATGTGACCAATAATATTGCCCAAGATATAAGGTATTGAATCTCACTGATTCTCTTCCCATAATAAGTCAAAGCAATAGTTACTAACCACACGCAATCCTATTTAAGGGACGAAGATTAAGAAATAACTAACCACTGAGGTCTAATTCTTCCTAGCTTCGGTCAAAGAATTTATCCTCCTCAGAGGTCCTCTTCAATGCATCAATCATGCACTAGTGTAATCTCTTGGTCAAGACAAACCAATCTGAGCCTTACACTACAACCTTTCACGATGGATTGTTCATTTCCATCTAGGTCATGAATGGTGTACTTTTAGTTACAAGGAACTGTTAATTTAATCTTCTGTGATCTTGGTATCACTAAATTAACTACAATGTAACACGTCTTATTTAATGAACAGTTATCGCAAAGAAATATATGTAACATTCAATCATATTTAAAGCATCAATGATAAACAATTTATTTCAGTAAATAAGTCCGAAATTCAGTTAGTCTGATTATACAAAGTAAAAGCATACTTTCCAGTATAATCCCAACAAGTTGATGTGTAAGGCTCAGATTGGCTTGTCTTGACCAAGAGATTACACTAGTGCATTCGATCTTATTTGAAGGAACTCTGCAGAGAGGATAAACTCATTTGCACTGACTGATGGGATGAAGAGTTAGACCTCAGTGGTTGTTGATTTCTTAATCTCTATCACTTGGACTGTGTGCGATTAGTAATTATTGCTTTGACTTATAAATGGGAAGAGAATCATTGAGACTTCGATACCCTATATCTTGGGCAATAATATTAATGTTGGGGAATTAATTGCCCGGATCTATTCGGGATGAATATTTAAATGCAAATTTAATTCTAACAATTATTACTAGCATGAATTAATCCTATATTAATTCAAATAATAATTCAACAATAAATCATGCATATAAACAGTTCACATAAATCCTACGAATGCGGAATTGCTATGGGTTTACGTGAACTAACCTTTCGGAGTGACAACCGTTGAGAATATGGATCCCGTTCACACGAACACACCAAAAGACCTTCTCAAGTATTCCCTTATCCTCGTTCAACAATCCGGTGGTAGGAACTCGCAAACAATATAACAAAAGGAAAAAATAAAATTATGTTGCACCACCTTTGTGGATTTCTAATTTTTTTCAACACATGGAATTGCACTTGGGGATGAAAAATTCATCCCCTATTTATAATACTAGGTGGTGGCAGATTTTTGCCCTAGGAATAAGATGGGAAAATCTTTTTCTTGATCTCCAAGAAATCTTGAATATATCCAATATATTCTTTTCTCCATAATTAAAATATTCCATAAAAATCCCACCTCCTTATATTAAGGGGTTTTCGAAAATTTCCCATTAAATAGGGAAGAAATAAGATCTTTGACTTTTCTTGAATTTATGGGATAATCTTGTATTTCAAGAATACATATTCCATAAAATCTTTCCAAGAAAATCTTTTCTCTTTCTTCCTTTAATATTTTCAAAAATTTTGGAAAAAATAAGCAATAATAATTTATTTTATTTTAAACACCTTTTTTAGTTATTAGACTTTATCTTTGGGCTACTTGAGGGGCCTTTAGAAGAATTAAGATTGGACCTTCCAATGGATCTTGAATTTCCAATATTGAGCCACAATATTATTCAAGCCCATAAATATTAATTAATCCCACTACATAATTAATATTGCACTATCCATCTTAACCCATATTACTGTTAATATGGCTCTCGGTTATTATTTCTCGTGTTTAAGATCATCTAGTCCATTAATTAATTCAAGTCACTGAAATAGCTTTCCATTAATTAATATCTTTTGTCCTTGATCAAGGAACGGTTCAACATTATTATCCATACCGGAAACTAATTCCACTTGCAAGATTTGGTATGATAAATCTTATGAACCTCCCAAGGGGGCAAATCGAACAAGCGTGCTTGCACACGATTCTTCGTATTAAATCTTAGCAATCGCATGTGACCAATAATATTGCCCAAGATATAAAGTATTGAATCTCATTGATTCTCTACCCGTCATAAGTCAAAGCAATAATTACTAACCCACACGATCCTATTTAAGGGACGAAGATTAAGAAATAACGAACCACTGAGGTCTAATTCTTCCTAATTCAGTGATGAAGAATTTATCCTCCTATAGGTCCTATTCAGTGCATCAGTCATGCGCTAGTGTAATCTCTTGGTCAAGACAAGCCAATATGAGCCTTACACTTCAACCTTTCACGATGGATTGTTCATTTCCATCTAGGTCGTGAACAACGTACTTTTAGTTACAAGGGACTGTTAATTTAAAATTCTGTGATCTGGTATCACTAAATTAACTACAATGTAACACGTACTATTTATTGAATAGTTATGCAGTAAATATATGTAATATTCAGTTATATTTAAAGCATCAATGATAAACAATTTATTTCAGTAAATAAGACATAAATTCAGTTTGGTTATACAAAGTAAAAGCATATTTTCCAGTAAAACCCCAACAATCTCCCACTTATACTCAAAGTTTACTTTTAAGAATACTACAGCATATATCGTGTAGTTCCTAATGTGTGACATCTAATGTCACCTACACGAACCTAATAATATCTCCCACTTATACTCAAAGTAGATTGGCAACGGTCTTGACACCCATTCTTTCCACATGTCTCTCGAATGTGTTCTGAGGCAGACCCTTTGTGAATGGATCTGCTAGGTTGTCTTCTGACGCGATCTTTGCCACCTCTATATCTCCTCTCTTAACGATTTCTTGTATAAGATGGTATTTCCTTTCAATGTGTTTGTTGGCCTTGTGGGCTCTTGGTTCCTTTGAATTTGCAACTGCTCCGGCATTATTACAGTAAACAGTGATTGTGCTGGGCAAATTCGGAACTACATCCAAGTCCACTAGGAAGTTCTTGAGTCAAACCGCTTCTTTCGCTGCCTCACAAGCAGCTACGTATTCGGCTTCCATGGTAGAATCGGCGATGCATTTCTGCTTAACGCTTCTCCATGTCATGGCTCCTCCCCCCATGAAAAACACACTACCGGAGGTAGATTTTCTGGAATCTAAGTCTGATTGGAAATCCGAGTCCGTGTAACCGATGGGGATTAGACTATCTGACTGATAAACTAACATTCTATCCCGAAGTTCTTTTTTCGGATACTTGAGAATGTTCTTAATCGTAGCTCAATGCTCTTTT
The DNA here is from genome assembly GCA_037126765.1 of Stenogyne calaminthoides. Classification (NCBI taxonomy): domain Eukaryota; kingdom Viridiplantae; phylum Streptophyta; class Magnoliopsida; order Lamiales; family Lamiaceae; genus Stenogyne; species Stenogyne calaminthoides. Next base: position 1,577,007 of record JBBCBC010000029.1, on the reverse strand, counting down.
CCCGGATTACTTTGATATCTTGCCACCATGCCAACGGCAGCGGATATCCTGTCTCGTCTTGAGTAACATTGCATACATAAGGCTTCCGACAGCCGAAGCATAAGGAATGTCTTCCATGTCATCTATCTTCTTTTGTGTCTTAGGGAACATTTCCTTGGATAGATGGATTCCATGTCTGAAAGGTACGAAGCCTTTCTTGGAATCCTGCATGCTGAATCGCTTCAAGACAGTGTCTAATTATGAAGCTTGCGATAAGCCTATCATCATTTTCTTGCGATCTCGAGTGATCTTGATCCCAAGGATGTGCCCGACTTTCCCTAAGTCCTTCATATCAAACTGTTTTGAAAGTCATGCCCTTACGTCTGACAACACCTTTACATCGTCCCATATGAGTAGAATGTCGTCTACGTATAGTACTAAGAATACCAATACAGTTCTGACATGCTTCTTGTACACACAACTTTCGTACTCGTTTTGATCAAACCCATAAGACTTTATTACTTGATCAAAACATTGGTTCCAAGCTCTGGATGCTTGTTTGAGTCCATAAATGGACTTTTTGAGCTTACAAACTAGGTATTCTTGGCCTTTTTCCATAAAGCCTTGGGGTTGTTGCATATAGATTTCCTCTTCAAGACTTCCGTTAAGGAAAGCCGTCTTGACATCCATTTGCCAGATTTCAAAGTCATGATGCACAACAATCGACAAGAGAATTCGGATGGACTTGAGCATTGCTACAGGTGATTAGGTTTCCTCATAGTCGATCCCTTCTTCCTGAGTATAACCTTTCGCCACAAGCCTTGCCTTGAAGGTTTCTACTTTCCCGTCCGGTCCTCTTTTCCTCTTGTATACCCACTTGCAGCCAATGGGTTTGACCCCATTAAGTGGTTCGACTAGCTCCCACACTCTGTTATGATCCATAGAACCCATTTCGGCTTCCATTGCTGTTTGCCAAGAAATCGCATCATTGTCTTGGATTGCCTCGTCGTAAGTCCATGGGTCTAATTCATCTTGACCGGGGACTAAGTCCGAGGACTCTCCTACCCCCATGAATCTCTCGGGTTATCTTACAACCCTCCCACTGCGACGAGGTTCCGTTTGTGTAAGTGTGTCGTTTGGTATATCATCTTGTACAGTTGGCACTGAGGTTAGCCCCCTTAGCTCATTTAAGGTAATCTCACTTCTGGGTTTTCTTTCGTTCATATAGTCTTCTTCCAAAAATCTAAAATGTGTGCTTATTACCACCTTTTGATCTTCGGGACCATAGAACATACACCCTTTTGTTCCCTCGAGGTATCCTATAAACAACCTTAATTCTGATCGAGGATCCAATTTTTCGGCTTCCTTGTCCAACACGTAGGCCGGACACCCCCAAATTCTCATGTGTCTCAAATTGGGCTTGCGCCCGGTCCACAATTCTTTGGGAGTTTTGGGAACTGATTTGGATGGCACCAAGTTCAGAATATAAGTCGCTGTTTCCAAGGCATGACCCCAGAACGACTTGGGTAGATCCGCATAACTCATCATTGATCTAACCATTTCTAAAAGAGTTATGTTTCTTCGCTCTGCAACCCCGTTTTGTTGAGGGGTTCAGGGTGCAGTTAGCTGGGATCCAATGTCCTTTTTCACTGCAGTTGAAGCACTTTCCCTTAGCTGGTTTGCTCACTCCTCCACCTCCCTTCACCTTTTCTTTGCCCTTGGCAACACTTGATTTCACTTGCTTGTGGCTTTTATCCTTTTTCTTGTTCTTATCACCCTTTGGCCTAGAAGAAGAAGAAGGTCCATTTGCCACCAAGGCTTGACTCTTTTGCCCCAATATCGCCTCTGCCGAGACTAAAGCTTGCAACAGGTCAGGCATCAAGAACTTCTGATTGTTCATTTGGTAGTTTAGCCTGAACTATTCAAAAAATTTCGGCAGAGAGTGGAGCACGAAATCGATTTGGGTCTTGATATCTTATTCAGCGCCAAGTACCTCAAACTTGTTAAGGTAAGTCATCATCTGGAGAACGTGCTCCCTTACGGGCGTTCCCTCCACCATTTTCGTAGAGAGCAAGTCCCTCATGGTGATCTGACGAGCCACACGATTCTGATGTTGAAACATCGCTTTAAGACTAGTCATGATGTCTGCAGCGGTCTCAACGTTTTGGTGTTGGTGTTGCAACACATCTGACATTGAAGCCAAGATGGTACACTTTGCCATTTCGTTGGAACGCTCCCAGTCAGCATACTCTTTCTTAACCGCTTTAGTTGACTCATCATTTGTCTTTTCTGGTTTAGATGTAGTGAGAATCCAGTTATGGCTTTGTGCAGTGAGGACAATCGTAAGTTTACGATTCCAATCAACGAAGTTTTCACCAGTAAGAAAATTATCTTTAAGTATATTGAACAGTGGATTAAAAGGTTGCGACATGCTGAACTGAAATAAATAACAATTTGTATAAGCACAAACATATCACAAGGTTCGATCACATGTATCATATTAAAATCTCAAAAAAAATATGAACATGCATCAGCCAACATCTCAAAACAGTTTAAATAGGCCACGTGGGGTGGGTCATTATTTAAACACATTCAAGCAGGTTACAAACAAGAAAACAGTTACAAACCTTTAATATCCAAATTAATAGTTGGCTCCCACTTGACCAATATAAAATTGACAGGGACTTCGGGGAAGTATATGCATATCAATTTTATACCTAAGTAATAACCATGATTAAATACAAAATTATTATTTTGTTTTGAACTAGCCTCGTGGGGAGGGTCATCGTCGCCACTAATAATAACCCACCCACAATCATCCTTTCGGAATTTATTCATGTGAAATCTATCTTTTGGCCGTCCCGTGGGGGGAATTTCTCCAAAAAAATCCATAAATAAATAAATCATGGAGGTCAAAATTAATTCAATTTTATTATCTGAAATAAAATTATCAATTAATTATTTAAACATACTTAGTAATTTTCGAAGGTGAGATTTTTCAAAACATTTTCTCATGCATCGCATATTTAAACACAATTTAAATAAGCATAAAATAATGCAAAAATATCAAAACAAAAATTAAACACATTGGGCACATATATCCAATTGTCACGGTTAATTTTGTCATGTCTTGATCTTGAGAAATCGTCTTCATAGCCTTCATCGTTCGTCTCGAAAAGCTTCCACTCGTCCGTAACATTTTCTTTATAATGTCCTCCGTGTAGGTCCGAAACGACGTCCGGCATTGGGTAGCTCACGGCCCGAAAACATATATCCGCAGGCGTCCATCTTGCAGCCTTTCAGCGTCTGGCCAGCCATCCCCGGCCCGTCGCTGTGACGACACTTCGGCAAGGCCGGATACATCGCGCTATTACCCAAATGGCGCATTTCGCCGAGCCCGCCACCCTTGCGGAGTTGGAGCCTCTTCCGTCTTCACCGTCACTTTGGCGCTTCGGCCTGCCCGAACTTGCCGCGTGTCTGCCGTCTTGGCGCTCCTTCGGCGTGCTCATCGCGTGTCTCGTAGCCTGTGTACAATAGCCTTGTACTTAGCCCGCAGCACCGGTCTGCTTGGGTGCTCAAGCCCGCATGCGAGCTTGCGCCCGTCGCGGCGCCTCGACTAACCTCATCGCGTCGCCTAAACGTTACTTGACACGCGTACATAACCAACGGTGCGCCGGTTTAATTCTTTGTCTTCGTTCTCGATCCGTTTATAATTTATTTACAAAAATAAATAAACCTAGATCTAGACTAGTCTATTACATTGATCAATCAAACAAATCCTAATCTACTCTTGGATTTTATCACGAGGTAAAACGAATTCGAAGGAATCGAATTAAAAACCACAATTTATATGCAATCATAAATATAAACATTCATCAAATACCATGACAATTGGATACCTGCAAAAAAGATCTAGCAATTCTACTATCCAATTTTAAATTTAATGAAAACGAATTAAATTACAATTTAAAACTCGAGTCTCAAACCGAGGCTCGATACGATTGTTGGGGAATTAATTGCCCGGATCTATTTGGGATGAATATTTAAATACAAATTTAATTCTAACAATTATTACTATCATGAATTAATCCTATATTAATTCAAATAATAATTCAACAACAAATCATGCATATAAACAGTTCACATAAATCCTATGCATGCGGAGTTGCTACGGGTTTACGTGAACTAACCTTTCGGAGTGACAACCGTTGAGAAGATGGATCTCGTTCACACGAATACACCAAAAGACCTTCTCAAGTATTCCCTTATCCTCGTTCAACAATATGGTGGTAGGAACTCGCGAATAATTTAACAAAAGGGAAAAATAAAATTATGTTGCACCACCTTTGTGGATTTCTATTTTTTCCAACACATGGAATTGCACTTGGGGATGAAAAATCCATCCCCTATTTATAATACTAGGTGGTGGCCGATTTTTCCCTAGTAATAGGATGGGAAAATCTTTTTCTTGATATCCAAAAAATCTTGAATATATATAATATATTATTTTCTGTATAATTAAAATATTCCATAAAAATCCCACCTCCTTATATTAAGGGGTTTTTGAAAATTTCTCATTAAATAGGGAAGAAATAGGATCTTTGACTTTTCTTGAATTTATGGGATAATCTTGTATTTCAAGAATACATATTCTATAAAATCTTTCCAAGAAAATCAAGAAAATATTTTCTCTTTATTCTTTTAATATTTTCGAAAATTTTGGAAAAAATAAGCAACAATAATTTATTTTATTTTAAACACCTTTTTCAGTTATTGGACTTTATCTTTGGGCTACTTGAGGGGCCTAATTAATCCCACTACATAATTAATATTGCGCTATCCATCTTAACCCATATTACTGTTAATATGGCTCCTGGTTATTATTTCCCGTGTTTAAGATTATCCAGTCCATTAATTAATTTAGGCCACTGAAATAGCTTCAAATTAATTAACATCTTTTTCCTTGGTTAAGGAACGGCTCAACATTATTATCCATACCAGAATTTAATTCCACTTGCAAGATTTGATATGATAAAACTTATGAGCCTCCCAAGGGAACAAATCAAACAAGACGTACTTGCACACGTTTCACCGTATTAAATCTTAGCAATCGTCGTGTAACCAATATCATTGCCCACGATACAAGGTATTGAATCTCAATGATCCTCTTCCCATCATAAGTCAAAGCAATAGCTATTGATTCCACACGATCCTATTTAAGGTACGGAGATTAAGAAATAATGAACCACTGGGGTCTAATTCTTCTATATTCAGTACTGAAGAATTTGTCCTCATGTAGGTCCTGTTCAGTACATCATAATGCACTATTGCAATCTCTTGATCAAAATAAGTCAATCTGAGTCTTGCACTTCAACCTTTCACGATGGTTTGTTCATTTCCATCTGGGTCGTGAATTCTGTACTTTTAGTTACAAGGGACTGTTAATTTAATCTTCTGTGATCTGGTATCACTAAATTAACTACAGTGTAACACGTACTTATTTATTGAACAGTTATGCAGTAAATATATGTAACATTCAATGATATTTAAAGCATCAGTGATAAATAATTTATTTCAGCAAATAAGGTAGAAATTTAGTCTTGTTATACAAAGTAAAAGCATACTTTCCATTATAACCCCAACAATCTCCCACTTATACTCAAAGTCTGCTTTTAAATATACTACAGCACATCTCGTGTAGAATCTACATTACACCTACACGAACATAACAATATCTCCCACTTATACTCAAAGCAGATTGACAACGATCTTGAAACTCATTCCTTCCACATGTCTCTAGAATATATTCTGAGGCAGACCCTTTGTGAATGGATCTGCTAGGTTGTCTTCTGACTCAATTTTTGCCACCTCTATATCTCCTCTCTTAACGATTTCTCGTATAAGATGGTATTTCCTTTCAATGTGTTTTCTGGCCTTGTGGGCTCTCGGTTCCCTCGAATTTGCAACTGCTGCAACATTATCACAGTAGACCGTGATGGTGCTGGGCAAATTTGAAACTACGTCCAAGTCCACTAGAAAGTTTTTGAGCCAAACTGCTTCCTTCGCTGCCTCGCAAGCAGCTACGTATTCGGCTTCCATGGTAGAGTCTGCGATGCATTTCTGCTTAACGCTTCTCCATGTCATGGCTCCTCCCCCCATGCAAAACACACTACCCGAGGTAGATTTTTTGGAATCTAAATTTGATTGGAAATTCGAGTCCATGTATCCGATGGGTATCAAATTGTCTGACTGGTAAACCAACATTCTATCGCGAGTTCTTTTCAGATACTTCAGAATGTTTTTAACTGCAGTTCAATGTTCTTTTCCTGGATTACTCTGATATCTTGCTACCATGCCAACGGTAAAGCAGATATCTGGCCTCGTGCACAACATAGCATACATGAGGCTTCCAACAGCCGAAGCGTAAGGAATGTCTTTCATGTCATCTATCCCCCTTTGCGTCTTAGGGCACATTTCTTTGGATAGATGGATTCCAAGTCTGAAAGGTACGAAGCCTTTATTAGAATCTTGCATGTTGAATCGCTTCAAGACAGTGTTTATGTATGAGGCTTGCGATAAGTATATCATCCTTTTCTTACGATCTCGAGTGATTTTGATCCCAAGGATGTGACCGGCTTCCCCTTAAGTCCTTCATATCAAACTGTTTTGATAGACATGCCCTTACGTCTGACAAAACCTTTACATCGTCTCCGATGAGCAGAATATCATCTACGTATAGTACTAAGAATACCAATGCAGTTCCGACACACTTTTTATACACACAACTTTTGAACTCGTTTTGATCGAACCCATAAGACTTTATAACTTGATCAAAACATTGGTTCCAAGCACGCGATGCTTGCTTTAGTCCGTAGATGGACTTTTTGAGCTTGCAAACAAGATGTTCTTGGCCTTTTTCAATGAAGTCTTTGGGTTGTTGCATATAGATTTCTTCTTCAAGACTTCCATTGAAGAAAGTTGTCTTGACATACATTTGCTAGATCTTGAAATCGAGATGTGCAGCTATCGACAAGAGAATACGGATGGACTTTAGCATGGCTACAGGCAAAAAAGTTTCCTCATAGTCGATCCCTTCTTTCTGAGTGTAACCTTTTTCCACAAGTCTAGCTTTGAAGGTTTCTACTTTTCCGTCCGATCCTCTTTTCCTCTTGTATACCCACTTGCATCCAATGGGTTTGACTCCATTAAATGGTTCGACTAGCTCCCACACCTTGTTTTGATCCATAGAACTCATTTCAACTTTCATTGCCGTTTGCCAAGAATTTGTATCCTTGTCATAGATTGCCTCTTTGTAAGTCCATGGGTCTGATTCATTTTTGCCAGGGATCAAGTCTGACGACTCTCCTATCCCCATGAATCTCTCGGGCTGTCGTATAACCCTCCCACTACGACGAGGTTTCGATTGTGTAAGTGTGTCATTTGGTATATCGACTTGTACAGTTGGCATTGAGGTAAGCCCCTTTACCTCATTCAAGGTAATCTCACTTCTGGGCTTCTTGTCATTCATATAGCCTTCTTCCAAAAATCTAAAGTGTGTAGTGATTACCACCTTTTGTTCTTCGGGACCATAGAACATGCACCCTTTCGTTCCCTCAGTGTATCCTATAAACAACCTTAATTCTGATCTTGGATCCAATTTACCGGCTTCCTTGTCAACATGTATGCCGGACACCCCCAGATTCTCATGTGTCCTAGACTGGGCTTGCGCCCGGTCCACAATTCTTTAGGGGTTTTGGGAACCGATTTGGATGGCGCCAAGTTTAGAATGTAAGCCGTTGTTTCCAAGGCGTGACCACAAAACGATTTGGGTAGATCCGCATAACTCATCATTGACCTGACCATTTCTAAAAGAGTCATGTTTCTTTGTTCTGCAACCCCGTTTTGTTGAGGGGTTCCGGGTGCAGTTAACTGGGATACAATCCCTTCATCTAATAAGTAGTTCAAAAAATCATCGTTGAGGTATTCGCCTCCACGATCAGATCATAGAGACTTGATACGGTTTTCCCTATGATTCTCTGCTTGAGCCTTAAATTCTTTGAATTTATCGAAGGTCTTAGATTTATGCTTCATAAGGTAAATGTATCTTGAGTAATCATCGATAAAAGTAATGAAATACTCATAGCCTCCTCTCGCTTTGATTGACATTTGACCACATGCATCGGTATGAATGATTTCTAACACTTCTTTGGCTCTATTCCCCTTGGCTCCAAATGCCCTCTTGGTCATTTTACCCTCCAAACATGATTCGCAGGTTGGAAATGGTTCAACCTGGAGACTCCAAGGAACCATCTTGGACCAACATTTGGATCCTCTTTGGATTAATATGACCTAGTCTTAGATGTCATAGAAGTGTTTCGTTCACGTTTGAGGAACGTTTTCTTTTAGCCGAAATAGTCGATGTGTTATAAGATGCATTTCGTAAGTGGTGTGCATAGTTAATTGTGTAGAGATTATTCGACAACGTTCCATGACAGATAAACTCATTATTTAAAGTAATGGTAACAACTTTATTAAAAGTAACCGAATATCCATCAAGAAAAAGTTCAGAAACTGAAATTAAATTCTTTCTAAAACTAGGAACGTAAAGAACATCTCTCAAAATTAAAACTTTGTCTTTAAAAGACAAATGCACTTCTCCAACTACTTCAGCTGCCACTCTCGTAGCATCGCCCAGCGTGATGAGGATCTCACTTCCACTTAGTTGTCGGGTCTGCTTGAACCCCAGTAAAGTGAAACAAACATGATCAGTGGATCCCGTATCCACTACCCACGAATGGGAAGCATACGCTGCCAAACAAATTTCAACAACTAGCGCGTGAGAATTACCTTTATTTCCATTCCTCATGGGTTTGGAACAAGCCGACCTCCAATGTCCTTTTTCACCGCAATTAAAACACTTTCCTTTGGGGACCTTCTTGACACCCAAACATTTGATTGTTTCTATCTCACTTTTCTTGATGATGGGATTGCATTGGTCTTGACAGTTTTTCTCCTCATTAATCTTGTCCACCATTGACCTAGATTTTGAGAGGAGACTTTTAGTCACCAACGCCTCATCCTCCTTTCCCAAATGCTTTTCTATTGTCTCCAAAACCTCTTGCAGAGTATCTATAGTGAATATGCGATCGCTCATCACAAAACTAAAGTAGAACTCATCAAAAGATTTTGGGAGAGTTAGGAGGAGGACATCAATTTTAGATCCATCACAATACTTAGCACCAAGATAATCAAGTTTGACAAAATAGCGTTTGACTTTGAGAACATGATCCCTTACGGGTGTTCCCTCTGTCATCTTTAGCCTAGCCATGTCATTGTTTCTTAGCTGACTGATCATGCGGTTCTCTGTTGAAAATATTTCTTCAAGATTTTCCATGATTTTCGCAGCAGATTCAATTCCTTTATGAATGTATCTCAAATCATCAGACAAAGAAGTCAAGATTACACACTTCATAAGCTCATTTGAACGCTCCCAGTCATCAATCTAAAGTCTCTCCGTACTTGTTGAGCAATGGCTATTGATTCCACACGATCCTATTTAAGGGACGGAGATTAAGAAATAATGAACCACTGAGGTCTAATTCTTCTATATTCAGTACTGAAGAATTTGTCCTCCTGTAGGTCCTGTTCAGTACATCATAATGCGCTAGTGCAATCTATTGGTCAAGACAAGTCAATCTGAGCCTTGCACTTCAACCTTTCACGATGGTTTGTTCATTTCCATCTGGGTCGTGAATTCTGTACTTTTAGTTACAATGGACTGTTAATTTAATCTTCTGTGATCTGGTATCACTAAATTAACTACAATGTAACACGTACTTATTTATTGAACAGTTATGCAGTAAATATATGTAACATTCAATGATATTTAAAGCATCAGTGATAAATAATTTATTTCAGCAAATAAGATAGAAATTCAGTCTGGTTATACAAAGTAAAAGTATATTTTCCAGTATAACCCCAACAACAGAACCATCTAAGGAGAGAGAGTCATCTGATTCCATACCAATCAACACGATGTTTAGGAGAGTACGTTCACCAACACCAACCTCTAAATCACCCTCACTCAGTCTACACAGATCCCCTATCAACACTTCAATCCCAACCCAGATAACATCTTCACCTCCAGTTGAGACAACTCAACCAGATCAACCTCCATCTCAACTGGAAATTCCCCTTATTCTCCAGCCTAAAGAAATCCCATCCGCACCTCAACCCACAGAACAACAAACAGATATTTCTACACCTTCCCAACCCTAACCTCAACCAAAAACAGCCATTGAACCACAAACACAACCACCTGAGCCAACTCCCTCTTCTGCACCTGAAACTGAAATTGTTGAGGAACTTGTTGAGACTACGCCCAGAGATGATCTCTATGTCTCGATGTCTCACAACCCCTTCAACACTAAGCTGAAACTTGATACACCAAAAGAGAAGGAGGATTCCACGTTGTACGTACTGAAATAGCAAGTCAAGTCCTTTCTGGATGAGATCTATCCAGACTTGGTCATTCTTCCTTGTCTCCAGCCCAAAATCGAAGAAATAGTATTCTGGAGGGATGTGCGATCAAAATGAATTGAAGAATTTCTGATCTTGATGGAAGTCCTAGGTGCTGACTACTTTGTCGACCTAGAGACCAGATGCTTGGAAATGGCTGGTGTGGAAAGTGTTGCTGAGCTGGCCAACGATGATGATATCAAGAGGCTCATCTATGAGCATTTTGGAATTCAACAGGTGATTGAGGAAGGAAGGGAAGGAGATTAGATGGAAGTTGGAGGCGAATGGGAATCTGCCGATGAACCAGGTGTGGGTGATGCAGATGTGACTCAACCTGGAGAGGCTGCAACATCTGGAAACACAGTTGTCATTGATGACAAAACCTTTGAGCAGATCACTACAACTATTCAAGATGGGGTGAAGTCATCAGTTGAAGCACACTTTACCAGCTTGGCAACTAATCTGTTGAACAAGTTCAGGGAAGAGCAGCAGGCTCTTGTGAATGCAGAGAGGCAGCTGACTGTAGATAAAATGCTACATCTTCATGACACCATCACCGAATCTGTGACGAATCCTGTCGATCCGGTCGCTGAGAAGATGACCACTCAGATTAATATGATGGCTGATCTTGGAAAACTGCTGAAAAGTGTCTGGTCCTCTCTGGAGAGGACAAATACTTGCCTGGATTTAGGGTGGAAGAGATTCGAGGTGTCCACTAAGCGGGCCGGAAAATTTATTGAAGATGTCTTGAACAGACTGCTAGGACCAGAACTCACTTCTTCCACGGTGCAGATCACTCCGTTTGCAGTCGAAGAGGTTAAAGATGAATTAAGGCAACAATTCAATGCCCTGAATGTCAGATTGACAAACCTCTTTTATGCAACCAAAAAGGGGGAAGAGGAGAAGGAAAAACAAATGTAGATGATAACAATCATGCCATCAGCCGGAACGCCATCTGTACCTACTCCGTCTGCACCTGCTCCATCTGCCATGCCAGAATTTGTCACACCAACTGTGAATATTCCTGACACCGAACTGGTGGAATTATTTCAAACAGTTGAACAGCATGGAGAAGCCATCATAGCTCAAGAGAAAGCTTCTTCTGAACAGAAGTCAGTTCGATCTGAAGTGGTTCAAAGGGTATACAAGATAGAAGACTTCTCTTCTTCCGTTCAGAAAAGACATGAAGCAGAAGATCAGGCTAAGAGTCTTGAGCTTGCCGAGAAGATGATTGCAGAAGAAGAAAAAGCTGAATCTGAACAAGCCTTGAAGAGGAGGAAAGGCAAGGGTAAGCTGGAGAAGTCAACTACTGAAACTCATAAGACAAGTCAGCAGACCACGACCAGATCCAGAATCCAGATGACCGCCGAGCAGATTGAAGAACAAAAGACCAGACAAAGGGTGCTGGATGAAGCTATCAAGAAGCAGAAGATGGCAGCAGCAAAAGGTCTTTAACACTGCATACATCAGGAAGAAGAGACTGAAGGAAGCTGCTGCAGAGGACATTGTCTGGGACACATTCTCTGTGCTCGAGAAGATCTGCTTCCTGAGTGGGACCAGATAAGAGGTGATTGGCTATGCGATGTATACATCCTAGAGAGGATTCTGATTCATCAAATGATGATGAATTCTGGAACTGGCTAGAAATGAAGTATCCTAATTTCTACCAGGTTGTTATGAAGGAAGGTAAGATCATGTCCTTGATACCAGAAGCACCTCCATTCGAACAACTCCTACCACCTCTGCGTCCAGACAAAACCCTTGATCCTATTCGTTTTAAGAAAGCTTATTATGAGTTCGCAAAGAAATGAGGGATCATTGGGAGAGACAATTTGGAGCAGCGGATGTACAGACTGTTTGGCATCCCGAAGGAGCTCCATAAATTCAAGCACAAATTATGAAGATCAGGAGACTCTTAGAATCAGATTATAGGTATTTTGTTGTAATCTGTAAGCGCATATCCATGATAATAAAATATCCTATCTTTTTCTGATCCTAAGACAACCTCTCATTGTCTTCTGAACTGTGTGTTGTTATCTGATTATTTACTTTTGGTTATCTGTTTTTCGGATTAACTGTTTTGGTTCCATCAAAAAGGGGGAAATTGTTGGGAAATTTGTAGTTTCGATGGAAGTTCCAAAACAGATAATGTAATAGGACCAGTCAGACATGTTAGCTGACTGGTGATCTAGATAGCAGATAAAATGACCAGCTGAAATGTATAGACAGTTGATGTAACAGATAGGTCACATATTGAGGGGGAACTCAATATGTATAGGATAAGTCTTGAAGATCAGATATGTTGAAGATCTGATGAATAAAGCAGACAAGTCGAGAAGCAGAAGACCAGAAGACTTCAAGATAGAAGACCGTCCAGAAGATCCACATCAGATGACAACAGGAAAGGTCAGCAAGCTGTGCTAAGACAACTTACAATCAGATGACCTAAGTTAGGTAGACAAATCAGTGTTCGAACTGATCTGTGTCAACTCCATCAGATGACTACTTCAATGTTACCTAGTACATGCCAAGTGTTCAGACAATAAGAATGTCAACCTTGTTGCTAATTCAACCGCTGCAAAGTGTACTTGATAACCAATAAGAATCGACAACGCACGTATGGAGCACTGACAAACTGCACGAAGGCGTTTCAGGGTCATGTTGGGGTTATACGTGAAAGTATGCTTTTACTTCGTATAACCTATGTATTAAACACTTATTTACTAAAATAAATTATTTATCACTGTTGCTTTAAATATGATTGAATGCTATATATATTTATTGCAAACCGTTCATAAAGCACATGTTACATTGTAGTTAACGTGGTGATACCAGATCACGTTAACAGTCCCTTGTGAACTAGTGCGTGTTTCACAACTTAGATAGACCCGAACAGTCTATTGGTAGAAGTTGATGTATAAGTCTCAGATTGGCTTGTCTTGACCAAGAAATTACACTAGTGCATTCGATGTGCTGAAGTGGACCTACAGAGAGGATAAACTCATTCGCACTGACTTAAGGGATGAAGAGTTAAACCTCAGTGGTTGTTGATTTCTTAATCTCTGTCACTTAATAAGGACCGTGTGTGATTAGTAATTATTCCTTTGACTTATAAATGGGAAGAGAATCATTGAGACTTTGATAATCTATATCTTGGGCAATAATATTAATTGTACGACGGTTGCTAAGATTAATACAGAGAATCGTGTGCTTGCAAAAGTCTTGCGTGATTGGTCCCCTTGGTGGGCTCGGAACCTTTATCATACCAAATCTTGCAAGTTGAATTAATTTTCCGGTATGGATAATAAAGCTGAGTTGTCCTTACTCCAAGGCCAAAGATATTAATTAATAAAGTTTTTTAGTGGCTTAATTAATTAGTGGACTAAATAATCTTAAACACGGGAAATAATAACCGGGAGCCATATTACCGTAATATGTGTTAAGATTTGATAGTGCAATATTAATTATATAGTTGTATTAATTAATATTAATGGGCTGATTTATATTGTGGCTCAATATTGGAATTCAAAAGTCCATTGGAAGGTTCATCTTAATTCTCCTAAAGGCCCCTCAAGTAGCCCAAATTATAGTCCAATAAATAAAAGGTGCTTAAAATAAAATAAATTTTGTTGACTAATATTTCTTCAAATTTTCAAAAAAATTGAGAAAAAGATGGAGAAGAATTTTTCTTGAAAATATTTTATGGAAATGATATAAGTATTCTTGGAATACAAGATTATCTCATAAATTCAAGAAAATCTCCCACTTGGCCTTCTTTATGAGATTTTCGAAAATAATGAGTATAAGAAAGGGAATAAAGATTTTCTTGGAAAGATTTTATGGAAAAAGATATGTATTCTTGGAATACAAGAATATCTCATAAATTCAAGAAAGATCCAATCTTGAAAATCTTTACTAAAATTTTCTAAAATTATGGAGAAATAAGGGTGTGAGATTTTGTGAAAAAAAATAGACATGGAAAGAAGAATATATGGGATATATTCAAGATTTCTTGGAGATCAAGAAAAGATCTTTCCAACCCTAATTTTGGACCCTAATTTTCGACACCCCCCCTTATAAATAGGGGATGAATTCATTCATCCCACACCAATTCCATGTGTTGGAAATATTAGAAATCCACAAAGGTGGTGCAACAATTTTATTTTTCCTTTGTTTTATAAATCGTTCATTGGAGAACCTCCCACCGGGTTGTTGAGCGAGGACTGTGGGAATACTTGAGAAGGACTTTTGGTTGGTAGCTGTTACCTGATCCTGCCTGTCTCAGACCGTCTCTCCAACGGGTACGTTTACGTAAACTCCTAGAATTCCGCATGCTAGGACTTTTTACGTGATTTTATTTGCATGTCGTTGTTGGCGTAATTATTATTTGAATTCACTTAGGTAAATTCATGCTAGTAATAATTGTTAATTTAAATTTGTGTTTACAAGATCATCCCGATAGATACTGGCACATGAATTTTCCCAACAGGTCAAACGGCTAGAAATAACAAGCTTGGATGCTTTCGGCCATGCCGCCCTTGAAGCACGTCAAATCAGCTTGCAGACCTACCTAAAATAGACCGAAATTCGAATTGTTGTCCAATGGCTAGTTCGATTTCGTGCCTATATATATGGGACCAAACCTTTATAGTAAGGTTACGGAAACTTTACACAAGCTCAAGCTATCAAGAATTCAGCACGAAGAACACAAACTCAAGATTTACTCTTAAGTGTTCATCCCATTGTTCTTAGCATAAAATACTTATCCTCCAGCCTTAGGCTACTTAGAAGATAGGATAGTATTCCAGTTGGAACATTACAAATATTATACCCAAACAAAAGTTAGGTTAAGTTTGTTATAACAAGATTTTAGTCTACGGTTTCTAGATCTGATTTCTGGGATCGGTTTGAGTGAGAACTCGTGAAACATTTGTTCATTGTACTGTGTTGGACTAACACATTAAACTAAGTCCAATTGGTAAAGTTGGTTCCCCTACTGATAGGGAAGAGTGGACATAGGACAAGTTGTCTGAACCACTATAAATCTGTGTGTCTTTATCTTGCTTTACACTTAACTGCACACTACTTGTTATCTGCATGCATATTCTGAATCTAGTTCAGATTAGCATCAAGCTATTGAACTCATCGACGACACTTTAGTCATCGATCTAAAATGTTGCACTAAAATCGATTGAGTAAAACCGGTTTTCACACGTTAACTAATCTTCCGCACCATCGCTAAAATCGATAGACGCGAACCGATCCGTTCATACAGATCGAGAAGTTTGATATGTTGGGATTATAATTGAAAAGTATGCTTTTTACTTTTGTATAATCGAAACCGAATTTTCGAGACTTATTTATTTGAAATAAAATTATCGCGATGCTTTAAATATGATTGAATGTTACATATATTTACTTGATAACTGCTCAATAAATTCGCGTGTTACATTGTAGTTAATTTAGTGATACCGTATCACGAAGATTAAATTAATAGTCCCTTTGTAATTAAAAAAGTACGCCATCACTTACCTAGATGGAAATGAACAACCCATCGTGAAAGGTTGAGGTGTAAGGCTCGAATTGGTTTGTCTTGACCAAGAGATTACACTAGTGCATATGACCGATCTGTTGAATAGGACCTCTGGGAGGATAAATTCTTCTTTAATCGAACAAGGAAGAATTAGACCTCAGTGGTTCGTTATTTCTTAACCTTCGTCCCTTAAATAGGATCACGTGGGATTGGTAACTATTGCTTTGACTTATCATGGGTAGCGAATCAAAGAGAGATTCAATACTTTTATCTTGGGCAATATTATTGGTCACATGTGATTGCTAAGATTTAATACGAAGAATCGTGTGCAAGTACGCTTGTTTGATTTGCCCCCTTGGGAGGTTCATAAGCTTTATCATACCAAATCTTGCAAGTGGAATTTGTTTCCGGTATGGATAATAATGTTGAACCGTTCCTTGACCAAGGACAAAAGATATTAATTAACGGAAAGCTATTTCAAAAGGCTTGAATTAATTAATGGGCTAGATAATCTTAAACACGGGAAATAATGATCGGGAGCCATATTGACTGTAATATGGGTTAAGATGGATAGTGCAATATTAATTATGTAGTGGGATTAATTAATATTTATGGGCTTGAATTATATTGTGGCTCAATATTAGATATTCAAGGTCCATTAGAAGGTCCAATCTTAATTCTCCTAAAGGCCCCCTGAGTAGCCCAACAAATAGTCCATTAACTGAAAATGTGATTAAAATAAAATAAATATTGTTGCTTATTTTTTCCCTAATATTTCGAAATTTATGGATAAAAGAGGGAGAAAGATTTTCTTTGAATTTTGTTATGGAATGAAGTTATGTATTCTTGGAATACAAGATTATCTCATTAAATTCAAGAAATCTCCCACTTGGTTATCTATATAGAATTTTCGAAAATTTGAAGATAATGGGCAAGAAAGATTTTCTTGATATTCTTGAAAAGATATTATGGAAGATATGTATTTCTTGAAATACAAGAATATCTCATAAATTCAAGAAGATCCAAATCTTGGAATCTTGCAAGGCATTATTTTCAAAATTCCATAATATTTGAGGAGGTGGGATTTTGTGGAATATTTTAATTATGGGAAAAAGAATATAGGAGATATATTCAAGATTTCTTGGTGACCAAGAAAAGTCTTTTCCCACATTGAATTTCTACAAGAATTTCGACCACTCCCTCTCCTATAAATAGGGGATGATTCTTTCATTCTAAACACAATTCCATGTGCTGGAAAAATTAGCAAATCCACAAAGGTGGTGCAACAAAGTTTATTTTTTCCTTTTGTTAATTGTTCGACAAGTGTCCTTCCAATCGATAGTTGAGCAAGGGCTAAGGGAATACTTGGGAAGTCCTTTTTGGTTAGTCCGTCCGATCAAGTCACCGCCATCCCGAGAGGGTACGCTCACGTAAACCCGTAGATTCGCGTCGTGGGTTTTACGTGGCTTTTTTATATGCATGATATGTTGTTGCAATTATTATTTGAATTAATATAGGATTAATTCATGCTAGTAATAATTAAAGAATTAAATTTGTATTTAAATATTCACCCCGATAGATCTGTGCAACTCATTCCCCAACAAATGGTATCGAGCCCACGGTTTGCTCAATTTTTTAAATTGTAATTTAATTAAGTGGACATTAAATTTGAAATTGATAGTAGAACCCATTAGATCTGCTTTTGCGTATCCAATTGTCATGGTTTTTAATGTGTTTATTTATGCATGCATATAAATTGTGGTTTTAATTCGATCTGCTCGATTTGTTTTGCCTCGAGAGAAAATCCATGAGTAGACTAGATTTGTTTGATTTGATCAATGTAATAGACTAGTTCAGATCTAGGTTTATTTATTTTTTATAAATAAATTGTAACCGGATCGAAACGAAGAGATTTGGAATTAAAGGATAAAATCCAGAATCCCAAGGGCGACACGGGCGCTGCTACCGGCACGCACGACGGGCGCAGGGCGAGGTCGCCGGCCGAAAGGCCAAGACGAGAATGTGGCCACGCCGCGATGGGCGGCGCGCTGGCGGACGCCAGACTGCGTGCATCAAAGCCGAAGTGACGGGTCGCTGGCAAAAGCGGGCACAGCAGGACGCGGGTCGCGAGGTCGCGGGCGAGGCGGAGGCGGGTAAGCACGCAAGGCTGCTAGATGCGCGCCGCCGCCGAGCTACCGATGTTCGCCGAGAGGCGCGTCCGAGGCACGGCGGGCGCGACCCACGGGCCAGCCCGTGCGAGGTCGCTGAGGTCGTTTCTAAAGTGGTGGTCGGATCTTGGGCGTGCATCCCCCTACCGCTTTGGCATGGCGTTTCGAGACGAAGTATTTTTCGAGACGAACGAGTGGGAGAAATCCGAGACGTGTTTCTTCAAGATCAAGCCAAGAAAAACCAAACCATGACAATTGGATAATTTGTGCCCAATATGTTTATTTTTCTGTTTTGCTTGATTTATTTGTGTTATCTTATGCTTTATTTAATTTGTTTAAATGTGTTTGCATGAGGGTTGCCAAATAGAAAAATCTCACCTTCAAAAATTACTAAGTATGTTTAAATAATTAATTGACAATTTTATTCCGGATAATAAAATTGAATTAATTTTGACCTCCATGATTTATTTATTTGTGAGTTCTTTTGGAAAAATTCCCCCAACGGGAAGGTTAAAAGATAGGTTTCACATGAATGAATTCCAAACGGATGATTGTGGGTTATTACTAGTGGCGACGATGACCCTCCCAACGAGGCTCGATCAAAGCGAAATAATAATCCTGTATTTAATCATGGTTATTACTTAGGTATAAAATTGATATGCATATATTTCTCCAAGTCCCCGCCAATTTTATATTGGTCAAGTGGGGAGCCAACTATTAATCCGGATATTAAAGGTTTGTAATTGTTCTTGTTTGTAACTCGCTTGAATGTGTTTAAATAATGATCCACCCAACGTGGCTTATTTAAACTGCTTTTTTTGAGATGTTAGGGTCACGATGTTCATATTTTTTTTCGAGATTTTAATATGATGCATGTGATCGAACCTTGTAATATATTTGTGCTTATGCATATTATTATTTATTTCGGTTCATCATGTCGCAACCTTTTAATGCAATCGCTCAATATACCGAAAACAATTTGCTCACTTTGGAGAAAATTTTTGTTGATTGAATCGAAAACTCACTATCGTCCTCATCGCACAAAGCCATAATCGGATTCTAACCACACCTAAACCGGATAAACCATCGGATGAGTCCACTAAAACGGTTAAGAAAGAGTATGCCGACCGGGAGCAATCTAACGAAATGGCAAAGTGTACCATCTTGGCTTTATGTCGATGTGTTGCAACACCAACACCGAACGTTGAGATCGGCCAAGGAAATCATGACTAGTCTTAAAGCGATGTTTCAACATCGAACCGGTGTGGCTCGTCGATCACCATGAGGGACTTGCTCTCTATGAAAATGGTTGAGGAACGCCCCGTAAGGGAGCACGTTCTCCGATGATGGCTCACCTTAATAAACTTGAGGTACTTTGGCGCCGAATCACGATATCGAGACCCAAATCGATTTCGGTGCTCCATTCTCTGCCGAAAAGCTTTGAACAATTTAGGTTGAACTACCGTATGAATAATCGAAGTTCTCGATGCCCCGATCTGTTGCAAGCTTTAGTCTCGACAGAGGCGATATTAGGGCGAAAAAGCCAAGCCTTGGTGGCAAACGGACCTTCTTCTTCTTCTAGACCAAGGGGTGGTAAGAACAAGAAAAGGAACAAAGGCCACAAGCAAGTGAACTCAAGTGTTGCCAATGGCAAAGATAAGGTGAAGAAGGGTGGTGGAGTGAACAAGCCGTACTAAGGGGAAGTGCTTCAATCAAAGGAGAAAGGACATTGAAGTCGGGTCTGTTCTGCACCCAAAAGGGATGGAAAGAAAGGTAATTCTCACGCACTAGTTGTTTGAAACTTGTTTAGCGGCGTATGCCTCCCATTTTGTGGGTGGTGGATACGGGATCCACTAATCATGTTTGTTTCACATTACAGGGGTTCAAGCGGACCCGACAACTTAAGTGGGAGTGAGGTCCTCATCACAATTTGGGCGATCTTCTGAGAGTGGCGAAATGGAAGCAGTGGGAGAAGTGCACCTGTCTTTTGAAGATAGTGTTTTAATTTTTGAGATATTCTTTACGTTCCGAATTTTTTAGAAAGAATTCGTTTTCAGTTTCTAAACTTTTATGATGGATATTCGGTTACTTTTTAATAAAGTTGTTACCATTTTTCTTGTTGATAAATTTATCTATCATGGAACGTTGTTGAATGATCTCTATGCAATTAACTGTGCACACCACTCACGAAATGTATCCTATAACACATCAATCGCTTCCAAGAAAAGAAAAACGCTCATCGACGTGAATGAGACACTTTTTGGCATCTAAGATTAGGTCATATAAATCCAAAGAGGATCCAAAGGTTGGTGAAAGATGGTTCACTGGAGCGTCTCCAAGTTGAACAAATTCCAACCTGCGAATCATGTTTGGAGGGTAATATGACCAAGAGAGCATTTGGAGCCAAGGGGAATAGGGCCAAAGAAGTGTTAGAGATCGTTCACACAGATGTATGTAGTCCAATGTCAACCAAAGCAAGAGGAGGTTATGAGTAATTTCATTGATGATTACTCAAGGTACATTTTCCTTATGAAGCATGAATCTGAGCCTTTGAGAAATTCTAAGAATTTAAGGCTCAAACAGAGAATCATAAGGAAAAATGTATCAAGTCTCTACGATCTGATCGTGGAGGCGAATACCTCAGCAATGAGTTTTTTGAACTACTTATCTGATGAAGGGATTGTATCCCAACCATCAGCACCCCCCTCAACAAAACGGGGTTGCAGAGCTAAGAAATATAATTCTTTTTGGAAATGGTTAGATCAATGATGAGTTATGCGGATCTTCCGTAGTCGCTTACGGGGTCATACCTTGGAAACAACGACTTACATTCTCGAACTTGGTGCTAACCAAATCGGTTCCCAAAACTCCCAAAGAATTGTGGACCCAAGGCAAAGCCTAGTATGAGACACATGAGAATTTGGGGGTGTCCGCCCACGTGTTGGACAAGGAAGCCAAGAAGTTGGATCCTCGATCGTAATTAAAAATTTCGTTTGTAGGATACCCCGAGGAACAAAAAGGGTGTATGTTCTATAGTCCCAAGATCAAAAGGTGGTCATCGGACCCACTTTAGATTTTTGGTAGAAAACTATATGAACCAAAGTAACCCGTATGAGATTACCTTAAATGAGCTTAGAGGACAAACCTCAAAGGCCAACTCAGATTAGATGATATACCAAACGATACGTTTTTCACAACCGAGCCTCGTCAGAGTGGGAGGGTTGTTTGACGTACCGAGATTCATGGAATAGGAGAGTCCCTCGACTTGATTCCCGCATACAAGACGAATCGCACCCATGGACATATGACGAGGCACTCCAAGATAAAGATGCTTGATTCTTGGCAAACAAAGAATGAAAGCCAAAATGGGTTCTATGTTTCATAATAGAATGTGGAGCTAGTCGAACTACTTAATGGGGTCAAACCCATTGGATGCAAGTGGGTATATAAGAGGAAAAGAGGACCGACGGGAAGGTTGAAATCTTTAAAGCAAGACTAGTGGCGAAAAGTTATACTCTCGTAAAGAAGGATCGATTATGAGGAAACTTTTTCACCAGAGCCATGCTTGAGTTCATCCGTATTCTCTTATCGATTGTTGCGCATTTCGACTTTGAAATCGGCAAATGGATGTCAAGACGCTTTTCCTTAACTAAGTCTTGATGAAGAGATCTTTATGCAACAACCCCAAGGTTTCATTGAAACAAAGCCAAGAACACCTAGTTTGTAAGCTCAAGAAGTCCATTTACGGACTCAAACAGCATCCAGAGCTTGGAACCAATGTTTTGATCATGTTATAAAGTCTTATGGGTTTGATCAAAACGAGTTTGAAAGTTGTGTGTATAAAAAAGCGTGGTCGGAACTGCATTGGTATTCTTAGTACTATCGTGAGACGACATTCGATCATCGGGAACGATGTGAAGGTGTTATCGACGTAAGGGCATGGTTTTCAAAACAATTTTGATATGAAAGACTTAGGGAAAGTTTATTACACATCCTTGGGATCAAGATCACCGAGATCACAAGAAAAGAATGATCGGGTCATCGCAAGTTTCATACATAGACACTGTCTTGAAACGCTTCAGCATGCAAGATTCCAAGAAAGGATTTGTACCTTTCGGACTTGGAATCCATCTATCCAAGAAAATGTCCCCAAGACGCAAAGGAGATAGATGACATGAAAGGCATTCCTTGTGCTTCTACCGTTTGAAACCTTATGTATGCAATGTCAGGTATGAGATTGATATCCGCTTTCGCCGCAGTATGGTAGCAAGACATCAAAGTAACCCAGAAAGCGCATTGATTGACGCTTAATAACATTCTCAAGTGTCCGAAAAGAACTCGATAGAATGTTGATTTATCGATCGATACTCCAATCCCCATCGGCCACACCGGACTCGGATTTCCAATCGATTTAGATTCCGAAATTATCCGCTTCGCTTAGTGTGTTTCCATTTGGGAAGTGTAGCCATCAAATGGAAACGGAAAGTGTGAAGCGTAAATGCATCAACGACTCAACCATGGAAATCGGGTAAGTAGCTGTTTGTGAAGCGAAAGAAAGAACCGATTGGGCTCTAGATCTTCTTAGTGGACTTGGATGGTGTTCTCAATTTGTTCAGCAATATCTGCTAGTGCGCTTGCAAATTCAAGAGAACCAAGAGTCCACGAGTCAAACGAGCACACTAAAGGAAAAAAGACATCTTATACGAGAAATCGTTAAGAGAGGAGATATAGATGTGGCAAAGATAGCGTCTAAGGATAACCTAGCGATTCATTCACAAAGAGTCTCCTCAATACATTCGAGAGACATGTGGAAGGAATGGGTGTCAAAACCGCCGCTTAACTGGGCTTGAGTATAAGTGGGAGAAATTATTAGGTTCGTGTAGGTGACATTAGATGTCACGGACTACGCGAGACATGTTGTAGTATACTTAAAAGCGCATTTTGAGTATAAGTGGCGATTGTTGGGATTATACCGAAAAGTATGATTTTTTACTTTATAATCGAAAACCAATTTTCGTGACTTATTTATGAAATAAAATTATCAATGATGCTTTAAATATGATTGAATGTTACATATATTTATTGCATAACGCTCAATAAATTAAATGACGTGTTACATTGTAGTTAATTTAGTGATACCGATCACGAAGATTAAATTAATGGTCCCCTTGTAACTAAAAAGTACGCCATTCACGACCTAGATGGAAATGAACAACCCATCGTGAAAGGTTGAGGTGTAAGGCTCGATTGGTTTGTCTTGACCAAGAGATTACACTAGTGCATGACCGATCTGTTGAATAGGACCTCCACAGGGAGGATAAATTCTTGAGCCTCAACAAGGAAGAATTAGACCTCGATGGTTCGTTATTTCTTAACCTCCGCCCCTTAAATAGGATCACGTGGGATTGGTAACTATTGCTTTGACTTATCATGGGTAGCGAATCAAAGAGAGATTCAATACTTTTTATCTTGGGCAATATTATTGGTCACATGTGATTGCTAAGATTTAATACGAAGAATCGTGTGCAAGTACGCTTGTTTGATTTGCCCCCTTGGGAGGTTCATAAGCTTTATCATACCAAATCTTGCAAGTGGAATTTGTTTCCGGTATGGATAATAATGTTGAACCGTTCCTTGACCAAGGACAAAAGATATTAATTAACGGAAAGTTATTTCAGTGGCTTGAATTAATTAATGGGCTAGATAATCTTAAACACGGGAAATAATGACCGGGAGCCATATTGACTGTAATATGGGTTAAGATGGATAGTGCAATATTAATTATGTAGTGGGATTAATTAATATTTATGGGCTTGAATTATATTGTGCCTCAATATTAGATATTCAAGGTCCATTAGAAGGTCCAATCTTAATTCTCCTAAAGACCCCCTGAGTAGCCCAACAAATAGTCCATTAACTAAAAAGGTGATTAAAATAAAATAAATATTGTTGCTTAATTTTTCCCTAATATTTCGAAATTTATGGATAAAAGAGGGAGAAAGATTTTCTTTGAATTTTGTTATGGAATGAAGATATGTATTCTTGGAATACAAGATTATCTCATTAAATTCAAGAAATCTCCCACTTGGTTATCTATATAGAATTTTCGAAAATTTGAAAATAATGGGCAAGAAAGATTTTCTTGATTTTCTTGAAAAGATATTATGGAAGATATGTATTTCTTGAAATACAAGAATATCTCATAAATTCAAGAAGATCCAAATCTTGGAATCTTGCAAGGCATTATTTTTCCGAAATTCCATAATATTTGAGGAGGTGGGATTTTGTGGAATATTTTAATTATGGGAAAAAGAATATAGGAGATATATTCAAGATTTCTTGGTGACCAAGAAAAGTCTTTTCCCACATTGAATTTCTACAAGAATTTCGACCACTCCCTCTCCTATAAATAGGGGATGGTTCTTTCATTCTAAACACAATTCCATGTGCTGGAAAAATTAGCAAATCCACAAAGGTGGTGCAACAAAGTTTATTTTTCCTTTTGTTAATTGTTCGACAAGTGTCCTTCCACCGGATAGTTGAGCAAGGGCTAAGGGAATACTTGGGAAGTCCTTTTGGTTAGTCCGTCCGACCGAAGTCACTGCCATCCCGAGAGGTACGTTCACGTAAACCCATAGATTCCGCATGCGTAGGTTTTACGCGGCTTTTATATGCATGATATGTTGTTGCAATTATTATTTGAATTAATATAGGATTAATTCATGCTAGTAATAATTAAAGAATTAAATTTGTATTTAAATATTCACCCCGAATAGATCTGTGCAACTCATTCCCCAACAGGATATCAATCCATATCGATTCACACAGCACTCTGATCGGGCATACTTGCATATCACACCTGATCCACAAAAAGTTTTGGAAGTTTATTGACCCCTCCCCTCTAGACTTCCACCCTCACTGAAACCCGTTCAGGACCTACAATGGAGTACGCAGGGTAGTCGTTGATCATCCAGACAAAGGCAGCCCTCATCGTGAAGTTTTGCTTTTCCGATACATCGTATGTCACACTCCATTTTTCCACAGATGTATCAAGTCTCTTATCAGAGGGTGAAGGAAAATATCTAGTTTGTCCTTTGGATTCTTTGGGCCAGGTACTAATACCATGAGAAACATTCGTTTGGGACTTCATGCACATCCACGGAGGTAGATTATAAGGAGTCAATATAACCGGCCATAACGAATACTGCTTACCGTGCATTCCAAATGGACAAAAACCATCGGTGCTGAGACCTAACCAAACGTTCCTAGGTTCATCCGAAAAAATAGGAAACACCTAGTCAAGATGTTTCCAGTCCATCGAGTTAGCAGGGTGTCTCATCTCTAAGGAATCAGGATCAGATGACTCCGTATGATGCCATGTCATATCTTTGGTTGTGGCACTAGATTGATACAATCTCTAAAGCCGAGGAATAATATGGAGGTAATACATCATTTTATTTGCCACTTTCTTCTTATTCTCGCTTCCCTCGTGGCAAATCGCTTAAACGCCGGTACTTTTGTGTCCGAGAGTGCCCATAAAAATCTCGTGACTTATCAAGATTCACGCCTTCTTCATTACCCCGCATAACATGCGCTTATTGATACAACAATCAATACTCTCTACCGGTAGACTCATACTCTTCAACAGATTCTTGGCTTGATATTCTGTAATAGGCACCTTATTACCGGGAGGACAGACCTCATTGATCAACTTACTAATCTGGTTATAGGCTCTTTGGGAAAGTTTGTTCTCAGCCTTGATAGCCATGAGTCGAGCATTGAATGACAAAAGAGAGTCAGTTTGACATCCATCATACAGATCTTCGTCAGCTGCTTTGAGTATTCTGTAAAAATTAGATGCTTCCTCATTTGGTTCCTCCTCCATAGCCTCATCTTGAAACCCACCAAATTCCATGATCATCGTGATGATACATATCCTGTATCCACCGCAGTGTCTCAAATCAGACTCCAGGATCATCGACTCCATAATCATCATTGTATTCTAGAGCATTATAATACTCTTCAAGATCATTGAAATTAACATTCCATCGATCTTCACCATGACGTGTCCAATTGTAGTAATAAGGTACAAAACCATTCATGATGATATGTGTTTGAACATCGAAAATCGCTCCGTATAACTTGTTCTGACACTTTCTTGCATTACACGGACATCTTGTATGACCTTCTGAATTTGCTGCACCATGATTAATTGCAAAGTGAATGAAGTTATTAACTTCATTCAAGAACTCCATATTTATACGTCCGTTGATAAGTCGAGGAGTCGAATACATCCACTAACTATTCGGATATTCCATCTGTTTCAAATCATATCAATATGTTAATTCTACAAAAAATTGGAGAGTTCGTCTGTATATGCAAATATCCAAAAATATTATCCTTATCAAATAACATCAAACAAATCCACACAATATATGATCACAACATTCATTTAACATAAAATATCTACACAATATATATCAACACCAAATACCAAACAAACTTATCAATTATATACATTATACTATATATATATATATATATACTTTTAAACGGTAGAAATGTGAAAACGTAAGGTAAAATCGTTCTCGAGGAGTCGAAATGCTTCCACTACACAATATGCACTTCAAAAATAATTTTCGTCTCTATCTACACAAAATTTGGTGTTGTTTTGGAAAAAAATTGAGTTGGTTCGATTGTTTTGTGTAAAATAAATCTGCTGGTGTTTTTTTTTACAGTGTTTAGCGACGGATACAACGACGGTTACTTAAAATCGTCACTATTATAGACGGATTCAGCGACGGTAATTACCGTCGTTATTAGCGATGGTTTAGCAACGGAATTCAAATATCCGTCGCCAAAAATGTCGCTAAAAACATAATTTTAAAAAAATAAAAATAAAAATTGTTCAATCATTCATTAAAAAAATAGAAATTAAAATTGTTCAATCACACATAAAAATAAAAACAGAAATTGAAATTGTTCAGTCATACAAAATTAAACATGAAATTATAAATTGTTCATAACATAATTAAAATAAACATTGACCCTAGAAGGGGTCTGCTCTCCAAACAGCCACAATTGACTCCCATACTTCGTGCTCAAGTTCTTCTGATAAGTTCACCCCTTCTTCCCTCCACTGTCTATGCCACATGTGCATCATGTCATGGTAACGCCGTCCAGCAACTTTACAAAATGCCTTATAAACTTCATTGGTCTCGAGATCGGGACTCGACGTAGCTTGTTTCTATATTTTGAATATAATAAGATAATTAAATTAATTGTAATCAATATATATTGAAATAAAATATTAAGTTAAGTAAATTTTATACTGTAAACTCCTCGAAATACAATTGACGCTGGTCAGTTGGCACATATTTCCAACTGTAAGCGTTGACAACAATTCCCACCCGCATGATGACATTTTTGGCTATAGCAGACGCCTCGTGACCAGGTACAATACTAACACATTAGAAAATAAATACATAATTAATAATTAATATTAAATTAATTAATTATATAATTAAAAAAATAACACTTACTCTCCATTGATGATATTGATGGGCAAACGAGGAATAGGTACCCGGGATGAAGCTTGGACGTTATTACCACCTTCAGCATCCATCTAAATAAAATATGAAATTTATATATTAATTAAATAATATAAAATACAATTAAATATAAATAAATAAACAAAAAAACATTAAAGTATTACCGTGATATCGAAGAATACAGATGAAATTGTCTCGTTTGTGTTGCTTTCTGATTTGATTGATGAGACATATGGGCAGGCAACATCGGTATTTATAGAATTGGATTTAGCGACGGATTTTTGAAATTCGTCGCTAAAACCTACCCAATTAATGGCAGCGGCTCCAACGGGCGTATCTTTTTGTTTTCTGCACCATTTAGCGATGAATTTTAAAAATTCGTCGCTAAATGTGGCGATTCGAATTAACCGTCGCTAAATCGTCGTAGTTAGCGACAGTTTTGGTGTTCATCGCAAAAAATGGTGGATTTGACCGTTTGACTAATTCTGTTGCTACATCCGTCGCAGTTAGCGATGGTTTTGGTATCTGTCGCTACTATCCGTCGTTAAACCCCGCTTTTTTTTTGTAGTGACGGTCTTACGGTGAGACGAAATATAAATTGGACATTGACGCTTTAACACTTTTGGGATGGGTGGGTGTGATTTGTACTAAATTATACCCCGTCTCATGCATGAGACTGTCATATAAGTTTTTGTCATTTATAAAGGTAGTTTGTAGATAAAGTTAGAGTTTTTGAAGTCCAGTAACTTTGCTTCGTTTTGAAATTGGTCCTGATTGTTTTGACTTTTTTTATTTTGGTCCCGTAAGTTATCAAAATTTTTGAAATTGATCATTTAACCTGTTGTAGCAGGTCACCAAATAAATAATCGTCACCTATATAATTATTTTATTTTTTCCTTTCATTTCGAAATGCCACTTAAACTTTTTTAATCCAAATAATTTGTATCAAAAAGAAAATTTTGTATTTTTTTAGGAAGTGAGAGTGGTTTTCTGCGGTTATTGATTTAATTTTTTTATATTTTTTGGTCAGTTTAGACCCAGTAAATCGACCCGATTCGATTTATCTTTTAATATACAAATTGTTTTAAACTCAACCAAAATTATTAGGATTAAAAAAGTTCAAGTGAAACTCCGAAATTAAAGAGAAAAATAAAATAATTACATATGTGGTGTTTCTCTGTTTGGTAACCTGCTGCAACAGGTGAAAATAATCAATTTTAAAATTTTAGGAAACTTACAAAATCAAAATCAAAAAATCAAAATAATCGGGACCAAATTCAAAACTATACAAAGTTGCAGGATTACAAAAAAGTTTAATCCCATAAAGTTATATGAAGGAATATAAAAAAATTAATAATGGAGATTCTGTCGACAATATTCGTTTCGGATTTCAAAGTAACATGATAAAATAAATTGAATGTGAAAGTGACATATTGAATGCGACATATTCTATAATAAAATAACAAATTAATTTGTAATTAAAATGGAATGTGAAAGTGATACTATGTGGTCCAAATGACAGGAAGCTTAAATGTGATTTTTTAATTTTCAACTACACTTTTATCTAAAGAACCAATACAATCACAGACTCTTAAAAAAAATCTTATTACTATTTTAGCCTATTTAGACAAATTTATCTTCACATGCATTTGTATTTCTTCAAAACAATCAGAACATAAGAGTAACTCACATTGCTATTTATTACTGTATATAATTATATTATAATTGAAAATTAAATCATAACGTTGAAATGGTATTTAGTTTACTCTCATGCATGATTTTGGTTTCAATGCATTTAGTTCCGTTATATAACCAAATAAAATGAATTTTTAAGTGAACAATCCTAAATTAGATAATTGTATGAGTTAATTCGCTTTCCTTCTTAATGGATAAATATTTAACTGTTCAGTGAATGCATATTTTTTATCATGTTACATGACAAGAACTAGCCTTACATTTAAAATTAATAACATATATAAAAAGAAAAAAAATGTTATGATTTTTTAAAGATGAAACTAGTATCTCACCCAAGCGGTGTTCGAACATGTCTCATTTACTATAAAATCGTATGAGACGGTCTCAAACATAAGACATGGTACAATTTAGCATAAATTAACACTCATCATTCCTAAAGTATTAAAGCGACATGCTCAAATTATATCCCGTACATCTCACCGTGAGACCATCTCAAGCAAGTGTGACTCAACAAATTATAAATTTATAGAGTTTCAACCAAATGTGAAAAGTATGACCCAAATAACAAGTGAAAGTTTGTATCACCCATGAGATAGTTACATACGAAATTCTCTTTTAATATAATAATAATGTACATAATTTATTTTTCTTATCTATGTATATTATTATTAGATTGTCAATTTACTACATATAAGATAAGATTTAGTGCGATGAAATTTTAGTTATATATTACATTTAAAAAAAATTATATGTAATGTTAGTCCACATCAATAGTTTTGTTAGCTTGTAACAAGATATTTTATGATATAATATATATAATATTAAGTAAACTGAATATTTTGAGAAAAAAAGAAAAATGAAGCTTAATTTAAAAAAAAAATGTATTTGTCTTAAATCTACTCAAACTTCCCTAAACAAAATTAATCTTAAAATTAATTATTTAATAAAATAGATAACAGAATACCCATTACATTATATAGTCAAATAATAGAGTGTCATTAAACACACCCCAAAATCCTCTAAACACACCCATTTGTTAAGCACACCCCAATAAAATTTAAAAATTAATATGCATTATTAAACACACCCCATTTTTTTTCTTATTATATCCTTTCTTCTATAAATATATAAAAATAACACTTTCCTACCTTTCCTTTTCTCATGAATATTTCTCTCCTAAAAAAATATTTAATTCTTTTGTATTCATTATTTTTTTATGAAAATATTCTTAAAAATTTTATATAAAATCAAAAATATATTACAAAAAAGTCAACTAAATTATTTCAAACATAAATAAATTCAAAATCTTAATTAGAAAAAAAAATCTTCAAAATCATAAAAAAGCTAAATACAAAATAAAAACATTAAAAAGTAAACTAAATTTTTAAAAAATATTTAAATTAAAAAAAACTGAAAAAAAATTAAATGAAATCTGTAAAATATATAAAAAAAATAAATCTAAAAAATAATTAAGATTAAAAAAATCAGTAAAACTAAATAAAATCTGAAAAAACCATTTTAATTAAATTAATTTTGAAGATTTATTTTAATTTTTAATATTTTATTTAGTTTTAATTAGTTTTTTATTTTTTCTTAATTTACTTATTTTGAAGATTTAATAATATTTTATAAATTTTAATTTAATTTTTTCAGATTTTTTTTTCAATTTTTGCTTATTTGATTTTTTTTTATTTAGTTCATTTTAAAGATATAGTTATTGTTTTATTATTTTTATATTTTAATTTATTTTTTTCAATTTTTTTTAATTATTTTTCAACGTATAATAACTTTAAAAAATTACACTTATAAAAAGTAAAGAATCAGTTTCAAAATTAAAAAAATTTAGAGGACTAAAATCAAAATAAATAAAATTTAAAAGAAAGATAAAATAGTATCCCATATTTATACAGGGTAACTTAGTCATTTTATATATATCTCTTTTTGTTTTAAAAATTATGGGGTGTGTTTAGAGGATTTTGGGGTGTGTTTAGTGGCACTCCAAATAATAATGTGCATAAGAACAAAAATTATAAAACCAATTAAATTAAAAAAAAAGATGCACTATTTCAAAGCTATTAGGTTTATTTTATGATAAAGTCTAGGATACAAATTTGTATACATACAAATCCCAATTGAGACCCAATTTCACTTTACACAATCCATCCTTGACCCGCTTTGACCCATTTTTGACCACCTGATCCACTGACCCTTCTTAAATTGATTGGTTTGTATCTATACAAATTTATACAGTAGACTTACTCTTATTTTATATTGAGATTTTTTCAAATTAATGATTTATCATATTATTATGTAAAATTAAAATGTATTTATTTAATTTTATGCAAAGCAATTAAATAAGACTACTATATTCTCAAAAATAGTGTAACCAATAAACGAAAAAATGGAAAAGGGAAAAGCAAAGAGTTTCTGTCCCACATAGGAAAATGTGAAGTGAGGAAGTGGATATTTACATAACTACCCACATGTTTGTATATTATTATAGTTTCATTCTCCTCCACCTTATACACGGGTGCGCAAAGGGGAGCAAATTTTGGTCGGATTTGGCCAACGAAACCCGAACTTGTGTGTGAGCGCGACTTGCGTACACGAATGTCGCACCGCTTTGGTGGCACACTTACAAGCTTACTTTTGCCTCGATTTTGTGCACATTTTATTTTAAAATTTTAATTTTAAAACGTGTAACAGTTTCCTAATAAAACCTGAGCAACGTTTTGTGCACGTTGTTCATATTCCGGTGATAATATCGAGCATTTCTCAGTTTAATTAAGCAAGATATAGTGTTAATATTGTTGCTTCCAATTGTTGTATCTTGGGAGACAAGTGTCCTACGATTTACTAGCACCGAGAATGAATGACATAATTGTTTTAAAGAAATTGTGCTTGCACGAGCCTCGATTATTCGTCTTATTATTATTTTGGTTTTTTCAGTCATTTTCAATGCACTCCACCTACATTTTATTGAGAGTATTATTCTACTCTAAAGAAATGTAAATTGTGCCTTTAGTGAAGGTACATTAATTTTCCTCACCAATAATGAGATTTTTAATGAGAGTATGTTTAACCCTCAATAAAAGTAGGCAAATATCACATTTAGTGAGAGCTTATAGTACTCTCATAAATTTTTTTGTCAGTAAAAGTAACTTTTCTTGTAGTGGAAATTCTTATATTTATATTATTATATATGCAACTCTACTATAATTTAGGAAATATAGTCCAAGAATATGCTTAATAAAAAATTACCATTTTCTTAAAAAATTAAGTTTCAGCAAGTATCATTTTTCATGTTGTTTAAGAAGAATGTAAAGTTAGCTTCAAAACTTAGCACTAAAAGCGCAATTTATCTAGTACGATGTATAATGAATGAAATAAAGCTAGAAACTGACGAAAAAAATACTGGCCTTTTCATCTATTTCGTGGTAATTTACCTTCTTGATGGAGATTGGATAGCGAGATCCAATTTCTGTCATTAAAATTATATATTTTAGTATTTGTGGCAGTATAATAAATCCTCATCAAGTACGTTTGACATATTTTCCAGTTTTATCAAGATACCAGGTGAGGAACTTTTCCTTTAATTATTATGTCCGGCTTGGCCACTAAGTATTACTTGGGCCCAAAGTCTGGGTTTTCCTTTTATGCTTTTCTAGGATTAGTATAAATACGTGTTCATAGTTCAATGTAAGGACACGGTTTGATTATTGAATGATATAAGAATTTTTAGGAGTTTTCATGTTTATACGAGACGTAGTCTCAAACCCCTTGCAGGCATATCGCCCTACATCACTTCTTGACCCTGATTCTTGTGACGCCTCTCTCAAGTCTGCTTTCGAGCCCTTCAACTAGGGCTGACTATTAAATTCTCAAGACCTCCCGAACCGCCCGCACCCAGCCGCATTGCACCACCGTTGATAATTTTTACAATAAATCGTGGTTAATTTTTTGGTGCAAAGCTGCACCGCAAAGTCGGTGCAATTTCAAATTGTCCTTACAAACCGTACCGACCGCACCGAAAAATTGCAATTGTAATTTAAACCTGGCATTCTATATCGACCTTTAATCCTCATTCTTCAACTAAGTTGGCAAGGTAATAAATCATGTTCATGATAACAAGCTCATAGTTGTATTTATATTATTTTCCACCTCTTTTAATATGTTTTTAAAGAGTTTGGCCACTACAAATTAATCATGTTATGGCGTTTAAAGATATTATTTCATTTTTCATTTCAATATAAGCTCTTCCAACTTAAACCATTTTATAGAACATTATTTAATCAAATGTGTTGTCACTAATTTAAATAGACATTAATATCTTCTACTAAATATGCTCCTTTGAAACCGTCAAACCGTAAATAACCGACCGAAACCGCCCAAAACCGGATGATCGTTTTTATATGAAATACCGCAGTTTGAAATTATACAAACAACCGAACCGCATATAGCAAGACAATTTGAATTTAGCCGGAAAACCCCGCAAAGTCGCACCGTGAACACCCTAGCTTCAACTCCTTCACATTGAAAGAGCTCAACCATCTCCAGCAAGATGTCTATCAATTGAACCACTATATATAATTACTCTTGAAAAATTTTATAGTTAGTTTTATCTCATTAATTCAATTATAGAAGTTTTATTTTTTCTAAAAAAATCAATGTTGATATGTGTATATATATATATGGAAGAAGAAGAAAAAAAAATAGAACATGATTTACAAATAAAGGAACCTATTTAAATAAAAAAATTTAATTAAAAGTAATAGATAAAATATAATTTTTTTATCTAATTAATTCTATTGGAATTTTTTTTAATTTTTTTCTTAATTAATTATTAGATTAAATTATTACCTGTTGGAGCTTTGGAGCATATGTATCTATTTACGTAGCTTCTTGAACTCTTGTTGGTAAAACTGCATTTAATTAAGAAAATATTTGATGATAACTAAATTGGAGGATTATATTAATTTGATACTTAAAATATGAATTAATTACCATTTTTTTTTATAATTGAGTTTCGACTGAAAATTAAAGCTTACTTGTGCATTGATCTCTAGAGTAGTGAAGGCACTTGAACTATATGTGATTGCCTTCTTGTACCTCTCAATAATTTGACCTTATGCTGCATATACTACACATTAATCACAAATTATAATATATATTCAACAAATGTTTAAATTAAATACATAAAACAAGGCTTAGCATATTCTGAGTTCTCTTTGTATATATGATTTTACAATTTTGTAATCATGAAATAAAATCATACCTATCAATTACAACAAGGTATTTCAAACTAAAATAATACTAAATTTACTGAATTGTTTAATCTCGAATATTAAAATATTGGTAATACTATTGAATAACAAAAAAATTGTGGTTTGGATTGCCAGTCTTCCACAAGTACGTACTATTGACTATTAATCATGGGTGTATAATAAATTCACTTTTTTGTTCTCGTGT
This sequence comes from Stenogyne calaminthoides, assembly GCA_037126765.1. Taxonomy (NCBI): domain Eukaryota; kingdom Viridiplantae; phylum Streptophyta; class Magnoliopsida; order Lamiales; family Lamiaceae; genus Stenogyne; species Stenogyne calaminthoides. The sequence goes on along the minus strand of JBBCBC010000029.1, from coordinate 1,542,094 downwards.
TCTCAATTAAATAATTCACATGTTATATATTGAAAAATGTCATCACCAACTTTGGAACTTTCTAGAATGATCAAGAAGACACAAGGTACATCTACATGACAATAATTTGTGGATCATTCTAGTTATTCAAATAAGCAAAATAATGTGACTAAAATAATCTAGAATAATGTATGTATATTGTTGGCTAGACCATTCTAGAAATCTTAGAGGTCACAAGCTTATAGATTCTTCTAATATCATCAAAGTCATTGGTAAGTAGAACTATAGAGGAAAATCTAGAATATTCTAAGGTACACTATATATATTAGATAGCTACCTAAGTAGAAGTGTGTGTGAGCAAGTGAGAGAGAGTGACAAAGAGTGAGTGTGACATAGTGTTAAGAAGTAAGAGTGGTGTGATGTGCGTCTCCAAATAAAGAGTGAGTTAGAGTGTTCCACATATAAAAATAGAGTCTAGCATTTGGGTCTTGTAAATTGTAGATTTTATTGTAATTACTATTTTGCTCTAATAAAAAGTAATTACATCACACTCTGAGTGTTGCTCGATATCCAATAAGTGGTATCAGAGCAAGACGATTCCTGGTGATATTTGAGATCTGTTGATCGAGCTTCTTGCATTTATTTGTGCAGCTTAGTACTGTGGTGTCATGTGCGATTTCAAACTGCGGAGCTTGTCTTCAAAAATTAAGCTTGCTTAACGTTATCAAGTTTGGTTGAGTCACGATGATGGGTGACCTACAAGTGGTCGGTGGAATCAAGAAGCTTAACAACCAAAATTACAACAGTGGTCGTTGTACATGGAGTCGTATCTCCAAGGCCAAGACCTGTGGGAGATAGTAGATGGTAGTGATGTCACACCACTAGAAGGAGATGCTGCTGCTCTGAAGATATGGAAGATTAGAGCTGGAAAGGCATTGTTCGCGATCAAGACCGCCATCGAGGAGGAAATGTTGGAGCACATAAAGGGAGGCGAAGACACCTAAGGACACGGGAAACTTTTTTTACGCTTATTCTCCAAGAAGAGCGATGCGAGGCTGCAACTTCTTGAGAACGAACTTCTCTCAATCACACAAGGCGTCATGACAGTAAATCAATATTTCGCCAAGGTAAAGTCTCTCTGTCGCGAAATTTCTGCATTAGATTCCTTTGCTGGCATGTTCGATTCAAGAATTAGAAGAATTATCATTCATGGATTGAGGCCGGAATATAGAAGTTTTATTGCTGCTATACAAGGTTGGCCTACTCAACCCTCGCTTGTCGAGTTAGAAAATTTGTTAGCTGACCAGGAGGCGTTAGCTAAGCAAATCTAGGGATTCTCATCCAAGAATGACGAAGAAGCCCTCTTTAGCAGTAAAACTAGAGGTCGACCCAACAAGAATAAAGTTGGTGTTGAGGGGGAGTTTTGAAAAATGTCATCACCAACTTTGGAACTTTCTAGAATGATCAAGAAGACATAAGGTGCATCTACATGACAATAATTTGTGGATCATTCTAGTTACTCAAATAAGCAAAGTAATGTGACTAGAATAATCTAGTATGTATATTATTGGCTAGACCATTCTAGAATTCTTAGAGGTCACAAGCTTATAGATTCTTCTAGTATCATCAAAGTCATTGGTAAGTAGAACTATAGAGGAGAATCTAGAATATTCTAAGGTTCACTATATATATTAGATAGATACCTAAGTAGAAGTGTGTGTGAGCAAGTGAGAGAGTGTGACATAGTGTTAAGAAGTAAGAGTGGTGTGAGGTGTGTCTCCAAATAAAGAGTGAATTAGAGTGTTCCACATATAAATATAGAGTCTAGCATTTGGGTCTTGTAAATTGTAGAGTTTATTGTAATTACTCTTTTGCTCTAATAAAAAAGTAATTACATCACAATTTGAGTGTTGCTCAGTATCCAACATTATATATATATATATATGTATATAAATATTGGTGGTGTTTTAATATAAATTTATAAACTAATACTCTTTGCAATAAATAATTTAATTGGCACATAAAAGAATATTCAAACAAGTGAGAGGAAAATGAGAGGTAGAGTTGACAAGTGAAGTATAACTAGAAAGTGGGGAAGACAAACACATATATAATACTTATCATCTAAATAGAAATTAATCTAATTTTTCTAAATGACTTGACAACCATATATAATTGACCATAGTACATGATTTAATTAAAACCTAGGAGAAATCAAAAGATAACAAGAGATCCTACTGACAGGTGACATGTTTATGTTTTTGATAGCACAACCTCCATCAAGACAAGATAGTGCAACGCATGTATACACATACACGTATACATGTTTAAGTACGCGTGAGGATCATGTACAAAATTTGCACGATATGTGCACGAACGATCGATCATGCATAAAATGTGTAAATATTATTTATACTCTATCTACTTAAATACTTATGCACAATCATTACATGTGAAAATATTAATAAATATATATATAATTGAAATCTTAAAATATAGAAATGGTATACAAGATATTGAAAGCATGAGTATATTTTCAGAAAGAAAACTTGTCAAATGTGTGAAAAGAGGACAGCAAGTTTTTAACAACTGAAAAGTGAAATGCAAGTTTTTAACATTAAAATTTTGAAAGCATACAACTTGTCATTTGCAAATAATGCATGAAATGTGCATGTACGAACCATGCGCGAAACTTGTACGAAATGTGTACATAATTATCATGCACAAAATTTGCACGGTATGTGTCATGCACGAAACCTATAAATATCATTTGTACTCTACCTACTTAAATACATATGCACAATCATTACATGTGAAAATATTAATAAATATGTAGAAAATCTTGAAAGCTAGAATTAATGGAATACAAGATAGTTAAAGCATGAGTAAATTTTCAGAAAGATAACTTGTCAAATTTATAAAAAGAGAACAACAAGTTTTTACATCTGAAGAGAGAAATGCAAGTTTTTAACATAAAAATTGTGAAAGCACAAAATAACTTCGTGTGTAATAAATCTCATATTCGTGAGTAAAATAAAATAACTTCCCATATTCTTGAGTAAAATAAAATAACTTCCTTGTCTATACTTCAAGATCTGAGTTTAATAAATATCATAGGGACACTTACAATGGGTTGTCATATGGGTTGTCATTTATATAGAGTGTTCTTACTCTTAAATACCATCATTTTTAACTCTTATTTCTAGGTTCAAAAAATAAGTAAGAAAGACTTAAATGCCCTTAAATGCTCCAACAACCAAAATGGGCCCATGTGCAGATTTAAAATTTGACTTTTCTACATCTTATATTTTTAATAATTTTATATTTTAAAATTTTTAAAATTGTAGATCTTAAAGTTTAGATTTTACTTAAATTTTTAAATTTGTATATTTCAAATTCAAATTTAATTTGCATATTTCAGATTTTAAATTTTATTAATTTTTTTTAATTCTTTGTAATTTTATTTAAATAATTTTTTTAATATTAGCCAAAAAATTCAGCACACCCGTAAAAAATTCAGCACACACATTTTTTTTTAATTATCTGTCATTTTATTTAAAATTCTGCACACTCGTAAAAGATTATGTACACCCGTAAAAAATTCTGCACACCATAATTATTTTTTAATCATCTGTCCTTTTATTTAAAAATTATGCACACCCAAAAAAATTTTAATCATCTGTCTTTTTATTTAATTAACTTTTTTAAATAATAAAATAATTGCCCGAAAAAGTCTGCACACCAAAAAAAAATCTACACACTCCCATTTCTTTTTTAATCATCTGTCCTTTATATTTTAAAAATCTGCACACTCGTAAAAAAAATAAATTATGCACACCAGTAAATAATTATGTACACCCGTAAAAAAAATCTGCACACCAAACATTACAGCAGCCGGCCCCCAGAAAACCAAAATAATACCATCTTAAATGTGCTCAAAATATTAAATACATTTACAATAAATTACATAAAAAAAATGTCCTCTCCTAAATGAAATTGAATTGGGGAAATAAAAAGGAAATTGAATTGAGGAAATAAAAAGAAAATTAAAATTGATGGAAAAATTGGTATAAATGGCACCTTAGAGTAATACCTAAAAATGTATGCACCTTAGAGTAAGACTCCTTTACAAATGGTACTTTTGAGTAATTTTCTCAGGTAAAAGTATAAGGTGAACAAGTTTCACGGCGAAATTGGTTAAGGAGTGTGACTTATATTACTAAAGAGTGTGACTATTTATTATAAAGGGTGTGACTTTTTATTATAAAGAGTATTACTTATAAAAGTAAGATGGTGACTTATATTATAGCAGAGAGTATCATAATTATAATTGAAGGGTGTGACTTATATTACTAAAGAGTATGCCTGTAAAAAAAAATTAATTTCACGGTGAACAAGTTTCACAGTATACCAACTCATTTTCCCAATATCGTAATCATATTGGAATATTAGCATAACGAAGAGGTTGAAAACTCATAAATTCATATTGGGTTGAATGGATTCAAAAAGTTATTCTAAAAAAAATAGCATAAAAAGTTGATCTCATGGTATGTTTTACTATAAAATTAAAATGTGTTACTTTGAGAACACGCTAACACATGTTTATCATTTTTCTATAACACATATAATATATTGAAAAATGTGTTACTATATGAAAACAAATGTATTATTGTAAGTAGAAAGGTGTGTTATATGAGCATTCTGCATCTCCCTTTGTTTTTTATGGAACAAGATCCCACGACGATTTGAGGCTGAATCTTTTCGACGAGGGAGAGAATGATGGAATAATATCTCACGTTGTTTATTAATTAATCATCCTTATCATTATCATTAAGTATTTTCATTTTCTACTGAGTCTATATTATTCCATTTTTCTTTTATGTTTGAGTCTAGAATATTCCATAACAAATGTCTCGATATATTTTTCATGTTTGTCTTGGTGTTTCTTTGGGAGAAACACGAGAGCCCGCTCGTTAAGGTTCAAACTCGACTCATTTATATTGCTAAATGAGTCGAGCTCGAGCTTTATTCCCCTCTCATTTTCTTCCACTTCTTTTCACGGATTCTTGAGTTGTGAAATTAGAGTTGTTATATAAAAAAATGAGAAACTCGAGAGCTATTGGCTAGTTAAGGCTCAAATTCGGCTCATTTATATTGATAAACGAGCTCAAGCTCACATAATACTCTATTCGAAAACAAGTCTACCCGAGCTCAACTCATTAGGCTCGATAATTAAGAATTTCTTATAATTTTATTATGTTCGATATACTTCTTTGCATGTCGAGTTGAATTTTATTTTCAGTTCGATGTTAATGTAATCGACTCAGCTCGAGCTCGACTTGGCAAGAGCTCAACTTGAGTTTGAACTTCAAATATTTAACTTGGTTATGCTCGAATAACAACTATACGTGAACTATTTAATATAAATATTTGTCATTTTTAATAATGAATATGTGGCTGCCCGTAATGCAAAAAATATTGTACAATAATTAAAAATCTTACAAAAAAATAATTTGCATTGTATATATAAATACTGTAGGACCGATTACGAAAAAAATGGAGATATAATTAAAAAAAGAAACTTGTAATTTTTATCTATAAATTTACTTACTTCCTTATTCCAAACAAAAGAAAAAAAATTGTAATTCCAACTTTGTAGAGTATTCGTGAATACAAGTGCATTCCCTTCAAAAAATAAAATAAAACGAATACAAGTGCATTTGTCAAATAAAGGAGCAAGTGACTTTGTGGTCCAAATTTGTTATTTATTATCTACTACATCGCATTCAATATCCCCTAATTGCTAATAACTAGACAAATTTGAAGTGCACATAGTAGTGTTGGTACAAACACTGTACAAACTTGCCCTCAACTACAAAATTGCATTTTAATTACTCTTTTAGCCTCAGTTATGATTTACCCCTCTGTCTCTGTCTCTCATAAGTATCTCTCTCTCTCACCATCATACGTCAAATCTCACCACACCCCCAACATCACTCTCTCATAAGTGTTTATTGTAATTTTACATTGCTCATGTGACTATAAACACTTATTTTGTATTGAATTTTTGTTAAGGGATGGGTAGTTAAATTGATTTTGTTATACATACAAATGTTTATATCCAATAATGCATTTTTTGATCATATATGCATTATTATCGTGGTCATACATTTCTTTTAACAATGCATCCGTTTTATATGAAAAATGCATTTTTTCATTGAATTAAATATAAATAAATCCACCTATTGGGATCACATCTATCACACTAATTTATCCAATTAATAATTATATAAAAGCATATGTAGTCAAATTTATATGATCATTTTTTTAAAAATAAATCATTATAATTAGAATGATTCTGTTGAAATATAGAGGCACGTAAACACGTAATACATGCGCAACGGAATAAAATAGTTCATCAACAACGAACAGTTAATTGCATAAACAAGTGCGATTAATCATAACAAGAAATCTTACAGCAATTCGATAACAAATTTCTCAACCTATGGTATCCACGTAATCCCCGTGGACAGACTTGCACAGATCTGCTAGCGTTGAATCTGAGACAGAATTTGCTAGGAAAATTCATATTCTAGATTTTATAGAGAAACTATGTTTTCTTGTTGTAGTTGTAGTTAATAATGAATCCCGGGATGTCATATATATAGGGAGAGATTGACTTAAATCTTAAGCAATCTTTATTAGGAAGATAATTCATAATCTTGCAAAACAAATCTCAAAGATATGTTTTTCCCTACGGATATTTTCCTACAATAATATTTCATAATATTATTTGGGATTCCTATTTAATTAAAGCTAATTTAATTAAATAGTAATAATAATTAATTTTAAATTAATATATTATTAATTCTCCATAAATTAAATATTAAATCTAATTTAATACTTAATTAACCAACTATAATCCGCATGCAGGGGTTACTTGTTGTGTGACCCATAGGCCCTCATATATCGAAAATGATTAGTCAAACTAATCTGGCCTTAATTGAACCCTAGACAATAAATAAGACATTCTCAATATATGAGGTGCGCTAAGCAGAAACGCAACTACCCAGAATCGTAACATGGGCTATTACGATTTCCTCATTTCATTCACAAATACTTTTCGATTAGTCTTGAACATGATGAAAGTCTATTCAAATAACTTAATCACTTTTATCTCCAATCACTAATTGATCACTTATGTCACACTTGGCCACAAGGTCCAAGTTGGCGTCGCATTAAAACGACTTTGATCCAATTATGATGAGAATGTGAGTATTCTCTAAATCCACTTTCAGAATGAATCCTTTCGGCTCAACTACCACGCGACACATGCACTTCGTGATGAACCCAATCCAAGCCATATCTACCCATGGAAGGGTGTAAGCATCTGGCCTTGGTCAAAGTTCATCACTCCACACATGTCGTATGACGACCTCAAATCAAAGGAGTATCACATCTTCCCACTAACCGAGACACCGTAGAGACACATATAGTGGAACTACATCAAACTGTTGCTCGAATGGGTATACCAATACCCCTCTAAGGTATTTGTGATCCATCATGAGATACTCAAGATCTCTCGCAAAGAAATGAGATCTTACTACACTCTCTAAGAGTATGATGCAGATCGTACACCAATCTTCATTGCATCATCAATATCTCATTCTTGATGATCCTTGATCGGGGCTATTTGAGAATCACGCTTAAGTCATCTGAGTTGTCACACACTCAATTACAGCAGTGATTCAAGGGAACACAGATAAGAACAAATGCAAACAATCAAACATAATATTCTAACAAGTAAAATGCCATACATTTAATATTAAATAAATAATAATATTAAACCAACACTGAATATTATCTTAACATTATGTCCATACAAAAGATTGTCTCTAGGACACTAACACTAACAGATTCATACTTTTGAAGAATGTCATACCAAATGTAAATGAAATATAAATAAATAATTACTAAAAGATTAAACCTACAATGCAATATGGTTTATCTTAATGCATTACATAATACACAAACACAATATAAACTTTAAAAAATGCAATATAAACAAGTATATGTGATGGAGATATGGATGAAGATATTTATGATTATATTTATTTATGGTATAATTAGATTTATTTATTTATGTTTAGGATTTTATTTAATATTGCAATATTTATGATTTATTTATGTTTCTTGTTCCCTAAGTTAATTTAGTATTATAAATATGTGTTCTTATTATTGTAAAAGGGAGTTGAATTGATTAATGAAAAAATGAGTTTTATCTCATATATCTCTTTTACGGTATTCTTGTGAGAATCAACGTATTTGAGTTTGCCACTTTTCTGGATATTCTTAGAATCAACAGAATTAGTGTGTTCTTGTGTTCTTCGTATATTCATCTTTATTATACGCTCTCGCTGAGATATGGATGAAGATATTTATGATTATATTTATTTATGGTATAATTAGATTTATTTATTTATGTTTAGGATTTGATTTAATATTGCAATATTTATGATTTATTTATGTTTCTTGTTCCCTAAGTTAATTTAGTATTATAAATAGGTGTTCTTATTATTGTAAAGGGGAGTTGAATTGATTAATGAAAAAATGAGTTTTATCTCATATATCTCTTTTACGGTATTCTTGTGAGAATCAACGTATTTGAGTTTGCCACTTTTCTGGGTATTCTTAGAATCAACAGAATTAGTGTGTTCTTATGTTCTTCGTATATTCATCTTTATTATACGCTCTCGCTGCCTACATCAGTTGGTAATCAGAGATCAGTTACGATTCTCGATGATGGTTTCGAGATTTCAATCGGTTTATGATACTTTTCGTGATGAACAGTCAACGTATGAAGATGATAATACGCAGATCCGCCAAAACTTCGATTTATTGGGTTATGGTCATATATTCCATGGTGAATATGACGGACCACCAATTTTCGATGTATATCCTGATGAAGATTGTTGTTGTGATGAACCATTAATTTTCAACGAGTATGTTGACACTTCAGTTGATTTCGGTGATGATGGTCCACCATTTTTTTATGAAGAAGATAAAGATAGTTTTGGGGGTGTGTGTAATCCACGTGAGAATGCTGAACATTACACAGATGTAGATACTTTTGTGATTGAAGATGTTCATCAAGTTTTCTTTTCCTCAACGAATTTAGCGAATGATGATCAATATTTTGTGCTTGATATTATTGATGTTTTAGTGGCAGAATTTTCAGATATAATGATTTGTTCGCTACGTGAATTCAAGGATGTTTCTGCTCGTCTCCGCACTGTTACAATGAGCACCAACAGGATTTGAGGGCGAATCCTCTCCAAGAGGAGGAGAATGATGGAGATATGGATGAAGATATTTATGATTATATTTATTTATGGTATAATTAGATTTATTTATTTATGTTTAGGATTTGATTTAATATTTCAATATTTATGATTTATTTATGTTTCTTGTTCCCTAAGTTAATTTATTATTATAAATAGGTGTTCTTATTATTGTAAAAGGGAGTTGAATTGATTAATGAAAAAATGAGTTTTATCTCATATATCTCTTTTACGGTATTCTTGTGAGAATCAACGTATTTGAGTTTGCCACTTTTCGGGGTATTCTTAGAATCAACAGAATTAGTGTGTTCTTGTGTTCTTCGTATATTCATCTTTATTATACGCTCTCGCTGCATCAATATGCAATATGATAATATAAATTGCTATATTAATAAGTATATGCAATATGTACACATATAATGCAATATGATATATATTAATGTACTTGACAGTAAAATAAATCGAGATATGTACACACCGAAGTGGAAGACCTGCAAACTTTTTACATAAATCGATTTTTGATACGTTTTTACTTTAACAAGGATTTTTCGTGGCCGGATTAATGGTCGTCTAACGATGGTTGCGATTTTAGCGTCGCCACTAGCGTCTATTTTTCCGGTGAAGTCATGTGAAGTGCAGAAGGGCAGCCTGTGATTTTTTTATAAATTTATTTATATTGGATAATTTTTATTTTTTTTTAATGTAGGTATTCGTAAGTTGGGGGTTCAATTGTAGGTAAGCCCCCATATCACTTTCTCATATTTAATTTTTCATGTAACTTTGAAAACGAATATTGTTGACAGAACCTCCATTATTTATTTATTTTTGTATTAGTTGATATAACTTTTGTCTATAAACTACCTTTACAAATAGACTAAATAAAGTTGGCATCTATAATTAGGGTGTAGAATTAATCAAGTCATGAACATTACAGTTGATCAAAAATTAATATGTTAGAATTTCTATTATATATATTGAGATCAACGTTAATGAATCAAAACATATATGCAAGTTGAGTTGGAATTAACAACTTATAATTAAGAGAAAGATATGGGCCCATACATAGTTTGGGCCTTATTTACCAGATCAAATTGGAATGTCGGAGCCCAGGTCCAAATTGCCGCTTCGTTTGTATATAAATCGGTAGCATCCAGTTTAAACCCTGGTTTTATACACTCATAATTCACACACACTAAAACCTAGATTTCACCTGTTTTTCATCGATGAATCCTCCGCCTCAGCCAGTTACCTACATCTGCGGAGGTATTTCTCTAATCATCCAATTTTAAAACTAGAATTTCGTGATATTAGTTGTAATCGATTCACGTTTCTTCAATTTTTTCAAATTTGTACCACCGATTAAGGCATTTCTCTGATCATCCAATTCTAAAATTAGAATTTCGTGATGTTAGGTTCTACTTAGTTCATGTTTCTTCATTTTTTTCGAATTTGTATCACCGATTAAGGTATTTCTCTGATCATCCAATTCTAAAAGCAGAACTTCGTGATTTTAGGTTGTAATCGGTTCATGTTTCTTCAATTTTTTCGAATTTGAATGACCGATTGGATGAGATAAATTTCAGGTTGCGGGGAAGAGTCGACGATGAAGCAAGCTATGAAGCAAGGGGATTTCATTCAATGCCCTCTATGTAGTTACCGCGTACTCTACAAAAAGCGCACTCGCCGAAGTAATTCAATTTTCGATTTTTTTTCTCAATTGCTCAATTTTTTTTTATCAATTTCTCATTTAAGTTGTTATTTGTAGTTGTTCAATTTTTTCTCAATTTTTCATTTAACTTGTTTTTGTAGTTGTTCAATTTTTTTCTCAAATTTTCGTTTAACTTGTCATTTGTAGTTGTTCAACATGAAGCTCGTTGAAGTCATAGCAACAACTTCAAGAAGAAGAAGAGAGGATGCAGGGTAGAGTTTAATGCAATTTGAGGTTGAGGGAAATATGTGAATTGAGTTTTAAAATAAGGATGTCAAATTTTCAAAATATGGTATTTGAGATGATAAAGTGTCGAGTTTATAATAGACAATTTTGTTTTATTGTAAAGTAGAATAATACTCCCTCCGTCCTATTTTTTATTATTCATTTACTGTAGACACGGAAATTAAGAAAAAATAAAAAATAATAGTATTAAATGGTGTAAGAGGGTAAAGTGGAGGGAAATTGTAGTATTAAATGGTGTAAAGTGTATTTGATAGAGAGAAATAATAGTATTAAATAATATTGAATGTTGTTTTATTGCCTTATTTGGAAATGGATAAATAAAATTAGGACGACTATTTATAGAAAATGGATAATTAAAATTAGGACGGAGGGAGTATTTATTAAACGTGATAAAGTGTTCAGGGTATGAGTGGGTGACATATAGTAAATAAATTGTGTTTGAATACTTTTAGCTAAAATGAGTTTTGCCATTTAACAAAATGTACAAAAGAGTTTGAGATGGACCAAAATGAAAATTGTACAAACAAATTTGGGACTGAGTGTGTATTTTTTTCAGTTAGGTTGATTGTGTACAAGTAAAATATTTAATTAATCAGTGTAGGTTAGGATTAAAAATTGAATAAGAAATTTGTCTTACGCTTGCTAATTTATAAAAAAAAAAATATATACACCCATTGCATCGTCCAATCGATCAATGCGTATTTTTGTTGGATATTTAACAAAAAACATACTCTCTCCGTCTCATTATAATTATCTCGTTTTTTTTTTTATGGACATCCTATTATAACTTTCTCATTCCATAAAAGGAAAAAGTAACTCCACTACCCCTAATTTTTATCCTCACTTTTAACACAATATTATGAAAAATGTCACTCACTACTCCACTCATTACTTCACATACATTTTTCCTCTCTCCCAATATCCAAAACTACCCTTCATTTTCATTATTTTATTATTATTCTTTAAACAATTCAATCAAAAGAAATGGAAAATGGACTCCACATACATTTTTTCTCTCTCCCAATATCCAAAACTACCCTTTATTTTTATTATTTTATTATTATTCTTTAAACAATTCAATCAAAAGAAATGAGACAAATACTTATTATTTTATTATTATTCTTTAAACAATTCAATCAAAAAAAATGAGACAAATACTTATTATTTTATTATTATTCTTTAAACAATTCAATCAAAAGAAATGAGACAAATACAACATAACGGGAGAGTATTAGTTTTCTCATTAAATGTTTTAGCATATTTGTCTCATTAAATGTTTTAGCAAAAATTGATAATTATGGGCAGGGTGCAACTTTTTTTTATGTAAAAGTAACATTGATTTCTAATATTACAGTTGTGCGTGAATGTATGTATATACTCCGTATATGTTTAAAAGGTTCATAAAAACAGAGTGCTGCAAAAGCCAAGAAGACCTACAGAATAAAATGGATTTAGAAACTTAGAACATTTCAAATAGTTTGATCAACTATTAGTGCATTGCATACAATATAAATTGAAGATCCAAAACTACAAAGGTTGTCCTGATACAATCAATCACCTCAAGAAGAAGAAAATACTAGAATCTTTACGTATAAACGGACATTAATATCTCAATCCCGCATACCAAGTTCAACTTCAAGTTCATCGTCTTGTTCAAAGAGCTTCAGAAGACGAGCGTGTTGCTCATCTCTCTTCTTTCTTTGCCACGTCTTATACAAGAAGACGGAAAATGCACCAACGGCTAATAGACCGAGCAATACGAAAAGGACAGTCAGCGTAGTGGAGCTTCCAGACGTCTTCTTGCTTGCAGCGTTCTTGATTTTACCTTCTGATGTAGATGGAGTGTCTGCTAATCCTACAGAGACAAAATGGACATTCAACAATAGGTCTCAAACAACGAAACTGCATCAAGAAATCCCATCTCGATCTACAACTAGAGATCTGATGCTATGCAGCCTATGCTACAAGATATTAATCCCAAAAATTGACTACTTCACTGAATTCAGCAATATCCAATATGTCATTTGGAAATCTATATTGTTGAAAAAAGAACAATGAGATTGTATGTATATATATGCTATCAAAATGGAACAACACAAAAAAAGGTTCGCATAGGCTCAACTATTTTAAAGGCCAACTTGAGCTAAACAGATACAACATAGGATTTGCTCTCAGTGGCCTCGTGCACCAAATAACAAAGACAAAAACTCGTATGAGACGGTCTCACGCATGAGACGGGTACAATCTAGCACAAATCAACACTCACCCTCCCAACGTGTTAAAGCATCTAGAACAAATCAACACCCACCCTCCCAAATGTTAAAGCGTCAATACCCAAATTATGCCCCGTCTCACCGTGAGACCGTCTCACGCAAGTGTGCCTCAATAACAAATTGAGTATGCTTTCAAAGAGCTCATGAGCTTCACCAAGGATTCACCTCGTAGTCTAGCTGCTAGAACAATAGTAAGGGTGTGTTTGTAAACTCTACAAAACAACTTCTAGAATGACTTTTTCATCAAAAGCTACATCACATAATAGAGTTTGCGAACACTGCCCAAGCTAATGTCTCGACTGAACTGATTCTATATTTAGCCGGAGCACACAAGTTGAGACTAGCTTAACACCTAAAGCTTGAACTGAAAATCAACCCACAAGCTCAAAGCTCTGATCTATTGCTCAACCAACAACTAATTAGAGGTGAATTCAACAAAATTTAAAAAAATACTAAAAGAAAAATTGTAGTTGACCAAACACCATGGATCAGATAAACTACAATTATGGATCAGAGGTATGACAATACTCTATAATAAACAATAGCTCTATAATAAACAATAGCACCAGGAAAAAAATTGGGGATTTGGAGTTTCAGGAACAATAATTCCACCCCTTTTATCATCTATATTCAAGAAAAATCAATTAAAACCCTACATAGATCCATTAGAGAAAACCTCAAAACAGACCTAACAGATTTAGAGTTCAAATTGCACAACCAATGTCAACCAATCTTCACAGCAACTAAAGAAAGAGGGAAAACCACTAATCCTGAATAATGATTTCATAATTTCGATCTATTTCTACCAAAATTGCTGGTAAAGCAACTGAAAATCTAAATCTTAAACAAGGAAATCGAGCGACGGCATACCTGAAACGAATAGAACCGAAAACGTAGAGAAAAGCACCGAAAAGCACCGCAGAGTGCTGATATTTGTGATTTGCTTCATCGGTGTTTGCTTATAATAGCTTTTCCCCTCTCTTCTTCGCGATTTTAATGGCGAAACCGGCGAGATTTTGTTTCTGAGTTAACTCGTTGAGATGACTCGGAAGGAATAGAATATGACCTTTCAACAACTGTTACTAGCATATTATCTTCCACCACTCTTTCGGTCTTTCCCACTAAAAACAATTATCTTGTTTTAAATTCCTGTTTTTTATTGGTTAAATGCTCAATTACAGATTACGTTACTCAATTACTAACTTATTCACTAAATTACTTTGATTTTTTCAATTCAATTCCATTAATTAGTTTTGACTCAAATTATCTCATTATTTAAGTATATCAAAGTACAGTGTGAACAAGTTTTACGGTGAAATTGGTTAAGGAATGTGACTTATATTATTAAAGTGTGTGACTTTTTACTGTAAAGTGTGTGACTTTTTACTATAAAGAGTATTACTCATAAAAGTGAAGGGTGTGACTTATATTATAGCAAAGAGTGTCATAGTGATAATTGAAGTGTGTGACTTATATTACTAAAGTGTGTGTCTGTAAAAAAAATAAACTAATTTCACGGTGAACAAGTTTCACAGCATACCAACTCTTTAAGTATTATCTCCCAACTTGATTTGCAATAAATTTGCAACAATTTCCATTTATTTTGCCAAATATTCTTATAGTGATACTAGAGGAGTGATTGTAATGTGCATTCAGGTGAATTGTGCACTCATAGTGCATTTTAGAATCATGCAATTTATTATACTATAATTTATTTATACTGAATCGTGCAACTATTTTTTCATATTAATAGTTACACAATTCAGTATAAATAAATTACATCTTTCAATACAACAAATTGCATGACTTTAAAATGCATTATGAGTGCATCGTGGTCGAATGCATATAAGACTCAACCATATTAAAAACTTAATAAATTATCTTCTATTGACACCGTTTCAAAAGCCCATGAAGCATGATTAGAGCAGGTCTAACGGGACAAATTTTTAATGGGCTGGGAACCCAAGCCCACCATATATATTAACGTCGTATTAAATTTAGTTGCAACCAATATTTTAATTCTCTTGCGATTAAAATTTGTATAGATCTGATTCATGATATAAACTCGGTTATTTAAATATCACTATTACATACAAAAACTCTCACTGTTATGTATAAAAACTATCACTGTTATGAACAAAAACAATCACTGTTTAGAAAATGTTTTATATTTTTAAACAGTGAAAGCTTTTATGCATAACAGTGACAGTTTTTACACATAACAATGATAGAGTTCATGTGTGAACCTGATTCACATGAGTGTTACTCTTTTCTTGCAACATTTAAGCTATTTTTCTAAAAAAAAAAAAAGACTTATTTGTATGATGGTACATCTACCTACACAAGTTAAAAAATGATGGAAGGAGTCAACTAAAAACCTGATAAAATAATTAAAGTGTAGCATTTAAAAAGTATGGTCCAAAATAATTATACGATCATCGTATGTGGACCAATTAAATTTTTGATCTTGTATATTTACTTTGAAAACCTATACACATCTTCCTACTTATTTGCAGCTACCTTTCTATTTTAAATAGGATTGAATTTGAATAGGAGGATTTGAGAGTGAATTTTAAGTTTATTAAAATAAATATAGATTGATACACCTTTCATTTAAACAATAATTTTTTGAAATTTTAGTGAGCATAAAATCCTTTTATAAATAGGTGTATTCCAAATTCTTTAATTCAGCCTTAAACATACTAAATAAGTGTTATTTTAGTGTTCTCACGTGCACCAAATGCACACGCAATTCAAATGCGTTTTAAAATATAGAATCTGTTTTATTAAAACTTTGGATTCATTTATACTGATACATGTAATTTATTCAGTTTAAAATAAATTTAAATTACATGGTGCACATGGTGCATATAAAATTTTAGGCTAAATATTGTATGCATTCAGGTGCACCGTGCTCTTATAGTTCATTTTATAAGTATGCAATCTGTTATACTGAAAGATGCAACTTGTTTACACTGAACCACATTATCATTGTTTTTATATTAATAATTATATGATTCAATGTAAATAAGTTGTATCTTTTATATAATAAATTATATATATTTTTTAAATACATTATGAGTGGACGATGCATTTGAATGCACGTGACACTGCTCAAGACTTTTATTGTAATATTGAAAAACAATTTGTTAGTGTAATTTGTGATTGATTTGAAAGATTTTTTTTAAAAACCGGCAAATCTAGAAAATTCTAGACACAAATATAAAAAATGCCCTTCACAAAATAAATTTATTCAGCATACTCTTATTTTATTTGGTACCCCTGCGGTACTTTTTCTGAAACAGGTATAAAATATCCCACCCTCACAGAAACCCTAAACCTTCTACACTATCGCTTCCTTCTCTGCCTCTAAACCTACGGCTTCCTTCCTTCACTCTGCAAGTAAATCTTCTAACTTGTTACCTCAATTCCCACTCTTTTGATCTTGTTAAGATTTACGGTGTATTTACATTGTTTTGATTATCTCAATTTTGATGCAAAGCTTTTGTATCATTGATTTATATTTCGTTTTTGCTACTGGTTTTCAGATTCTTTGGATTTTGGGGTGAATTGATCGATCTTGTGAAGCCATGGTTCTGGTGAGTGAAATCGTTTCTATCCGTGTTATTTCTTTTGATTTTTATGATGATGGCTGCAGATCTGTTCTTGGATTTATTGTAAACCTAGTTAATTCAATGATTATGACTTTCTTTTTATGGGATTTTATTCGAATTGCATTGTTGTTTCATGGGTTTTAATTGTATTGAGTTGTTATTTTGAGGAACTTGAGTATAAAGCTGTAATTTTTACCCCTACTGCAGTTCATATTGTTTGTTTTATACCTGAATTTATGCTTCTTGAGATACAATATCGCTTTCCTTATGTGTTGGTAAATGAGTTGTTATCTATGGTGGTTCATTAGTCTTAAGTTCGTACTAGTAATACGATTTTGTTAAAATTTTGCTGGCCAAATCTCATTATTTTGATTTGGAAAGCAATTGCCAGTAGTTTAATCAGTCAGTGTTCATCTCTGGTCAATTTAAGGTAGTTGTCCTTGAAACGAAAGATGGTATAATTTGATAATGATGATCTCTTACCACTAGCCTTACGAATATATGGATATTCTTTATTAAGAGATGATTTGTGTTGTTGACATAATATGATATCTTTTTCAGGTTCTGCACTCTGGTGAAAGCAACAAAAATGCATTCAAGGCACTTATTGTGGCCGAGTTCACGGGTGTTAAGGTTGAACTCTCAAAGAATTTTCAGATGGGTGTATCAAATAAGACCCCAGAATTTCTCAAGATGAATCCCCTTGGAAAGGTTTGTATAATAATAATGTAAGAAAAATATTTTCTTACTAAGCTGTCAAAATGTTTACTGTATTCCTCATGTTTTTTTATTAATCTCTGTAGATTCCCGTGCTTGAAACACCTGAGGGCCCCATATTCGAAAGCAACGCCATTGCGCGTTATGGTATAGCAACTTCGTGTTAATTATGGTGATATTGTAACATTATAATTTGCTCTAATTTGATACTTGCCTATTTTGTGCAGTGACTAAATTGAATCCTGATAACTCTCTGTATGGATCTTCCTTGATTGATTATGTAAGTGTTTGGCTAATTGGGATTGTTATTGTTTCTATTTTATGAATCGTGTCTTCTAAAGTTCTGGTCATGTATTAGTATTAGTATTAGTATTCTCTAATTGTACCCACTTTCTTGGTTTGTATTTACAGGGCCAAATTGAGCAATGGATCGATTTTTCTGCTACTGAGATTGATGCTCATATTGGATCCTGGTTGTATCCACGACTTGGTTACCGCCTTTTTCTTCCTCCGGTACTCATCATTTTCACTTTCTTCATTCTATCTGCATTCTCTTTGGATTCTCGAAGACTATTGCTCAAAATCTTTTGTTTTTGGTCCCCTTTTTACAGGCTGAGGAAGCTGCAATTGCTAACGTGAAGAGAAGTTTGGGAGCTTTGAACACCCATCTTGCATCTCACACCTACTTGGTTGGAGAAGGTGTTACACTTGCTGATATTACCATGGTATGTAACTTGGGGTATGGGTTTAAGTATATCTTGACCAAGAGCTTTACCTCGGAATTCCCCCACGTGGAGAGGTATTTTTGGACGTTGATTAACCAACCAAACTTCAAAAAAGTATGGGGTGATGTCAAGCAAGCAGAATCTGTTCCTCCCGTTGCATCAAGGAAACCTGCGCAGCCAAAAGAAGCTGCAAAACCTAAAGCAAAGGAGGAACCAAAGAAGGAGGCGAAGAAAGAAGTGAAGCCCAAAGAAGTAGAGGAGGAAGAGGCACCTAAGCCCAAGGCGAAGAATCCTTTGGATCTTTTGCCTCCGAGTCCGATGGTATTGGATGACTGGAAGAGGTTATACTCTAACACGAAATCCAACTTCCGTGAGGTTGCTATCAAAGGTACTTTTACTATTCACTAATTAATTTATCTTCTTGTGATTTTGACCCCTGTAACTTTAAAAGAATTTGAATATATTTTAGGGAAACTATAATATTTTTAGTCGTCTGAGTTATCCCTGTTTTAGTTCTAGTCTTGTTGACTTTCATGAATTAAAATAGTCTTGTAGCTTCCATTTTTTTGATATTTTGGTCCCGTAACTTAATTTTGGTTGGATGTCAAACAGTCAGTTGATGCTGGCTTGACATGATTTGATTTATCACCACGGCAAAATATGATTGGTCAACAGGATATTTCACCTCTTACAGTTGTCACCGAACCAAAATGCGAAATTTTTTGAAAGTTACTGGGCTTTTTTCAATTTATGATAGACGACGGGACTAAAATTGAATTAGTGTCAACTTACCGGGCTAAAAAAACTAATTTTCTCATTCAATTTAGTCACAGGGACAAGTGTTGATTATTTGTGTTTTATGTTCTTTTTTAGGATTCTGGGACATGTTCGATCCTGAAGGATACTCTCTGTGGTTCTGCGACTACAAATACCAGGATGAAAACAACGTTTCGTTTGTGACCATGAACAAAGTGGGTGGTTTTCTTCAGAGGATGGACTTGTGCCGTAAGTATGCTTTTGGAAAGATGCTGATCATCGGTTCAGAGCCTCCGTTTAAGGTGAAGGGATTGTGGCTATTCCGAGGGAAAGAGATCCCTCAGTTTGTCCTCGATGAATGCTACGATATGGAACTTTACGAGTGGACTAAGGTGGATATCAGCGACGAAGCTCAGAAGGAGAGGGTTAGCCAGATGATCGAAGATGCCGAGCCGTTTGAGGGTGAGGCTTTGTTGGATGCTAAATGCTTCAAGTGAGAAAGGTTACCTATAGTTTTGTGATTGTAGACCATGTTAATTTTGTTTTCCTAAATTCTAAATTATCATACTTTGATCTCGGGACATACTTTTGTGTTTTGCTTAACTTCATTTAAATTTTTGTAGTTTGTTGAAACTGGAGTTTGGTTTGGTATATCTGATATCTAAATGGTTTTGTATTAATTGTTGATGTTTTGAGCATATCTACCCCACCCCCTTACACGTCTATTTTTCATTCACATTTTTTGAGATGCAAGATTTTTAGCCATACCATACATGGAGATTTAAGCTATGTTTGTTTTTGGTGTGGGAATCACTTTTAGAAATTTCAATTCCTAAATCCTTATTTGTTTTGTAGGATTTTGGTATATAATTTTAACTCTGCTAAAATCATATTCAGAATATACCTATTTTATTATTTTCAATATATTGTCAATAATTTATCAAATATTTTTTAATTATTATTATATAATTTATTTAACTCAATAATCTCTTCTTTTATATTTTTTATGTCCCAAAGTTATTTACCTCTTTTTCTCAAAAGATTCGTCTCAAATTGCCATTATTATTTTAATAATAAACTAGAAAGGATTATAATACCTTCAATCAAGAACCATTTTATCCCTTTAAATACTAATAAACAACTTCCAAATTAAAACTTAAAACTTATGCCAAAAGCAAGGTGGTAAATAATTTTGGAATGGAGGGAGTATATAATATTCTCTTCGTTTTAGAGTCGTTTGAACATTTGTAAAAAAGATCCATTCCGAATTCAATTGAATAATTTTTAAAAATAAAATAAAGTAACTACATCAATATAAACTCTTTACTCAATTCATTTAAATATTACACATGTCATTGCTTTTTCATTATAAAGTCAACTTTATTCCCTTTTATTTACACTACATTAAACTAATAAACAACTTGTACTAATTATTAGTAAACAACATTATTTTTCTCATACTAAGGTCAACTTTATTACTTTTTATTTATACTACATTAAACTAATAAACAACTTGTACTCCCTCCGTCTCAATCATAATGACATTTTACTGTTCATAAGGATTTAGTGAAATAGTGATAAAGTGATAAAGTGGTGGGGTAGGAAGAGTTGTTTAATAGTATTTGTTGGGAGATGAATTTAATATATATGATTTTGATTAAGATCCCAAAACCCCTGAGTAAGACATGTTCATAATGATCTTGATAGTTGAGTCAGGATTCAGTTTTGGAGTATTCAGAATGTTATCTGCAAAATGTATAGTCAGCAGATATAGTTCAGGATAGGTTCAAGATTCAAGAACTTCGGATATGTTTACGAAGAAACCGGTTTCAAATTGAAACCGGGTTCTTCAAGACTCAAGCAGAAACCAGATATCAAGACTCAAGATGATATCAAGAATCAAGACTCAAAGATGAAGACTCAAGATATCACCGCATATCCAGAAGACTCGTAAGACTCAAGACTCAAGACCCTCAAGACTCGTAAGACTCAAGACGCAAGATCAAGATCAAGATCAAGAATATCAAGGGCAAGAATTAATTCAAGACTCAAGAATGTCACGAATGCCAAGATAAACTCAATGTTCCGAGATCAATATATCTATCCAAGGATGCAATAACCGAGAAGATCGCGATTCCTTAGAAAATAGATATTTGCCAAGACATTCAAATGCGCATAAAAAGGAACTAAGTCAAGTGTTGTTAAGGTTATATCAAACTCGTAGTTTGTAAATCAAAGAGCTGCTGAAGGTGTCTACCTTTAACCGGAGACAAAAGTCAAAAAGTGGAAGACAACATCGCACTACATCGACAATCGGCTAAAGGATGTCATTGAAAAAGATGTCGGCAATCTGAAAGTTCCAGATCGCAAAAAGTGAAGACCGGCTACATGAAAGGCTATTGCCTAAAAAGTGTTAGGGAGTTTCAAACCCTAAATATAGTCGTTTCACACACCATAAGAGGGAACTCACGGCTATATCTCCAACGGATAGTTTTCAAGAGTGACCTTGGTGTATGCCTATAAATCTTGGTGACCCTCTACATTGTAAGGTTACGGAAATTTATACGCAACTCAAGAGCTCAAACTTATTCTTGCAAAAAGTTAAAGCACTCGAAAAAAAAACTTAGAATTTCTCAAGTGCTTCTATATTGAAGAGAGCTCACTATACTAAGCTGGTTTGATAAGAATTATCCAAAGCTTAGTGAGATATCCTAACCCTTTGCATTGTGCTTCATTGTAAGGATATATCATCCTAGTTGAAACTAACCGAGAAACCCCAAACCCTTGAGAAGGTAGTTGGAGTGTGTTTGTTGGTGAGTAGAGTTGTAAAGAGTTAGTAAACCACGCCGAGTAGTCGAAAAACTCTAGAGGAGAAGTTAGTAAAATTCTGGAGGTAGTCCGAAAAACTTGTGAGTGTTTGAGTAAGTAAACTACTGAGGTAGTCGAAAAAACTCAAGGTTGGGTTGAGTAAGTAAACCACGGGAGTAGTCGAAAAACTCAGTACGAGTTGAGTAAGTAAACTACGAGGTAGTCGAAAGCTTCGAAGTGATTAGTGAATTTCTCTCAAGAGTCGCGAGAGAGGGACGTAGGAGCTTGAGTCTCGAACCACTATAATTGCCGTGTTCTTTATCGCTTTCCTTATATGTGCTTAACTCGCTGCATTGACTTGATTTTGAAAGCATACTTTTCAATCGATATTCGCTTGGAATCAATCCAATCGAAGTTGCATAAGTGAATCACAACTAATCACTAATTCATAAAGGGAAGGTTTTCAAAGAAAGCTTAAAACGAGTATAAAACTAAAGGGCCAACCATTCCGCGACGATCGAGTAGCTTAGAACGGATAGTTACCAAACCGAACTCTCTTCGAGGATTGATAAGTTAGTTATCCGATCCAAGCAACTCAGGATCTCCCACACTCGGGACTTCGGTTGGGATTATCTCGAGGTATCCGAAAAGCTTTCGGGATCACCGCCTCAAGAGACTTTGACTCGGAGCGTCTGTGCTTCTCGAACCTAATCTTCGTGATTATCGACCCAAGTGACCTCGAAGAAGAAAAAATGTTTTAAAAACACCGAACACGCAGTATTCCCCCATACACGCAAGTAAGACTCGTTTTCACCGACCAACAAGTGGTATCGAGCGGTGGTTCAACTTGACCACTGGCCGTGTTGACCAAAAGTTTTATTTTCAAAAATACTTGTGGTCTATCCGAACTCGATCTTATTTGCTAAAATTTTTCTTTCTTTTCAAAAAGATCGGATAAAAATGTCTTCCAAAAACTTCCCATGTTCTCGATTGGAGAAACTATGATCTATGGAGATTGAGAATGCGGGGCTCATCTCAGATTCCAAACATGAGCTTATGTGGAGAGTGGTCTCTCAAGACCATTCCAATTTACTGTGGTGAATCCCAGAGGAACAGAAGATGGGAGAATTGATCCTAGAGCAGAATTTCCTAAGTCTGATGACCAACTGACTCCTGAGGAGAGAAAGTTAGTCAATCTAGACTACATTGCAAAAGACACACTATACAAAAGACAATTGATGATGGTGTGATGGGAATGATCTCTCACCGTAATATCTTTAAAAGAGATTTGGGATATACTACTAGTCAATGAATGTGCCAAGGCACAAATCATATAAAAGAAAACAAACTTTCAAAGGTGGCAATTGGAAAGTTTGATAGTTTTGAAATGGATGATGGTGAATCAATAGACAAATTGAAGTCGATTCACTAAAGATCATGAATGATCTAAATGCACTTGGAAAGAAATATCCACAGAGAGAAGTTGCATTGAAAATTCTTAGAGGTCTTTCTAAGAAATGGGATATTAATGCAGTGGTGATTGAAAACACCAAGAATATTAATTCAATGTCATACCAACAAGTCTTCTCTGAGCTAAAGGCCTATGAATTTGTAATTGATAAGAAATCCAAAAAAGGTCGACAAAGAAAGATTCATTCATCATCTAGTAAGAATGTGGCTTTAAAAGCCAAAGACAAAACTCAAAACTAGAGAGTCTCGAGAACCCCATGCAAAAAATCGGGATGAGCTTGAGGAAAAGCTAGACCGATGGCAAGGAGGTTTGACAGACTTAATAATAGATTTGGAAAATACAAAAGCTATTACAGAACCACAGTACCGAAGAAACCCGAGGACGGATCAACCGAGAAGAAGAAGGACTCGAAAAGCAAAGGATCTTCATCCGAAAAAAAGGACTCCAAGTCCAAGGAAGAAAGTGATCGGGATGATAATACCAACGGATGTTATAATTGCGGAAGAAAGGTCACTTCCAAAGATGATTGTCCGTGATTTGAGTGCTAAGGAGAGAAGAGAAAGGCAAGCTAAAAGAGGCAAGAAGTTCTCTAGCAAAAAGGCCATGGTTGCGTAAAGAAGAACTCTCTCGAGGAGGGATCTAGCTCTTCTTCGATGAGATATTCTCGATGCAAGGAAAGTGATGACATCCGTCGATGGCCATTGAGGAGGTAAACTCTTCTTTCTCTCGTTGTTGATCCTACACTAGCACAAGAGTTTTCAAGTTCCACCGAAAAACAAATATTTTGACTGATGGATTCTTTTGAGAATCAATGAAGGACTATGTTGTTTTGCAATGATCGCTAAATAGAACTCAAGAGCGAATAAAGAACCGAAAGTCGAAAATCTAAAATGGAAAGACTCTAGCAATAATTGAAATCACTTCTCAATTAATGGGAGCTACTGATGAACTGGATGTTCTGAAAGTACAACTCTCAGAGAAAGAGAAGTTGATAATGACCCTAACTGAAAAGCTAGAGAAATCCACTGAAGAGATTCAGCTAATCAGGACTAAGTTCAATGACCTCTCTGAGAAGCATGAAACTCTACGTAACCGCGGAGGATAGTGCATGCAAGAAGTTAACTCTATTGAATAAAGCATCTAATGTAATAGATGAAATTCGAGTTACCAGAGATTTGCCACTATAAAATGCGGATTGGGATACATTCCGGGAACCTCACAAGGTCATCTCAATCTTTGCATCAAGTAGCAAGAAGACAATCTTTGTAAAACCAATGGCACCTACACTTCAAATCAAGTAATGCCCAAGGTGTTAGACAAGGAAAAGGACCTATGGTCTCAAAAAAACCTAATGATCGTGTTAGAAAGCCCAAACCTCGGTGAAGGCTAGAAAACCCGAAAGATTTAGTTGAAAGTTTCAAGCAAGTAAATTTCAAAAGCCTCGGGCTAAGAATGCAAACCTGAAAAGGCTCCACAATCGAACCATCGAGGAATCCTCGATGAGAAACACTCAAAGAGACATTCTCAATCAAAGAGACCAAGTCCTCGATCTGTTCGAAAGACCAGATTTCAAAGATGCATAACCCGAACCCCCCACTTGCCTAAGGTTAAAGGTTATCTGAACCCGAGTCATCAAAGATTTAGACCGGCTGCACAAAAGCCTAAGCATCTGAACAGAAGGCCTGAACCAAAGAAGAATTCAAAGGCACATGTTCATGCTAGAGCGAACACACATACACAGAAAACTGCTAAGGCACCCAGAGTAGTAGATGTGTATGTTGATGTTTATGGAAGACAAATTAGTCACTCTAAAGTGATTAGAGTTGTCAGGCAGATTTGGATTCCGAAAGGTACATCTAACCTTGTAGGACCCTACACAAATTGGGTACCTAAGAATTGATTTGTTTTTCAGGAGGAAAACAAGGGCACTGAACTAACTAAAGATCACATGGCACTGATGAGCAGAGATGAAAAAGCTCCTGATATATGGTATCTTGACAGTGGATGTTCAAGACATATGACAGGATACAAGAAGATACTCAGTGACTATGTTGAACAAAGAGGTCCACAGATCACTTTTGGAGACAACTCGAAGGATGGTGAAAGATATGGAACTTTGGAAATCGACTCGATTCATATCCATGGTGTTTCATATGTATCTGGATTGAAGCATAACTTGCTTTCAATTAGCCAATTCTGTGATAAGGGTTTTAATGTTGAGTTCTCTAAGAACTTATGTTATGTGAAAGATGACACATCACAGAAAATATTACTGACTGGTACAAGAAAAGGGAATGTGTATCTTGCTGATTGGAGTTCAACTCCTAAAGATACATGTTTACTTGCTAAAAGTTCCACAGATACCAAATTGGTTATGGCATAAAAGAATGAATCACCGAATTTCAAAACCCCGAACAAGCTTGCAAGATTAGCTCTTGTGAGAGGGTTGCCTAATGAAGTGTTCAAGAAGGAACATATTTGTGATGCGTGCGAAAAGGAAAACAAATAAAAGCATCATTTAAAAGCAAAGTAGAAGTTTCTACTGACAGAATACTTCAGTTACTGCATATGGATCTTTTTGGTCCAATAACACCAAGAAGCACTAATGGCGTAAAATACACATTGGTAGTAGTTGATGACTACTCAAGATATACTTGGGTCATATTCTTACTCAAGAAGAAAGAGACTCGAATAAAAGTCGCGCATTCATTGAAAAGGCTCAAGAATGAGAAAAAATCTGAGTGTGGTCAAAATCGATCGACAAAGGAACTGAATTTATAAATCATATCATATCGATTATTGTCGCGTGAAATGGAATTTCACATGAAACATCACCGCAAGGACCCCTCAATAAAATGGTGTTCTTTGAAAGAAGGAACAAGACTAAAAAGAAGTTGCAAGGACAATGATACCGAAGGTGATATTCCTAAAAGATTTTGGGTTTGGTTTGTCAACACCGTGATGCTACTCTCGGAAACAGATCCATGCTTGGACTAAGAGTCAAGGCAAAACACCCTATGAGCTTTGGAATGAAAAAGAAGCCTCTTGTTTTCTTTCTTTTCGTGTTTTTGGTTGCAAGTGTTTCATACACAATAATGGTAAAGACCAGGTTGAAAACATTTGATAGTAAAGTCGATGAAGGAATATTCTTAGGATATTCGAAGTCGATAAAGCTTTCGAGTTTACAACCGTAGGACTCTTATTGTGGAGGAAACACCTCATGTTGTTTTTGATGAATCTACTTGAGTTCGTAAGAAATGCAGAACATGATGCGTATGAACCGACTAAGAGGATCACCAGACAAGCTAAAATGAAAAGATAAATCATCCATTTGAACTCGAAAAGAAGAAGTCACTCCACTATCTATGATTGGAGTGACTCGGACTCGAATAAAGAAGTTCGTGATGGAACTCGGGATGGTGAAGACTCGGAAAACCAACACTCCAAAGGTGACCAATCCGAATGCACACCCCGCCTCGGACTCGTATATGATGCCAATGAAGATGTGGTCACAATGAGGCAAATTCTCGAATCTATCAACCAAGGGGAACAAATGTCTCGACAATGTTCTCAATAGAATTTCCCCGAGGAAGATGATTCTCTTTCTCCTTTTCTCGTTGTTCCCTCGAAGTTTCGATTTAATCGAACCTAGCATTTCAAATGTTGAGGATACTATTGAAGGGGAACATCAAGAAGGAAATGGTTAGATAGTCATCCTACAAGTCGATTGTGGGTGATCTAACCGAAGGTGTTAAAACAAGAAGGTTCCATGGTGAAAGTGCACTATTCTATTTGCTTTCCTATCGAGAAAGAACCCTTCGAGATTGGTGAAGCTCTACAAGATTCTCATTGATTATTGCTATGCAAGATGAAATGAATCAATTCTCAAGGAATGAAGTATGGGAGCTAGTAGATAGACCTGAAAAAGCACAATGTCATTGGAACCAAGTGGGTTTTCAAGAATAAAAGAGATGAAAACAACAACATTGTAAGAAACAAGGCAAAATTTAGTTGCACAAGGTTATTCCCAAGAAGAAGGCTTGGATTATGATGAAACCTTTGCAGACCGGGTTGCAAGACTAGAAGCCATCGATTGTTTCTTGCATATCTTGCCCACATGAAGTTCACAGCCTATCAAATGGATGTGAAAAGTGCATTTCGAATCGGTGTGCTTAAAGAAGAGGTTTATGTGGAACAACCTTCCGGTTTCAAACAGAATGACCAAGTTTACGTGCTCGGAAAAAAGCTTTGTATGGTCTCAAGCAAGCACCCGAGCATGGTATGATACTCTTTCTCGGTTTCTTATTGACCATGGTTTTGTCAAAGGGATCGTTGATAGAACTCGCTCAGGGATAGAGGATGGGGAAGATATCTTACTAGTTCAGATATATGTTGATGACATCATTTTTGGATCTCCAAACCATCAGCTGTGTGAAAGGTTTTCAACATTGATGAAAGGCAAGTTTGAGATGTCAATGATGGGAGAGATGAATTTCTTTCTAGGTCTTCAAGTGAAACAATCAAAGAAAGGAATATTCATCAACCAGGCAAAGTACACCGAGATCCGATTGCGAATATGGTGTATGCGACCGCAATGCGCTTTAGGATTCCCATGAATACTAACTACAAGATGGATCCTGATTCTGAAGGTAAATCAGTAAGCCATGCTGATTATAGAGGAATCATTGGATCATTGCTCCATCTTACAGCAAGTAGGCCTGATATAACATTTGTTGTTGGGATATGTGCAAGATACCAAGCTAATCCTAAGGCTAGTCACATGGAAGCTGCCAAAAATATACTGAGGTATCTTAAAGGCACAGTGAATAGAGGATTGTGGTATCCAGCTGATGATAACCTTGAATTAACCGGTTACTCGATGTCGATTATGGAGGTTGCACTCGATGTGAAAATCCACTTCAGAACTTGTCAATTTCTAGGATGTAAAATTATATCTTTGTTTTTCGAAGAAATGACCTCGATGTAACAAGTACTCTTCGAAAGTTTGAATACATGGTTGCGGGAAAGAAGTTGTGGTTTCAGATTCTTTGGCTCAGACAACAATTAAAGGATTATAAAGTTGTAGCCAATGAAGTACCAATATTTTGTGACAATAATAGTGCCATTGCTATTTCACAAAATCCGTTATTGCACACCGAATGCAAGCATGTGGATATCGAACATCACTTCATCGAGATCATGTCGAGAAGAAGGACATAAGGATGGAAAAATTCATCTTTGATAAGCGGATAGGCGATATCTTGACTAAACCTTTGGGTCAATCAAGATTTCGTGAACTTTCGATTGAATTAGGGATGTTAGAACCAGTGTATAGAGTAAAATCAAAAAATTGAAGATTTTCGGATGCATGAAGTTTTCTCGAATTCTCTTGAGAAGCTCGGGATAAAATGGAAATCTTGAATCGAGTCTCGAAACTCGAGTTCTTGAAGGTCGATTACTTTCGAGAGCATCTTGAACCAATTCAAGATTACTTTCGATTATTATCGACATTTTATCAAGGTCGATTACTCGATAGAAAGATAGAGGAAATTAGTCTCGAAGAAGTAATGACTCATGCGACTCATTTATTGCTTAAGTGAAACTCGAAGAATCATTCGCAATAAATACAAAACACCGAGGAATATTTTTTTTTGGGCGGGATCGTTTTAAATTCGAAGAAGGTCAACACCATTTAATGCTCATTTACATTTCTTGACCAATGAGGATGTTTTGGCGGCTTACTTTTTCGGAGATCGTCGGTTCGTATACTCGATTAATCTCAACCATTGTTTTTCACCTAACCAACGCGATTCCCCACGATTTCGAAGCTATATATACCCTAATAAGCCATTCAAGCCAAAATTTTATCAAACCTTCATTCTCAAATCCTCTGCGAAAAATCCCTTTGCCCGTAAAAACTCGAAACCCTAAAAGCTTCTTTTCTCCAATCAATCTCTAAAAATGGCTCCAACCTTGTTCGAGAGATTAAATTAAAACCAACAAGCCTTGGTACGAGTTCGTTGTCTCACTCGAAAGCACAACCAACTCAAAACCGTAAGAGGAGGCTCTGATATAATTCGATCAAGTAAACTCACCCATCTAGTCGCAGTTTACCCGGACTAGGGAGTTTGCAAAAGAGGTAATCGAATTCATCTATAATCTGGAGATAGATGATGAGGATGGTTTACATTCTAAGATTATTGTATCACATTTAGAGCGGTCGCCCACAAATACATCGATTTTGAGAGGGATTTGTATAAAGTTCCGAAAAATATCAATGATGTTTTTGAGCTCTCTGTGATAGAGGAGAGGATCCTGCGATGTATGTATACGGGTTAGAGAGCGGGGAGTACTTAGATAGAATTGCCGAGAATCTGTTAAATTTGAGGCGACATTGCATAAGAGGCAGGTAAAGCCACAATATCGTGTGTTGATGGATATTGTGAGCAAGAGCATCATGAGTCTTACGGGGGAGTTTTGAAGAGCGCATCGAAGACTCAAGTTGATTGATGGCGGTGATAGAGGCCTCACCCACCACCGACTTCAACCCGGGTGGAAATTTTTGATTCAGACGGTGAGTGAAGCACTAAAGTTTTGAAGAAGGTTGACGGGGCGATCTCAATAAAAGGCAAGATCCACCATGCCACCAAAATTGCTTATATTTGGAGATGTGCAGAGAGGAGGAGGATATCTTCGCCAATTCGACCTCATTCCCTAAGTCCAAAATTCTCTTTAAACCCATTGCTATAAAGAAGCAGGCCATCAGGGGGAAGAGAGAAAAGAAAGCAGAATCACCGGTTGCAGCTGCTGAGAAAGAGACCCAACAAACCAGGGGGAAGGTTTTGTTGGAGGCAAAGATGGAGCAGGGAGCAAAAATAATGAAGCAGAAGAACCTTGCCCCAAAGCGCAGAAGATTGGTGGTTCTCACCGATGAAGATGGCAGTGATTCTCGAGGAGATTCAACCCGAGAGCCAAACCGCCGAGTTCGCCATTGCAAGTTTTGGCTCAGTTATCTCCAAGGCACAAGACCCGGATCGAGGAATGTGTCTTCTCGAGGTGCTTGAGACATCTCTAAGTTCGCATAAAATTTCTCGGAAATTTTCAAAGGAACTCGAGCCTCGGAGATTCCCTCTTGAAAAGTCTTGCTCGCTTCAGATAAAATTGAAGAGCCAACTCAGAGTCAATATGAGGATACGCCATTTCAGCCTCGAACCTACTCAGATCTGGCCGAGGACTGACCGCATAACCTTCGTGAGGTCCTTGAGACTTCGGAGCAGAATATTCTTGATGAGCTCCCGAGTGATCTACTTCTTGATCCTCGGCGCCAGGTTTCAACCGAACCGAGAGCCCGAGATGGAAGAAGGGCGAGGTTGAAAGAAGGCGAGTGGAGGAGCAAGGGGGAACGGTTCATTCTTGTGGATACCGAGCTCAACTCATACCCCGACCTGCAAAGATGTTTTCTTGATTAAGGACAACTGTGTTCATCCTCAATCGACTCTTCCCGAGATGCTTGATATTCTTTGGATTCGAGGAGGGGAAGATCGGTGGAATGAGGAGACAACCTTTCGACCGACTTCTCGGTTTTCGGAAGACAAAGCTTCGGGATGAAAAATTCCAATTTTGATGAGCCGGGTTCGTAGAAGTTGGGTGAGAGGAGAGTTATCAAGTTGGTTGCCCGAAAGCGGCGGAGACAAATCTCAAGATGGAGATGGGGACCAACAGGAGATCTTTGAGGATCAGCTCGGATGGAGAAGGAAACTTCTCGTCTTGATCAACCTAAAATCGGTCAACCTCGGGATCGAAGTTAAGACTTTCTTGGTACCTTTTGGCACTATTAACAATTATGCAAAAGTTACTGAAAGTTTTATCTTTAATTTTGAAGTGTCTGATAAACAGACTGAGGCTCAGTTGGAGACAGGAGCTCAGGATGAAGCTGAAACTCAGGTGCAGGCCGACCCTCAGGTTGTACCTGAACCTCAGGATGATCAGACAACGCAGGAGGTGCAGAAGGTTCCTGAGATTGACCTCACTCCCTTGGTGGAAAAACTTGAGAAGGTTGAGCCAATGATGATCAAAATTGCTCAGATGGAGGAGATATTGGCGAGTCAAGCTCAGAAGATGGAGCTTCTTAGTCACTCTTAAGACCTGGTAAACATTCAAGACACTCTGACCACCAAGATGACCTCCATGGAAGAAAAACTGAATGAGAAGCTGGAGGGAGTCAAGGCTGAGTTAAGTGCTGAACTGAAGCAGAAACACCTGGAGAGTTCTAAATTCCTAGAGGTGAAATTTGCAGAAAAGAATGAGGTGCTAATCAAGTCTGCTGTTGAGGAAATGAGCTCAGTACTCATGACCAAGATGACAAAAATGTTCAAAGAAACACTCTTTGGCTAGTTTGCCCACTTATCTGAAGAAGTTTCTGTGGCTAAGAACCACATCAGGAGGATGGAAGCTGAGCAAGATCAGTTAGCAGGAGAGATCCGCTGTGTGAGCAAAGAACAATATCACATGGACACAACACTCTCCAGACTTCTTCCAAAGTACGGTGCCAAGAAGGGGGAAAAGGTAGGTGAAGACTCCAGAAAGTTATTGGCACGTACTATGGAGAAAAAGGCTCAAAAAGATGCTGAAATGTTCATATTAGCTAAAGCCTTGAAGAAAGTCGAAGTTACTGAGAAGTTGAAGTTTGCTCAGGTAGAGAAGCCGATCTACACTCGAGTTTCTGATGAAATCATGCTTGAAGTCGTCAGAGAGAAACTGAGTGATAGAGCTAAGAATGGAACAAGACAGGCTACTGCTGAATTGCCTATGAAGAGGAAAGCCTTGGGCGTTGTTCAACCTGAAAGCAAGCGTGCAAAGGCTTCTAAGCTAATCCAGAGAAAGCTGATTCTGGATGATGAAGAAACGGAAGAATCGAAGTCTCAACCTCGTAAAAAAGTCTTCAACACGAGAGATGCTCAAGACACTCCAAATAGAACAAGCTAAGAAAGCTACCGCTTCGATCTCGCGAGCGCCTCGGATCGAAAAGAAGATAGAAGAAGAGCGTGTTTAATGAGTGAATTCGTGAAGTTTATGGCGAGCAAGAGGAAATGGACATCAAAAGCACTAAAGTGGCCCCACGTTGATAAATGGATGCCTATCAAACTTAATGATATGTGGGAAGAGGTCAAGAGAACCTTCTGGTTCAATTATGATGTTCTCAGGGAGTGGAGAGGGGAAAGCTCATATCAGAATGAAGCATTCATTGAATATCTCCTAACCTTGTATCTAAAGTATCTACAGAGTTGGATTAACCTTGCGGATGAAGGAGAGGTACAGATAGTAGCCCCTGGTCCATATTCCTATCCTCCTCCGAGACTTGGTAATGACTTGGTAAATGAGAAGGCCATTACTCAAGAAATTGCTCAAGATATCTTTGGTCGATGGTCCCGGATATTATTAAGGAGAAAATGAAAGAAGAGATTTTTCGAATGTGTTCGACCGAGGTGCCGTGATGAAGAAGTGAGAATGAAGCAAATCAAGAACGTAAGATCAAGAGCTAAATCAAGATCAAGATCAAGACTCGAAAGATTCTGTAATCTTTAATTTTTTGTCTTTTTGATTTTGTTGATAAACTCATTGTAATATGTAACTCAAGTCAATCATCAATGAAGATTTATCATTATGCTCAAAAGATAATATCTCATTATCTTATTTACATGTCTTTTATTTGATATGCCTGAATGATTGTCTCTGAACTGATTGTATGATGATATGGGGGAAATTGTCTGAATATGGAGGAAATTGTTTAAGTATTTGGTAATGAACTATTTAAAGAGATTCATTACTGGAGAAATTGTTGAATGTTTTAAATTGTTGGAGACTCTCTGAAATTGTTGGGAGATTCTCTGATTTAAATTGTTGGGAGACAACCAATCTTGTAATAGGATAAGCTGAAACCTGAGTATAGGTTATATGTTTGTAACAAGATAGGTTTTGCATCATCAAAAAGGAAATTGTTGGGAGATGAATTTAATATATATGATTTTGATTAAGATCCCAAAACCCCGAAAGTATGACATGTTCGAATGATCTTGATAGTTGAGTCGATTCAGGTTTTGGAGTATTCGTAATGTTATCCGCAAAATGTATAGTCGCAGATATAGTTCAGATAGGTTCAAGATTCTCAAGAACTCTCGGTATGTTTCAAGAAACCGGGTTTCAGCTTTGAAACCAAGGTTCAAGACTCGAAGTAGAAAATCGATATCAAGACTCAAGATGATATCAAGAATCAAGACTCAAAGATGAAGACTCAAGATATCGATCGAATATCTCAGAAGACTCGAAGACTCAAGACTCGAAGACCCTCAAGACTCGTAAGACTCAAGACGCAAGATCAAGATCAAGATCAAGAATATCAAGGCACACGAATTATCAAGACTCAAGAATGTCTCTCAATGCTCAAGATAAACTCAATGTTCCGAGGCACCTCAATATATCTATCCAAGGATGCAATAATCGAGAAGATCGCGATTCCTTAGAAAATAGATATTTGCCAAGACATTCAAATTCGCATAAAAGGAACTAAGTCGTAAGTGTTGTTAAGGTTATATCAAACTCGAGTTTGTGAACCAAAAGAGCTGCTGAAGGTGTCTACCTTTAACCGGAGACAAAAAGTCAAAAAGAGGAAGACAACATCAGACATCATCGACAATCGACAAAGGATGTGTCATTAAAAAGATGTCAAAAAGTACGAAAAAGTTCCAGATCGCAAAAAGTGAAGACCGGCTACATGAAAGGCTATTGCCTAAAAAAAGTGTTAGGGAGTTTCAAACCCTAAATATAGCCGCTTCTCACACACACCATAAGAGGAACTCACGGGCTATCTCTCCAACGGATAGTTTTCAAGAGTGACCTTGGTGTATGCCTATAAATACTGGTGACCCTCTACATTGTAAGGTTACGGGAAATTTATACGCAACTCAAGAGCTCAAACTTATTCTTGCAAAAGTTAAAGCACTCGAAAAACTTAGAATTTCCCAAGTGCTTCTATATTGAAGAGAGCTCACTATACTAAGCCTAGTTTGATAAGAATTATCCAAAGCTTAGTCGAGATATCCTAACCCTTTGCATTGTGCTTCATTGTAAAGGATATCTCATCCTAGTTGGAAACTAACCGAGAAACCCCAAACCCTTGAGAAGGTAGTTGGAGTGTGTTTGTTGGTGAGTAGAGTTGTAAAGAGTTAGTAAACTACGCGGAGTAGTCAGAAAACTCTAGAGGAGAAGTTAGTAAGCTACAGAGGTAGTCTGAAAACTTGTGAGTGTTTGAGTAAGTAAACTACGGAGGTAGTCAGAAAACTCAAGGTTGGGTTGAGTAAGTAAACTACGTGGAGTAGTCAGAAAACTCAGGGCCGAGTTGAGTAAGTAAACTACGAGGTAGTCAGAAAGCTCAGAAGTGATTAGTGAATTTCTCCAAGAGTCGGGAGAGTGGGCGATGAGCTTGAGTCTCGAACCACTATAATTCTTTGTGTTCTTTATTGCTTTCCTTATCCGTGCTTAATTTGCATTGACTTGATTTTGAAAGCATACTTTTCAATCGATATTCGGTTGGAATCAATCCAATCGAAGTTGCATAAGTGAATCACAACTTAATCACTAATTCATAAAGGAAGGTTTTTCAAAGCTTAAAACGAAATATAAACTAAAGACCAACCATTCCAAGACGGTAGTAAATTTAGAAACAGGATAGTTACCAAACCGAACTCTCTTACGAGGATTCATAAGTTAGTTATCCCGATCCAAGCAACTCGGGATCTCTGACACTCAGGACTCGGTTGGGATTATCCGAGGTATCCGAAAGCGGCTCGGGATCACCGCCTCGATGGACTTTACTTCAGAGCGATCTCGTCTGCTTCTCGAACCTAATCTTCAGGATTATCTGACCCAAGCTGACCTCAGTAAGAAAAAGTTTTAAAAACACTAAACACGTGTATTCCCCCCCCATACACGTGTAAGACTCGCTTTCACCGGGACCAACAGTATTTTATATGATAAAGTGATAAAGTGGTGAGTAATTGAGGGTAGAAAGTGTTGTTTATTAATATTTTATGTGATAAAGTGATAAAGTAATAAAGTGTGTAAGTAACTTTACCATTATGATTGAGACGAAAATATGGAGTACTTTACCATTATGATTGGGACGGAGGGAGTACTAATTATTACTCCTTCCGTCCATCGAATTTATGTACACTTGTTTTATTCGTCCGTCCATCAAATTTATGCACATTCCCTTTATGAGAAAAAAATATTTTATTTTTTATCCTCCAACCATCACTTAATTACTTCAAATGTCATTGTACTTTACGCACAAATAATCACTTTATTTATAAATGGACCCCACAATACTCTATAATACTCTTACTTTGTCTATTTTATCTATATTTTTTCTTAAAATTTGTGTCTGACTCATCACACATAAGTTTGGTGGATAGATGGTGTAATAAACAACTCTCACATTAAATTACACGTAAATAATATATGTTCAAACGATTTCGGGACTGAGGGAGCATACAAAATTACTCAACACGTCAATCAATATACAATCATTTCAACACTATTTTTTATAATATAATATTTCTTCTATAATCTGCTTTTTAAAAATCATACCCTATTAAATTTTATAAAATTCAAACTCTCAACCATACACAAAATTTAAATACACTTTTTACTTTATTCCAAATATTCTTTACAAAATTTCAATTCCTCTAAAAGTTAGAAACAAACAGCCCCTAAGAGATTTAGAGGTTTAATGTATCATTTGATTGTACGAAAACAAAAACATTTAGAATAGTGGTATTGTACTCTACTCGCTCTTACCCACTCATACATTTGTTTTCTTAGAGTAGAGTACTTATATACTCCATCCATAACGATTTTGACTGCATTCTTTCCACTTAAAGCATCTCAATCTTAATTGTAAATTTTTTTAAATAAAAATACTCATTTTATCACTTTATCACATAAAACACTAATAAACAATTCTTCAACCCCCACTATTTTATCACTTTATCACATAAAATACTAATAAATACTATAATTTTTTCTACTTCAACACTTTATCACTTTTTCTTAAACTTCGAGTACACAGTAAACCACCAAACAAGATTGGGACGGAGGGAGTAGAACACAATTCTAAATATACTAAGGTTATGATGAATCTGATAGATTTTCATTAAGCCTTTTAGATTTAAAAAGCACTTATAATCTCATTTTCTACGATCTTCACCGTATTCTTTTAAAAGGACTTTAGTTCATCGACTCCATAAGACTCCATATGTTCTTGATATTCTCTTCAGTGGGTGCAACATCTAATATAGAACAAATTCCTTTGTTCACTCTTTTCACACTTAAGAGTGGGGCAATGTACATTTTCGTGCTAACAATTTGTCTTCGGGGATGTTTGCAAAAACTTATAAGTATTATAATCATCTAAAATTATGTGCAGAAATAATTTAAAGTGTTTTATTTCTCTTTTAATAGTTTAAATAAACTCTCATAAGCTATAAATTAGAAGCTTCAAAGAGGGTGCTTTTAGTAGCTTATTAGTCTTTTTTTTTTAACTTTTAACTTTTTTTTAAATACTATCAACTTTTCTTTAATTTTTTTACAAACAATATTAACTTCTACTATTAATTATTTTTCTCATAATCACTAATTTTAATAACTTTTTTAAAATCATATGTTTTTGCAAACACCCTTTTGGTCTTATGACAATCGATAGAATTTTTTCTTTCAATATAATAATTCTATTTCATTTAAGACTGTCAAATGTGTATTTTTATCTAAAATACTACCTCCGTCCTGAAAAAACGTGCACACCTACTTTATTATCGAGTTTTTGTGAGCGAGTTGTTTATTAGTATTTCAAATGATAAAGTAATTTTTAAAAAAGGGTATTATAGATCTACCTCTCATCTATTGCATGCATCTTTAAAAAATTATTTTATCATTTTAAATACTAATAAAAAATTTGCTCGCAAAAACACGTGAAAACAATAAACGTGCACGTTTCTTTGGAACGGAGGGAGTAATATATTATCTTTTTGGTTAAGAAAAAACTTTTAGAGTGCCACTAAACACACCCCAAAATCCTCTAAACACACCTCATGATTTTTAAAACAAAAATAAATATATATAAAATGACTAAGTTACCCTATATAAATATGGGATACTATTTTGTCTTTCTTTTAAATTTTATTTATTTTGATTTTAGTCATCTAAATTTTTTTTTCACCTTGAAATTGATTCTTTACTTTTTGTAAAGTCTAGGTTTTTAAAATTATTATACTTGGAAAAATAATTATAAAAAAATTGAAAAAAATAAATTAAAATATAAAAATAATAAAACAGTAACTATATCTTTAAAATGAACTAAATAAAAAAAATTAAATAAGCAAAAATTGAAAAAAAAATTAAATTAAATTTTATAAAATATTATTAAATCTTCAAAATAAGTAAATTAAGAAAAAATAAAAAACCAATTAAAACTAAATAAAATATTAAAAAATAAAATAAATCTTCAAAATTAATTTAATTAAAATGGTTTTTTTCAGATTTTATTTAGTTTTACTGATTTTTTTAATCTTAATTATTTTTTAGATTTTTTTTAAATATTTTACAGATTTCATTTAATTTTTTCAGTTTTTTATTTGAATATTTTTTTTAAATTTAGTTTACTTTTTAATGTTTTTTTTTTGTATTTAGCTTTTTTATGATTTTGAAGATTTTTTTTCTAATTAAAAATTTGAATTTATTTATGTTTGAAATAATTTAGTTGACTTTTTTTAATATATTTATGATTTTATATAAAATTTTAAGAATGTTTTCATAAAAAATTAATGAATTCAAAAGAGCCAAATGATTTTTTTTAGGAGAGAAATGTTCATGGGAAAAGGAAAGGTAGAAAAATGTTATTTTTATATTTTAATAGAAGAATGATATAATAGGAAAAAAATGGGGTTTGTTTAGTAATGAATGTTACTTTTTAAATTTTATTGGAGTGTGCTTAATAAATGGTGTGTGTTTGGAGGATTTTGGGGTGTATTTAGTGGCACTCAAATTTTTATTGGTACACCAAATATTTACATTTTGCTAATGCTGTGGGGACAAAATTATGTCATGTAGATGACAACACAAGAAAAAGGAAAGACTTTAATTTGAAAACTCCTTCCTGCCTTGTGCTAAATTAGCGCACAGACTCTCTTGTTCATGATATGTTAATTATTTGTGTGGGTCTCATGTGCATTCATGTGTATCGTGCATTTATAGTGTATTTTAGAATCATACAATTTGTTATATTAAAAAATGTAATTTTATTACACTGAACAGTGCAACTAATTTTTTCATATTAATAGTTGTACGATTCAGTATAAATAAATTACATTTTTCAGTATAACAAGATGAATGGTTTTAAAATGCACGATGCATCTAGATACATGGGCGGATCTTCCCTTGTCCAAATTGGGCTCCAGCCCAGTACACATTCTAGATAATCTCTTATATATATATATGTTACATATTTTAAATTACAAACATTAACCTAACCCAAAATGTATTATTTATTATCTGGCCACATAAAAGCCCACATTTCTAAATAATTGGCCCATCTGAGAGAGGCATTGCAGGAGAATATTTTGTATTTAAATAGATTATAGATTTATCGCTTGAATAATATATGTTTAATGTTGTGACAAATTAATCGGGGTATCTTTGACAATTGATTAAATAAAAAATGGGTTTGAGCCTTTCTTTTAATTATATTAGATACTACACTTAAGTGTTTTGGAATTTGAAATTAGTCAATCCCGTGAGCTTGATATACTGAAAAATGCAACTTGTTTACACTGAACCTTGCAATTATATTTTCATATTAATAGTTGCATGGTTCAGTGTAAATAAGTTGCATCTTTCACTATAAGAAATTATATGGTTCTAAAATGCAATACGAGTGCACGGTGCACCTGAATGCATACAAGACTTAGTCATTTTTCTTTTAGAAACGAGATCGTGATAGGGTACAACGTAAATGAATATTAAAATACTAATATGTATAAATTTTAACGTGTCGAAACGTTTATTTTTCAGCCCACCCCACTATTAATCCTGGATCCGCCCATGTCTAGATATATACAAGACTTCGTCTAATTATTTTAATATGCACCATATTTTAAGTAATATATTCAATAAAAGCAATATATAACTGTAATTTAAATTTGCAAGTAGTAGTATACAAATCGTGAACATCATAAATATAATCAAGAAATATGTACTATAATTTTTATTTATTTTAATAAGTTTTAACGCCTTCCGATGTGATATTTCAACAGCCAAGTTAAAAAGTAGGACTCTTGTAAAATATTACACAATAGTGATATGTATAATACATCACAATTAAAGTAAATTAAATAAAAATTAGTGGGTCATGAGGCATAGCGAGCGGGTCGGGTGGGCTGAGCGGTTTGGGCAGGTTGCTTGGCTATTTATCTATTACATATTTATGCAAAAATATTTTTATCAAATTGTGTTATAACTTAATGATCCTGGTCTATTGTTAGTGTATTTGGTTGCAAGTTCAATTCAATTCTTATTGAGCACATAATTTTTTTAAAAAAAATTCAAGTTTTTATGTGTTACTACATGAACAAAAAGTGTTACCCTATGAATAAAAACGTGTTACCAAGCGCGAAAAGAAATTCTCAGTCCAAAATTATAGATTTAAAGAACAATTTAATGTGTTACTACATGAACAAAAGAATGTTACCATATAAGCAAAAGAGTGTTACCCTATGAGCAAAAGAGTATTACTACATAAACAAAAATCAGTACAAGCGCAAAAAAAAATCCTTAGTCCAAACTTTTTTTTCAAATTGTTTTTGTGTGTTACTACATGAAAAAAAAAAAAAATCCTATAAAAAAAAAAAATTACCACGTGAATAAAATCAAGACTGAAGCGAAAAAAAAATCCTTAGTCTAAAATTATAGATTTAAAGAACAACTTGATGTGTTACTACATGAACAAAAAAGTGTTACCCTATGAGCAAAAGAGTGTTACTACATGAACAAAAATCAGTACAAGCACGAAAAAAAATCACCAGTCCAAAATTACAGATCTAAAGAGCAACGTGAGAAGAGTGCAGAAGGATATGAATTTCAGCACACACTTTGTGTTGATGTGTAATCTCAACAACACACACATATTCTCTCTTCTTCTCGCTGAATCCACACTAAAATCCAAATTGAACAAGCCTGATTTTATCCAATAATTCAAGCGAATTGAAGAAAATTAAGTTGGACAGGAAATTAGGTCACGAACGATGGACAAATTCTACGACT
The DNA here is from genome assembly GCA_037126765.1 of Stenogyne calaminthoides. Classification (NCBI taxonomy): domain Eukaryota; kingdom Viridiplantae; phylum Streptophyta; class Magnoliopsida; order Lamiales; family Lamiaceae; genus Stenogyne; species Stenogyne calaminthoides. Next base: position 1,501,086 of record JBBCBC010000029.1, on the reverse strand, counting down.
ACAACAAACAAATAAAAAAATCTTTTTAGGCCTTTGCCGAAATGGACAAAAAAAAGAAGGATAAGAAAGCCAATTAGCCCGCAATCAATCTATCCTAATCCGACCCCTGAACCGCGAAAAAAAAAATGTCCAATTGCACATATCACTTTTATGCAATATTGCATATAAAAAATCATCAGTCCAAAATTACAGATCTAAAGAGCAACGTGAGAAGAGTGCAGAAGGATATGAATTTCAGCACACACTTTGTGTTGATGTGTAATCTCAACAACACACACATTCTTCTTCTTCTTCACCAATCCACACAAAAATCCAAATTGAACAAGCCTGATTTTATCCAATAATTCAAGCGAATCGAAGAAAATTAAGTTGGACAAGAAATTAGGTCACGAACGATGGACAAATTCTACGACTACAAACAGCGAAGAAGAAATCTCTTTGCGTCTTGTCGACGCAAAAGAAGAAGGATAAGAAAGCCAATTAGCCCGCAATCAATCTATCCTAATTCGACCCCTGAACCTGCGAAAAAAATGTCCAATTGCACTTATCACTTTTATGCAATATTGCATATAAGTTTTTGCCCAAGACAAATGAGACTCAAAAAGTATACCGGAATAAACAATTAAGAAGATATGTGCCAAAAATGTCGGATAAAATAAAAGTGTTTAAGTATATATATTTTTTAAAATATAGGAGTATAACTTATTTTGTTAAAATATTTAATTTTTTAATATAAATAAATTGAATATTTAAAAATACACTTGAGTGATATGGTATATTTTGTACACCATGAAACATTTATGTATGTTTTTTTTTTATTTAAATATGTTGAGTATTAATATAAGAGATGTTTACAAATACACGTAATAGTCTAGAATTGCTTATTTTTGGGCGGTCTTGTCACGTCCTGATCTTTCTAGCAGTACAAGTGATGTTTGCAACTAATTGTATTTTTCTCTTAAAAGTTTGCATTAAATATTTAAGAAAATTTCGAAGGTGTGAAAATAAATATATCTGATTATACAAACTTTTTTAAGAAACTTGTTCATATTATCAAATTAATACTATTACACATATAAATTAATAATATTATTTTTATAAATTAATATCTATGACATTTAATATTATAATTTCATTTTATAAGTATAGTTATATCAATAGATAAATATTGTAATATTAAATTTTAAATGTAATAATATAAATTTTATATTATAAATAAATTTCAACGGAAACCAACTCCTCTGAATAATAACCTTTTAAAAGTAACAACTTTTATTTTAAAAATAAACATATTTTTCTCCCATAGGGTTGAGTACATTCTGTAGACATATTCACGATGTCAAATGTGTTTTTAAAAATTCAAATTGTTTTCGTTAAAAAACAAGCAGGTTATTAGGGGTGTTTGCAAAAAATTATAAATTTGAAGAATTGATTAAAACTAATGGAAAAAATGAATTAGTAGTAGAAATTGATATAATTTGTAGAAAAAAAGAAAATTGATAATATTTACAAAAAAAGTTAAAAGTATTTAGAAAGATTAATAAGTTACTAAAAGCAATCCCTTTGAAGTTTTTACCTTATAGCTTTTGAGAAAAATGAAACACTCCAAAACACAATTCTAATGACTATAATCACTTACTCTCTCCGTCCCAAACTAAATGGTAATTTGACTATTCATAAGGATTTAGTGGAATAGTGATAAAGTTGTGGAGTGCGTAGAAAGAGTTATGTATTAATATTTTATGTGATAAAGTGATGTAATTGAGGGTATAAAGAGTTGTTTATTAATATTTTATGTGACAAAGTGATAAAGTGATAAAGTGAGTAAGTAACTTTACCATTAAGTTTGAGACAAAAATAATGAGGACAAAAACCTGTGTGAACCCGAGTTCACCGTGAACTCGGTTTTTAAAGTATCACTGTTATGTATAAAAACTATCACTATTACGCATAAAAACTTTAACTGATATGCACAAAAACTATAACTGTTAAAAAATGTGTTATATTTTTAAACAATGAAAATTTTTATGATAATGAGAATAATTTTACAAATAATGATGATATAATTTATGTTTGAAACTTGGTTCATGCGAACGTTATTTAATAAAAAAGAACTTTTTCCATTAAGTTTGAGATGGATGGAGTAAAATATTTTTTAAAAAAAAACATCTCATTATCATTGATGTTTCAATAAAAAAATCCATATTAAAAAAATGCAGCACCATAGCTTTTAACTTTAACTAATGAGTGTGAAAAACGTGATGGGAAATACAGCCAATGCAGTTTGGCCACCAGTCGAATGAAATTGGGTTCTTTTCATTGAAAATTCTTATGACGTCTATAAATGCAAATAAGTTTCAGTTATGTGTGTATCTGCAAAAACATGGGAAGCAAATTAGGTGAAAAATGGCAGCAAATCCCTCTTCTCACTCCTTTTCAAATGGGAAACTTTCAACTTTCTCATAGGTACCTTTTTTTCACAACCCCATTTTGGAATTTTGATACATGATGATTTTGGTCTCTTTTGTTGATATTCAAGAAGATTATGACTCTGTTTTTTGTGCTTGTTTTGATCTATTGATGGGAAGTAGTTAAGTGAATGCTTGATGGAATTCTCAATGTGTTGTGATGTTTAGTTTAATTTCATATGAAGATTCAATAAATAAATTGCTTCTATTTTGATACCTTGAATTAGGGCTTTTTTTCTATTGATCTTGTTTTTTGTGGGTAACGTTTGGGGATTTTATAGAATCATATCATGATATTCATGGCTAGGGTAGCTTTAACTTATGAATTATAAATCAAATTTTGTGTAAATACTTTATGAATGCTACTTTGTTTGAATACATAATTTAAAAATACTCATATAAATAATTAGATTTCATGTTAAATTAAAAAAAAAATGTATATATATGTAATCGTAGCAAGATTTTCATAATTCTCCCTAATCCCCTCATTTGCATTTGCAAGAATTTTGTAGCAAGAATCGTAGGAATAATAGACTCATTAGCATTTGACAATTAATGTGAAGATTAATTCCCTCATGCATTTATTGGGTTTTGAATTCTGAAGATGACATAATTGATTTTGGTATTTTAGCTTTGGAGAGGTTGACACAATGACACATAATGTTCATCCCTTAAAATATTTTATATTTTATTTTTATCATTCTCCTTTTGGGCACTCCTCATTGAACCAGTGAGGTCAAGATTGTTTATCTGCAAAAACATGGGAAGAAAATTAGCTGAACAAGGGAAAGAAATCCCTCTTCTCACTCCTTATCATATGGGAAACTTTCACTTTCTCATAGGTACCGTTAATTTATCATGCATTTGATTTTTTTTTTCTTATTTTACACTTTTTTGGATTATGGGATAATGGGTTAGGAATTTATTGAGAAAATTGTTGTTTTGAGAACCCCGTTTTGGATTTTGTTGCATAATTTGGTCTCTTTTGTTGATTTTCAAGAACATGTTATGCGTGTTACAGAAAGTCTATTAACTCTGTTTTCTGTGTTTGTTTGATCTATTGATGGAAAGAAGTGAATTCTTGATGAAATTCTCAACTTATTGTGATGTTTAGTTTCACATGAAGGTTCTATAAAGAAATTGCTTCTATTTTGATACTCGACCACCTCTGTATACGGGCTTATACCTTGAACAAGGGGTTTATTTCTCACAATCTTGTTTATGTTGGTGAAATTTGGGAATTTGATTGAATCATATCATGATATTCATGGATATAGTTGCTTTAACTTGTGTAACATAAGACAGCATTTTACCCTGTTTCGTTTCTTCCTATTGAGAATAGAGCATTTCTTTATATGACATATGATAGTTGATTCTGTTCTGACTACTGTTCCGCATTTATTTCTTCGTTCCCAAAATATCCTCACTATGTTCTTGTGGAGCTATGTTTTAAAAAGCGAAGCGGATGTTGAACCGACAATTTTAACGCTTTCAAATGAACGGTTCGACAGGTTAGACCCCGTTATTGAAGCGGTTGAGCCGTATGACGCTATAATTACGTAAAATATAAAAAAATATACAAATAATAAATATAATTTATATTTTTCCCTTTGTAATAATATATCCTATAAATAAATTACCCTAAAAATTAAATAAATATGCATCCAAGCAATTTAGAAATATAAATCAAATGTTAGTAATACTAAAACAAATTTAATTGATCTAATCTGAGATTCTAATTAGAGTTTGAATAAAAAAATACCAATAAAATCCATAACATTTTTTTTTCCAACATAAAGAAAAAAGCGTCGAGTCGACCGGTCCGACTAGTGACAGTTTGACCGCTTTTTGCCGCTTTTGGCCGGTTTGCAGACACTTTTGGGAGCACCCGGTCCAATGCTTTCGAGCCGTTCGGTGGGCTTGTCGTTTAGCGGTCGGATCGGTCCGACCGGCCGGTCCAACCCGCTTTTTAAAACACAGTTGTGGAGGGATACAACCCTTTTTTGGTAACTTGAGTTTGCAGCATGTCTCATTGGATGGAAAGGTTCTCTATTTTCTCTTCAAATTGGTGGAATTCTAGATAATTGCAAAATCTGATATTCAGAAGGTCTGCCTAAATAATTTGTTCTACTCTGACTACTTTCGTCGTGTATATACACACAAAACGTTTTTCTAGCACAATATCGATCATAGTATAATCTTGTAGACATGAGCTGTCAATTTATCTTCGACACAACATGTGTTTCAAAGTAATCGTTGTATGAGACACTCTCATACATGAGATGGAGCTCTACTTTGAATTTTGAGCCATACTTTCCGTTAAATTTTTTGTGTTTCCAGAGTTGTGTTGGCGCCACTGACTAGGCAGCGATCTTTTGGCAACGTGCCTCAGCCACATGCTATATTGTATTACTCCCAGCGAGCAAGCAAAGGGGGTCTTCTCGTGGCAGAAGCAACTGTGATTAACGACACTGGAAGAGGGTAAGTAAATAACTAAATGGAATTACAAGTTTCTAACAATGTGAATACTATGGAAAAGTACGAGTGGCACGTCTTGTTTTATCGAATTTCATCTCTAACATAAGATTTTCGTATTGAAGGTACCCAGATACCCCTGGAATATGGACAAAGGAACAAGTCGAGGCGTGGAAGCCCATTGTAGACGCGGTTCATGCAAAAGGCGCAGTTTTCTTCTGCCAAATTTGGCATTGTGGCAGAGTTTCAAACACAGGTACTCGAATGCTTACTTGGAGCATTGGTAGATATTTGTATAATCGCTTTATACACCCATAGGTACAACATGTTTAGCGATACAATGGATGTATAAAGTTATTCCTTCGATGTTAATAGCCTCTTTTGCTCTATTACTGATTGAGTGGCATCTTTCAGGATTTCAGCCAAACGGGCAGGCTCCAATATCGAGCACAAATAAAGAATTTAACGGCTTCGATGCTGCCGAGTTTTCTCCTCCTAGACGCCTTGGAATTGAAGAAATCCCAGAAATTGTCAATGATTTTAGAATTGCTGCAAGAAATGCTATAGAAGCTGGTAAGATAGTTTGTTAGGGGGTGTTTGGAACCTCATCCAAATAGTGTAGAAGCACTTTTTTGAGAAGTAGGAGTGACCCAACTTTTTCAAAATAGAAATCCTCTAACTTTAAAGGTGGTTGCAAACAAGCCCTTAGTGAGTTAGACCAACTCATGGGCCGTTTGGCTCACTTATTTTAAACATCTTATAAGTTGTCTTAAGGAGCTTATAATCTCAGCCAAACACCCTCAGTCGAGTCACTTTAGTCGAGTCGCTTTTCACCAATACATTTTTCCCATTTTTCAGGTTTTGATGGAATCGAGCTCCACGGTGCGCACGGTTTTCTGATCGAACAGTTTCTCAAGGATCAATGCAACGACCGAACCGATGAATATGGAGGGTCGTTGGAGAATCGTTGTCGATTCGCTCTTGAAATAGTCGAAGCTGTGTGTGGTGAGATTGGAGCTGATAGAGTTGGAATCAGGCTTTCTCCATTTGCAAATTACATGGAGTGTGGAGACTCAAACCCTGACTCCCTCGGCCCTTATATGGCCAAGGCTTTGTCCAAACACGGCATTCTTTATTGCCACGTGGTCGAACCGAGGATGAAAACCGTTGGGGAAAAAATTCAATGTGCCGAAAAGTCTTGTCCCTATGAGAAAGGCCTTTAAAGGCACTTTCATTGTTGCTGGTGGTTCTGAAAGGAAAGACGGGAATAAGGCGATTGCTGAAAATCGAGCTGATCTCGCTATGTATGGTCGCTCATTTCTTGGCGAATCCCGATTTGCCCAAGAGATTCTTTCTGAATGCTCCTTTGAACAAATATAACAGGGAGACTTTCTATATACCTGATCCTGTTTTAGGGTATACTGATTATCCATTTTTGGAAGAAACTGCATGATTCAGAATGTTGATCATGTTAAACTTTGTCTCATGATTTATGAAATAATACAGCATTGCAATCTAATTACATATAGGGAAATTATATATAGCTGTTTGATTAAACAGTTGTTGTTTATCAGTTGTTATTTTCAAATGAACTTATTTGCATTAGAATAATTGTATGCAAGGAGGCTTTCACAACAGTTAACAATGCGTACAGAAGAAATAAGAACAAATGATTAAGGGGGTATTTTAAAAAATTATAAGTGATTATAGTCATTTAGAATTATGTGCAAAAGTAATTTGGAGTGTTTTATTTTTCTTTTATTAGCTTAAATAAACTTTCATAAGCTATAAGTTAGAAGCTTCAAAAAGATTGCTTTTAGTAGCTTATTAGTCTATTTTTAAAATTTTTAACTTTTTTTGCAAACACATCAACTTTTTTTTGAATTTTCTTACAAACATTATCAACTTCTACTATTAATCACTTTTCCCATAATCACTAATTTTAATCACTTCTTTAAAACCATAAGTTTTTGCAAACACCCCTTAAATTTAGCTCATACTTTTGATTTTTCATCAATTTTAACACATATTTTTTCCTCTCTTCAAATTTTGCACATATTTTTACTTAATATTTAAAAACATCTGAGTTTGCCATTTTTGACAAGGTCTGTTTGATACGTGGCTGGAATCCACATGTCTTGTTGATGTGTAACTACTAAAATTAAAAAATATCACCACTTAAGATTAAAAAATATGGGATATAAAAAACTTCTCGAATCACTATTTTCTAATTTTAAGTGGTGATTTTTTTTTAATATTTACACATCAGCAAGACAAGTTAACTCTGACGACCACATCAGACGAACTTTGCTAAAAATGGTGATTCGATATGTTTTTAAGTATTGAGTAAAAGTATGTGCTAGATTTGAAGAGAGAGAAAAAATGTTAATATTTATGAAAAATCAAAAGTATGTGCTAAATTTGATTATTTGGCCAAGAAATAATGTGCTACGCTTAAAAGAGTTGCTTTCACGTTTTCTACTTTTCTTTGTTAGCTAAATAACAACGAATAATATCCTATGTGTCATTTTTTATGTGTTACATATATAAAGAGTATTCAAAGAATTATCATAATCGTGGATCCATATGTTAAAGATTCAAAATGTGAAATATTATTGGAGCATAAAAAATGGATACAGAGGATGCGGTTATGATTTCTAATAACCGTTTTTCAATTTGTAGGGTTAAATACCGGTCCCATTCCACCTTTATTGTAATTTGTAACTTCTGAATAACAATGAAATTTTACATATTTTAGTGATTCAACATAGTATTCTGAGCAGTAAGATTTTATGTTACTAAATCAGATCGTTGCCTTCATTTGCTAAGATTATGATTAACCTATCAATATGTTTAGGGACTAAAATGTAAATACCAAACTTTTTGCCAAATGTTGGAGATCTAGATTTGGAAGGTGAGACCATTTTGCAATATAATTGGGAACAAAACTGGTGTGAAGTTGGATTTTTATTTTAAAATTTTAATTACTTTAACAATAAGTGTTTTCATAATCGAACCGGCGACCAAATCGGTCTGGCCATTGATTGCCGGTCCAATCGGTTGGACTGATTGAACCGACTGTTCAACCGTTAAATTGATTTATGCATATTTTTTTTATATTTTGTATGTTACATTAAAAAATAAATATTTATTCATAAAAAATTAAAATTATACTAATTTATAACTTATAAGTCTTATATTAAAATAAATACAATAGAGTTTGGAGATCAAAGATGATGTCGTTGTGAATTAATTCCACATAATATGTGACGGCGGTAAAGAGATTAAATAAAGTTGATGACTTGTGAATGAATTTATGAGAGAAAATAATACTGAGATAAAAACAATAATATTATACAGAGAGATTTAGAAAAAAATAATGAAAAAATAAAAAAAAAGTGATTTAATAAATAATAAAAATAATAAAATCGGATTAACTGTTTTTAAGGAGTAATTGGATCGGCGACATGAGCGGTTCACGGTTTGATCGGTTCAACCGATTTTTGAAAACACTGTTAACAATAACAATTTACCTTTTTTTTTTAAATAATAACAATTTAACTTTTAAAATTGATATTTATTGAAAAATGGGAGGAGGACTACATCAATACGATTAATTATTAAATAATATATAATTCGAAAGAGAGAACTATTTTTTTTTTAATGAAAAATATACAAAAAGAATTAAAATCAGCGAACACTAATAAACAAGAGAATGTTCGAAATAGACGATGACGAGGCATTACCAAAAAATTGGACTTTGCATAGAAAAAAAAAATTCATGGGCTACTAAAAGAGAAAATCGAATTAGCTTCATCCAAAGAGTGATGTTGAATCAAAATTTTAAGAAGCGTTGTCAAAGTTTAAAATAACGCAAAAATTTGTATGTAATGTTTCATACAAGTGATATATGTAATTAGTTTAAATTAGGTTTTTCTAATTTCTTGCGGGTCAGGCCCATCAAATTCGGATCCGCGTTGTCTGTTTCTTCTTTCTCACAATCTAGGTTCTCCTTCTTTCGCGATCTATCAGATTTTTTTTTTTTTTGAGGTGCTCGAGCTTACTAAATAGCTCTCTTGATCGTATCCGATATGAAGAAATAGATATGTGTTTCTAATTAGTTTGTAAGATTTAAATAAATTAGTATTGTTTTTGATATTTTTTTTGTTGTTGTTGTATGGAATTTGATTGAATAAACCTTATTTTCTCACGCTATTCTTTGATCCTGATGATTTTTTTTTTTTTTTCAACAGATGTCTTGATTTTTGTTCACGTATAGAACACTATTTTGTTTATAGGGTAACATTCTTTTGTTCATGTAGTAACACATTAAGTTGTTCTTTAAATATGTAATTTTGGATTGAAAATTTCTTTTCGCACTTGTACTAGTTTTGTTCATGTGGTAACACATTATTATTCATAGAGTAACACTTTTTGTTCATGTAGTAACACTCATTTTTTAGTAATATGTAACATTGTATACATGTCGCAATACTATGTGAATACTCATGTGTTACTTTATGAACATTTATGTGTTACTTTATGTTTTAATACGTGTTACGTAAGATATGAAGCTTATGAAGTTATTTCAATATAACTATGTAGTAACACTTAATCATAGATGTAGTAAATACACAAAAACCTACAAAAAAATAATTAATTAAAAATTATGTGCTCAATAAGAATTAAACCTACAACCAACTTGAACCACTAGGCTGCAACACATTTTTAATAAACATATCCTTCAAAAAAAAATATATATATATATATAGTCAGCCAAACCGCGCCCCGACCAGTGCCCGGCCAACCCGCAAATTTTCAATATTTTTCTTCTTATTTATGTGGTATTACAGATAACACTAAGGTGCAATATTTCACAAGAGACCTTCTCTTAAAATAATCTAATATTTTCTTGATACACCCCTTAAATTTCCAACTATGTGGTCCTTTCGATTGGCACACTTATAAATTATTAGTATTATATATCCATCACTATTCATAGATAATCCCAATAATACCCATATCCTTACTCATTTAATTGTTTAAATATAAAAAAATTGTTAATTAGTTAAGTGTTTTGATCTGATTATAGTAAATGACATCACGTATGCATGTTACTTGATGTATTTTAACAAAAAATAGAACATAAGATGGAATTTAATTTAAAATAAAGGATCCAAACTACTACGACACCATTTCTCATTACAATTTATAAATAAAAAAATTAGGTAACAAAATATTCTCCCCATGCATTTTTGTTTTACTCTAAATCTCCCTTAATATCTATGTTTTAAAGAGTGGACCGCTACAACAAATCGATTTAAACAACAAACCGATTTAAAGCGTTGAACCGTTTGACTTTCGATTGCTCAAAATGCGTCTAAAAGCGGCAAAAAGTGTTGACCGGTTGAACCAATCAATTCACTGCTTTGAAATTATTTGGAAAATAAAATAAAATTGAAAATTATTTTGCAATTTTTAATATTTATTAAAGTGTCTGTTTTATGATTTTTAGGGGCTATTTTGTAATTATATATTATGTAATTATGACGTCATACAGATTCAACCACTTGAATAACGATCGGATCGGGTTGAACCCGGTTCAATAGAAAGTATTAAGATTGATCGCATCAATTTCCGCTATCGCTTTTAAAAAGTAGTTTAATATATATATACCTATTAAAATAAAAATTATCCATTTAAATATATTATACTAATATTAGCCCCGCGAACTTCGCGGACTGAAATAATTTTTTATGTAATATATTCAATAATAAAAAATTTAACATTTTTTGTTATTTTAGTATGTTTGTGATTAAATAATTTGTAATTCATAAAATATTAAAAATAAAAATATAATTTAAATATGTAAAATATAATTTTATATGTTATTATACTTGACGACTCTATAAAAAAAATGAATCCACGGATTTAGATTTGAAAAAATAGATTGATACAATTTTTTATTTATCGCCATCGCAAAATATAATAAGACTGAAAGTTGCTTTCTCTTAACCTTTACATGCATTGTTTGGCCTGAATTACTTAATATCACTTTTGGGATGAACATCTTATTCTCAATATTTTTTTCTGAAATTATTTGTGCTTTAAAAATTATGATTTCCCAGCTTTGTGACAACCAATCTCGTGATATTGCACAAACTTGACTTTTTGTCAATATTCTTGAGAAGTGTTATATGCATTCCTTCCTTCAAAATGTAATAGTGGTTTGGTAGTACTGAGCAGTTAATAGAGAAAATCAATAGAAGGCAACTCTCCATTATCTCTAGACTGAAAGTTCATTCTGCATACATTATTAAACTTTGATCAAATATTTTAAAATTTTACAAACACTTTAATGTTAAAATTTATAGTGTTAAACTATCTAACTTTATGTTGTATATTTGATTGAGCTTTAATTTTTTTTTAATCGAATCAAACATATAATAAATATAATTCTCCACATAAGAGAAAATGTGTATTTTTATACTGATATATACTATTTTAATATTGACATACAATATTTTAACACTAAATAGCAAATACAATAACATATATTTGTCAAAAATAAATCCTTCTTTTGTCGAAAAAAAGTTTATATCTTTATGTTTGTCGAAAAAAAAGCTAATGTCCCACTTCTGCAAAAAAATAAAAGAAGTTAATATCCTACTTCTCCCGAACTGAAGAAGCTTATTGTTCTTAAGTTGTCACCTCCCCTATGTCACGGGTATTTTTCCACAATTGACCATATATAGAAACTTACTTGGAAAGGCATGCATTTACTGTCAATAATAAGGGAGTCTAAAAATATTTTAATAAGTATTTTCTAATGCAATTATCCACACATGTATGTACTTAACATTTCACGTTAAGCCCTAAGTTTTGCAATGAAAGATATGTTAAATTGTAGCTACAACTTCACTTGTATATATAGTAGAAAATTTACCTTTTTGTATAAAAATCATGTGAAAAGTGAGATGATACCTAAAAATAAATTTTTCATAATTCACCTAAAAAATTCAGATTATCACCCAAAAAAAAAAGGGTTCCCGCAATCTCAATGGATTAATCAATAGTATAAAAATTCACTTGTATATAAAATAAACTTGAAATAATTATATAAGGTTAATTCCAAAAGCATGCATTAAAAACACCACATCTCTATTAATCAACTCTAAATTCAGAAAAGGGAAGAAGAATTTCATATAGCTACTTAATCCGCAACTTCCACCATACAATAAATCTCAGATCTGATCTCAATAATTTTTCTGTTCATCTCCAAGAAACCACTAATATCCTAAAAAATGATCATGAAAGATGTCCCCATTCAAAAAAAATCTTTAGAGCTTCTAACCGAGATCATTAGAAACTATCATATCATCTGCACAAAGACAAAAGAAATGACACACATATGCACATCAATTCACCACTTAAATTGTCACGTATATTAAACGTCATGTTCATCATATCATTACACAAAATAATAAGACACCATAATGAATAAAAATAATGAGTTTGTAAAAGACAAAAGAGTAAAATATTATGCGAGAAAGAGGTAACTAACTTAATATTTTCATGAATTCTACCAAAAGATATATCTCCTAAAATATTATATTTTTCTAAGACAGCAAATGGAAGGATTGAAGAACGGTATATATATTAAATGATCTAAGTTGGTCGCTATTTTTTTACATAACTAAGGTAGCGTGCACATGATATAAATCAATCAATTATTCTGAAAGAAAAATACTTTTTTAGGTTTTCAAATTTTTTTTCCGAGAGAAGATTAGACAAGTGTTAGTAAAATTCCTACTTGAAAAAAATAATAATAAATAAATAAATAAATAAAAGCAAAAAAAGTTTCACAAAATTCAATGTATCATAATAAATTTAAGTTATTTGAAATGTAAATCATCAATATTTTTTCATTAAAAAATAATAATATCCATTAAAAAACTAATAGTGTAGGAATTAATCATGATAAGATAATATATTCATTTTAGTTCTTTAATTAAATTGAATTTATAATTATGGATAAATAAATCATACTATAATACTTATAACCAATAAATCTAATAAAAATTTCAACCAAAAGTATAAAGATTTTTTCACATTGTTCATACGCTTAACAATTTTCAAGAATATACTGCTAATAAATAAATTAATTATTCCTCTTAATTTGTATACTCAAATACCTTGTCCAAAAAAAATTCATTAGATTGTCTAATGATCAGATGATTTACATCTACTAATATTTTGGCACACGTACATTATTTAAAAATATTTAAATAAATTAGATCGGGAAAATTATGTTTAATTAGTCGGTACATGTCTTCCATCAAATAATATTGTATCTAATTAAATATAATTTGAGATGTTTGGTAATTAATTTAAATATAATTATCATTAATAAAAATTAATAAATATAATTAAATCTATATATAGAAATAAATATTCAAATTAATATTCATCTGCAAAAAATTATTTGATTCCATGATATTTTCCGTTCAATAAATTCTAAAAATATTCCATAAACTTACTATCTTAAAGATATATTTAAAATTAAATTTTAAATATATTATAATTTAAGTATTAATCATTGCAATAATAAAAAATTTCTTATTATACTTTTACATTTATTAATTGTACCTTAGCAATTAGTTTTGAAAATTTGGTCAACTAATTAATTTACACAAATTTCGTTATGTAATGACTATATTTTTTACTGCATCAAATTAACCATTTTAAGTACGCGGTTTATATATCTTAGTTAAGCATACCTATGTGAATTTTTTAAATTTGACGCGTTTACATTTATTAATTGTACATTGTCAATAAATTTTATAATTTTTTTTATCAAAAATAAATATACCAATTTATGTATTCATTTAAATATTGTTTATAATTATGCGAAATAGGAAGTATTAGTTCATCTCGAATGAGATAACTTAATAATCATGTTACAGGAGTGTTCGTGTAATACTAAAAATTGCAAATATGAAAAATTATAACATTGAATATTCGATACTTTTCCATTAAAAAAGTAATACCATCCATGAGAAAAATCAATATTATAAAAAATAATCATGATAAGATAATATATTCAATTTAGTTCTTTAGTTAAATTAAATTTGTATCTAAAGATAAATAAATTATACTCCCTCTGTCCCACTATAATTGTCTCGCTTTCCTTTTATGGATGTTCCACTATAATTTTCTCATTCCATAAAAGGAAAAAGTAACTCCACTATCCATAATTTTTATCCTCACTTTTCACACAATATTACAAAAAATGTCACTCACTACTCTACTCATTATTCCACATATCTTTTTTTTTCTCTCCCAATACCCAAACTACCCTTCATTTTTATTATTTTATTATTATTTCTTAAACAAAACAACAAAAAGAAACATGACAAATACACCGGGATGGAGGGAGTAATTCTCATGTACCAACAAATCCAATAAAATTTCAACGAAAAAGTAAATAGAATTTTTTGTATTGTTCATACGCCTGATACCTTTCAAGAATATACTGCTACTAAATAATTGTTCCACTTAATCTGTACATTTAAATACTTATCCAAAAAAAATCATTATTTTTTCTGATAATTAGATGATTTACATTTACGAATAGTTTAACACACGTACATTATTTAAAATATTTAAATGAATTAGACCGAGAAAATTATGTTTAGTTAGTCAGTACATATCTTCCATAAACCAGGTGGCTTAGCCCACATGCCAAACTCCCTCAATTGAGTGGGAGACCGGGTTCGATTCCTTTGGGAACGAATTGGAGTATGGGAGTTATAAGGTGGCTTGGTGAATTTGTGGAGTGTTTGGGTGCTTGATGTACTAACTACTAACAACTAACTTTGTCCGATCAAAAAAAAAAATTACATATCTTTCCATAAAAAAATATTGCATCTAATTAAATGTAGTTTGACTTTGTATATTTGGTATTAATTTATAATTAATTATCATTAATTAGACATTAAATATAATTAAACCTATATATAGAAAAAAAATTAATTTAATATTAACCTATGATTCTTAAAAAAAAATTGAGGTCATTATATATTCGATGTATAATTATCGGTATATAATTCTAAAAAGAATACATAATTTTTGCTATTTTAAAGCTATATTTAAATTTTAGAATTTGAATGTATTGTAATTTGAACGTATTGTAATATTAAGGGCAAAAGCTTGTATAAAGTTGAGTTCATATTTTTTTTAAAAAATATTACTGTTATGCATATACGTTATTGTTGTTGTTATTATTATTTTATTATAATTTGTTTTAAAAAAAAAGTATTACTTGTTTAGATGAAAAAGTATTACTTATTTAAAAGAAAAGTGTTACTTGTTTAAATAGAAAATGATTACTTGTTTAGATAGAAAGATATAACTTGTTTAAAAGAAAAGTATTACTTATTTAGATGAAAAAGTATTATTTGTTTAAAAAAAAATATTAATTATTTAGATAGAAAAGTATTAATTGTTTAGAGGGAAAAGTATTACAAGTTTAAAAGAAATGTAGTACTTTTAAAAAAAAACAAGTAAAACATATAATTTAATTTAATTAAAATTTATATAAAAAAATTATCATATAAAAATGTGATTGAATTAATAAATAAGATAATTGAAATAAAGAATTTAAAAAAAAAATTGTAAGAAAAAATGATTTTTAGGACATATAGAATTAATTTCATTAAGTAAATGTAAGAAAGCAAGTGCCCGAACGAAATTGATCCTGCTCAGGCGCCCAAGGTCCTGTGTTCGGTTCCCCATGGGAGCGAATAATTGACTCAATTAATTGAGAGGCTTGGTGGCTTATATATGAGATGCTTGGTGGGTTCGTGCCTAAAAATCAAAATTTTAATTTGAACAGCAGTTTTTAACCGCTGTCTAAGTAGGCATTTTGGACAGCGGTTCAAAATCGTTGTCTAAGTTTCACTTTTGCACAGCGGTTCAAAACCGTTGTCTAAGTCTTTTTTTTAGACAGTTGTTACTTGGACAACCCTTATAACCGCTGTCTAAGTTTTTTTTTAACAGCTGTGCAAAGCCAAATCTGTATTAGTGAACATTTATTTTATTAAATCATAGTATAATCCTAAATAATTAATATTATAGAGAATATACAAACATGTATAAATGTGTGAAGAAACTATTAAAGACACGCATATATATGTTTAAAAAAATTATGAAATTTAATTATATATAATCGAGAGAATTAAACTATTGCTTTCTTATGCCTAAAATTATATTATTTACCTAAATAAAAAATGATTAACATAATTATAGAATGTGATTAATTTTATATTTTATATATATTTATTATTAATTATGTCTTGATTTCACGTATATAATTTTTTTTTCCTAGTATTTACATCATTATTAAAAGTCAACAAATATTCCTAATATATATTTATTGTAAGTAAACCAACTAAAAAACTATTGCATCTAATTATGTCTTGACTTTAGTAGAAGTAGGCCTTTTGCTATTACGATCAGGAGTGCTTTTTAAGAACTTTTTTAGATGGTAAACCAAAATTTTCTAATATTCTATAATAAAAAAAAATTATATATAAAATTCACGTATATACTTATTGTATGTTATTTTAAATTTTTACCATTGTATGTTATTTTAAATTTTTACCATTTTAAAAAAATCAAATAAAGTCGATTTTTAAATTTGATTTCACGTATTATTTCCTAATTTTGTAGACCAATTGATACATTGAACATTGAAGTTTATTTAATTAATAAAATTGAGTAAAAAATACCCAAAAATTAATGCTGATAAAATTTACGCCTAAAATTAATCAAATATATCAATAATGTCCATAATAAAAGCTGAAAAAGTCAATATTCGAATTTAATTAAATTACTAAAAATATTTCATATAATTACTCTGGTTGATTTATAATTATATTTATATACTTAAATTAAAAAATATTAGCATTATTATAGGACGTGATTGATTTTTATTTTATATAGATCTGTTACTCCCTCCGTCCCATGAGGACTTGAACACTGAAAATGACACACAAACCAAGTAATGTGAGTTTTAGTGAGTTTGAATGGAATAAAATAAGGGTGTTGTGAGTGTATTAATATTATGTTTGTTTCTATTTTGGGAATGTTCAAGTAATGTTGGGATGTCCAAAATAAAATGTTGTTCAAGAATGTTGGGGACAGATGGAGTATTAATTATTTCTTAGTTATCATTAATTATTATGAAATTAAATGGACTTTAATTTTATATTTTTGGTAAATATATTATAAATTAATTATTATTAATTACTCATCATATTTAATTAAAACAAGAATATTGATATACAAATAAAAATTATACGATTATTTCATATGGTATTAGTATTCCATTTGCAAAAGTATCAGATAATGAAATAAACTAAATAGAGGACAAAGTCTCATGTGCAACTGGTGCACGAATTTAAGATCTGTGCACTCGCCTCAATCCTGCCCATGAATCCACAGAACATGTCTAATATATTCAATGGTTCAAGTATTTTTTAAAATGAGTCATTCAGTTGCATGAGTGTGTTGGAGTTATACTGGAAAGTATGTTTTTACTTTGTATAACCAAACCAATTTACATCTTATTCTTTGAAATAAATCATTTATCACTGATGCTTTAAATATCATTGAATGTTACATATATTTACTGCATAACTGTTCAATAAATAATACGTGTTACATTGTAGTTAATTTAGTGATACCAGATCACAGAAGATTAAATTAACAATCCCTTGTAATTAAAAGTACGATGTTCACGACCTAGATGGAAATGAACAATCCATCGTGAAAGGTTGAAGTGTAAGGCTCAGATTGACTTGTCTTGACCAAGAGATTACACTAGTGCATGACTGATGCACTGAATAGGACCTACAAGAGGATAAATTCTTCAGCACTGAATTAGGAAGAATTAGACCTCAGTGGTTCGTTATTTCTTAATCTTCGTCCCTTAAATAGGATCGTGTGTGGTTAGTAATTATTGCTTTGACTTATGACGGGTAGAGAATCAATGAGATTCAATACTTTATATCTTGAGCAATATTATTGGTCACATGCGATTGCTAAGATTTAATACGAAGAATCGTGTGTAAGTATGCTTGTTCGATTTGCCCCCTTGGGAGGTTCATAAGATTTATCATACCAAATCTTGCAAGTGGAATTAGTTTCCGGTATGGATAATAATGTTGAACCGTTTCTTGATCAATGACGAAATATATTAATTAAAGGAAAACTGTTTCAGTGGCTTGAATTAATTAGTGAGCTGGATAATCTTAAACAAGGAAAATAATAACCGGGAGCCATATTAACAGTAATATGGGTTAAGATGGATAGTGCAATATTAATTATGTAGTGGAATTAATTAATATTTATGGGCTTGAATAATATTGTGGCTCAATATTAGATATTCAAAGTCCATTAGAAGGTTCAATCTTAATTCTTCTAAAGGCCCTCAAAGTAATTTCAAACATAATGTCCAATAACCTAAAAGATGTTTAAAATAAAATAAATTAGGGTTGCTTATTTTTTCCAGTTTTTTCGAAAAACATGAATAAAAGGGGAGAAATATTTTCTTTGAATTTTGTTATTGAATGAGGATATGTATTCTTGGAATACAAGATTATCTCATTAAATTCAAGAAATCTCCCACTTAGTTATTTATGTGGGATTTTCAAAAATTATGAGAAATAAAGGGAAAGAAAATTTTTCTTGATTTTCTTGAAAATATATTATGGAAGATATGTATTCTTGGAATACAAGTATATCTCATAAATTCAAGAAGATCAAAATCTTGGAATCTTTATCCTAAAAATTTCGAAAATACCATAACAATAAGAGAGTGGGATTTTTTTATGGAATATTTTAATTATGGAGAAAAAATAATATATTGGATATATATTCAAGATTTCTTGGAGATCAAGAAAGATATTTTCTCTCTCTTTTTCCTAGCAAAAAATCAGCCACCACCCTCTTATAAATAGGGGATGATTTTTTCATCCCCAAGTGCAATTCCATTTGTTCCATTTGTTGGAAAAATTAGAAATTCACAAAGGTGGTGCAACATAATTTTATTTTTCCCTTTTGTTAAATTGCTCATGAGTTCCTACCACCGGATTGTTGAACAATGATAAGGGAATACTTGAGAAGGTCTTTTGGTGTGTTCGTGTGAACGTGATCCATCTTCTCAACGGTTGTCACTCCGAGAGGTTAGTTCATGTAAACCCGTAGCAATTCCGCATGCGTAGGATTTATGTGAACTGTTTATATGCATGATTTGTTGTTGAATTATTATTTGAATTAATATAGGATTAATTCATGCTAGTAATAATTGTTAGAATTAAATTTGTATTTAAATATTCATCCCGAATAGATCCTAAGAAAAATAATTCTCCAACAGTCTGCAATACAATACACTTGACACACAAGAGACCCACTCTAAAACAGAGTAATGGATTTTGTCCGAGAAATATTACACCAAAAAAAATTTAAATCAAACTTGAAATATTTTATCAAATTAACACTAAAATACAGCGGTTGAAGAATCATCATCACTTACATTAAGAAAAAGTACATTAATCTAAATCTTAAATAAAAATTTATGAACTTTTTACAATGATTTTTGCATTAGATTGATATACATATAATCTTGTTCTCATCTTCATAGTAGAAAACACATAACATTCATGCATTCATTTCCACATAATATTCTTCTGATATCTCATAATCTTCTCCACATGTAGAATAATTTAGATCATTAAAAAATTAAAATATTATAATGAAATGAAATAATAATGAATCAAAATAAGAATCAAGAAACATCAGAAGAAATATGTAAACAACTCAACTTTAAACTATATAATGAATCAAAATAATTATCTGCAAAAAAATAAAAATAAGAGAGAGAGAATAACGATGATCTCTGGATATAAATGAATGAAAAAGATTTTTTTTAATGAATGAAAAATGAATGAGAGAGGTCACAATTTATAAAAAATAGAAGACAAAATCAACGGCTGAGATTAAAATAACACTCTAAATTAATGAGATTAGAGAGATTTGAAATAGAAGAATGTGGCTTTACCACATCATTATCACATCATTTTATTACTTGACACATCATTTTATATACGTTTTGCATTATAGAGATTATAAGTGTTTGACCGAATAATATGACCATATAAATAGGAGTATCTTATCTCTTTGACCGTATAAATTGACCATATTTATTTTTTTGTAATGGAAGTCACCGACAGAATTATGTCATGTATGACGCAACAAAAAACGAAGACTACCTTGTGCTAAATCAGCGCACGGCTCTTGTTCCTCATATATTAAATTATTAATAATAATTTAATATATTTAGGAATAATATATTCAATAAAATAATGATAAAAGCTTGTATGAAATATTTTCATGAGACGGGTATAAATTAATATAAATTAAAATACAATCTTTTTAAAGTGTTAAAACAATATATCCAAAGTATGCTACATATTATCGTGAGGCTGTCTCAAATAAATATATTTTAAAATAATATAGTTAATTGCACTAAATCCTCTCGTGGTATGAAAATATTGCTCGAAATTCACTTATGGTTTGAAAATTGAATAAAAGTCACTATGATTTATTTAATCAAGCTAGTTATCTTTTTTTTTTTGAAACGAGTTAACAATTTTAGTTGTTTTTCTATTTTCGATTATGTCTTTCATATAGTGTAGTTTCAAAAACTCCAATATTTAAAAAATAAAATATGAAATATAAAAAAAATAGATAAAATCGTTCATATTTTTTTGAAAAAAGGAACTCATTTGATTTAGTAAATTATAAAGGAGTTTCGTGCAATTTTCAAACTACATAAAAATTTCGCACAATATTTTTAAATTACATAAAAAATTTCATGCAATAACCCAATATTTTAAAAATACAATTGAATGGAAAATTGCAATATACTTGGCGCAAAATTTTGCTAATAAAATTTTGACTTATGAGTGTCTTTTGACAAAAGTATTATAAAAAAAGAAAAAGAAAAAAGTGATGCACCACTTGACACTGGCTGAGCAGTCCAATAATACTGGATTAATCTTCTCAGAGAGAAATTTCGGGCTGTTCACGGTATTGACCAAAATGAATATTTAAAATTATTCGGGTTCGTATTAAAGTTTGGTTATTTTAAAATTGAAGTATTCGTGTCCGTACTAAAACTTCGATCTGGTACGGTTCGATGCGGTTTCATTCGGTTTTTCGGTACGGTTAATTCAGTAATATTTATGTCCATATCCAAAAAATAAATCGGTTCAGTTGAGTTCAGAAAAAATAAACTATTATTTTCGGTTCAGTTCTTTATTGGTTCGGCTTTTGGTTCGGATTCGGTAATCTCCAAACTCCGTGAATAGCCATACTTATATGTATTCAGATGCACTATGCATTTATAATGCATTTTAGAATCATGTAACTTTATTATATCGAAAGATGCAACCTGATTAGTGTAAAAAAATTGCACCTTTCAGTTTAATAAATTATATGATTTTAAAATGCAGTGATAGTACACCGGGATCCCCGTGAGATTGCTTACTCAAAATCTTGTTTATAAATGAAGATGAGTAGTTATGTGCATACAATTTATATACGCAAGAATTTTGGAGGCCCATCATTGAATTAGTGAAGCCAAGATTATTAATCTGCAAAAACATGGGAAGCCAAGTTGAAGAAACGCAGCAAATCCCTCTTCTCACTCCTTATCAAATGGGAAAGTTTCACCTTTCTCATAGGTACTTTCAAATTTACATGCATTTTACTTTTTTGGATTATGAATTTATTGAGGAAATTGTTGTATTGAGAACCCCCATTTTGGAACTCTGTTTCTTAATTTGGTCTCTTTTGTTTATGAGAAAATGTTATAGCTCTAATTTCTGTGCTTGTTTGATGGGAAGAAGTGAATGCTTCATGAAATTCTAAAATTCATTGTGTTGTTTAGTTTCATATGAAGATTCTATAAAGAAATTGCTTCTGTTTTGATAATCAACCACCTCTGCGTATGGGCTTATACCTTGATCTAGGGCTTAGGGGGGGTGTTTGCAAAAAAAATATAGTTTTCAAGAATTGATTAAAATTAGTGATTATGAAAAAAGTGATTAGTAGTAGAAGTTGATAAAATTTGTAAAAATATTCAAAGAAAAGTTGATAGTGTTTGCAAAAAAACCTAATAAGTTACCAAAAGCACCCCTTTTGAAGCTTTAAACTTATAGTTTTTGAGAGCTTATTTAATCTAATATCTAATAAAATAGAAATAAAACACTCCAATTACTTCTGCACACAATTCTAGATGACTATAATCACTTACAATTTTTACAAACACCCCCTTAGTTTCTCATGATCTTGTTTATGTTGGTAACATTTGGGAATTCTATAGAATCATATCATGATATTCATGGCTAGAGCCTCGTTTGGTATCGGGTTAAATTTGCAGCAATGTCTATATCTTCTCTTTAAATTAGTGGAATTCTAGATAGCTGCAAGAATCTGATCTGAGAAATTCTGCTTAAATGATTTGTCAAGACTTAAGAGTTTGAATTTTCTGCTGCATTTTGACTACGTTTGCTAGGAAGGCCGTCACGTATGTATACCCGAAACGTGTTTCTAGCACAATATCAATCATAATACCATCTTGTAGACTTGTAGTAATGAGTTTTCAATTTATGTGTATCAAAGTTGTGTTCTTTTCTTATTTGAACTATTGCTTCTATTTTTCAGAGTAGTATTGGCGCCACTGACTAGGCAACGATCTTTTCGCAACGTGCCTCAGCCACATGCTATATTGTATTACTCCCAGAGAGCAAGCAAAGGGGGTCTTCTCATAACCGAAGCAACTGGGATTAGTGACACTGCACAAGGGTAAGTAAGTATTTAAATGGAGTTGCAAGTTTCGAGCAATGTGAATACTATGGAAAGGTACTGAGTTGTACGTCTTGTTTTGTCGTATTTGATGGTCTTGTTTTGTTGTATTTGTGAATTCTATGGAAAGGTACAAGTGGTACATCTTGTTCGGTTCAAATTCTTCGATGAGAATAATGGAATATATTACAATGAGAATTATAGCTCATTATTAGTGTATTGCTCTAAATTGATTCCATTACCATTCAAATCAAGAATTATGAACCGAGATTTTCCTCGTGAAGGTACCCAGATACCCCAGGCATATGGACAAAAGAACAAGTCGAGGCATGGAAGCCCATTGTAGATGCGGTTCATGCAAAAGGCACCGTTTTCTTCTGCCAAATTTGGCATTGTGGCAGAGTTTCAAACACAAGTACTTCCTTGATTTTTCGTGTTGTTATCGAAAATGAATACTAGGCCAATTGTTTTCACTTAGCTACAAGAGTTTATGATTTCTTTTATGCTCTACAATTGATTGAGTGGCATCTTTCAGGATTTCAGCCGAACGGGCAGGCTCCGATATCGAGCACAGATATAAAGATAACTCCACTGATTCGATCCTACAATTTGGATCCTAAACGATTCACTCCTCCAAGACGTCTGAGAATCGAAGAAATCCCAGAAATTGTGAATGATTTCAGAATTGCTGCAAGAAAGGCTATAGAAGCTGGTAAGATTAAGGGCCGTTTGGCTCAACTTATTTTGAACATCTTATAAGCTCAGTTAAACACATCTTTCCCATTTTCAGGATTCGACGGAGTGGAGCTCCATGGTGCAAACAGTTATCTGATCGAGCAGTTTCTCATGGATCAATGCAACGACAGAACAGATGAATACGGAGGGCCATTGGAGAACCGCTGTCGATTCGCTCTTGAAGTAGTCGAAGCTGTGAGCAATGAGATTGGAGCAGACAGAGTCAGAATCAGGCTTTCTCCGTTCGCAAATTTGAAGGATTGTGGAGACTCCGGACCCTAATGCCCTCGGGCTTTATATGGCCCGAGGCATTGAGCAAACGCGGGATTCTTTATTGCCACGTTATCGAACCGAGGATGGGAAGTATCGGTGAAAATGTCGAATGTGATGACAGTCTCGCCCCTATGAGAAAGGCTTTTAAAGGCACTTTCATTGCTGCTTGGGGTTATGAAAGGGAAGACGGGAATAAGACGATTGCTGAAAATCGAGCTGATCTCATTGCGTACGGTCGTCATTTCTTGGCGAATCCCGATTTGCCCAAGAGATTCTTGCTGAATGCTCCTATGAATAAATATGACAGACAGACTTTCTATGCACATGATCCTGTTTTGGGGTATACTGATTATCCATTTCTGGATGAAACTGCTGCATGATTTCACTGGAATCTGGAATTATAATCATGTTAAATTACTGTCTCATGATTTATGAGATAATATAGCAATTCAATCTAGTTAGATATAGTGAAATTATAGCTCTTTGATTAAACAGCTGTTGTTTATCAGCTGTTTTTTTTTTATATACCAAATACTGTTGTGTAATCTCTCAGTCGTTAATTATATTTTGGATTAACTTGTCTACTTTTAACAATTTGCTCTAACATGAATCTTGTGTGCAGTTGCTCCTGATAGCTCTTGCTTGATTTTATGTAATTTATTGGCGTTTGGTTGATTGAGAGTGTTATTGTTTCTATTTTATGAAGAGGCACACTTGCATGAGACAGTCTCACAGTGAGACGGAGTATAAGTTGGACATTAACGCTTTAACACTTTGGGAGAGGTGAGTGTGATTTGTGTTAAGTTGTACCCCGTCTCATGCATGAGACCGTCTCATATGAGTTTTTATCTTTTATGAATATTGTCTACTTTAGTATTCTTTAATTGTACCCTCTTGATTTCGATGTAGAGGGCCAAATCTAAAATAACTTCATTTGTGTATTCAATTTGGTATTTTAAGAATCAATGGATAATATGTACTACCTCCGACGCCTCTTCCTCTTGGTGTACATCTTACAACAGAGAGTGGTACAAGACAACAACCCACGATGGATGGGGAAGCATGAACAATACGAAACAATCTTCTCAATCTCCATTGATTCCATTGGAATACAAGAGGAATATGAGAGAATTCTCACTAATACTTTATAATTCATAAACATAAGGTTACCGGACCCTTAAATAAAAAAAACCCTAACACTAGTTATGGAAATATAATGAATGCTAATAAATTAAATTAATTACATTAGTTATTAATTTCCTAATCAATTATAATTATAATTAATCAAGATCATTATCACTTTGGGTTTGTTTTATACATTCTCTGATACCTTTAAGATCGGTTTGATTCCCCTGTTTCACTTTTTGTATTCCATTCGTGTTCCACCCTGTTGAATTTTTAACACATGAACTCAAAATGTGATTGTTAGTTGAATATTTTTCATTATTCCACTTTTCACCTATTCATATTATGAAATGTAAAATGGAATATTAATTATATAAAAGGAAAAAAGGAAGTTATTTAATTTGATGCACTTTCTTTCCCGTACAAAATATATTTGTTTTTCCAGCGACAAAATTAAATGTCATGCATGACGCAAGAAAAAAAAGGAAAACTGTTTAATTTGACAACTCCTTTTTTTTTTCGTTGGACAACTCCTTCATAGAGTAGTGCTAAATCAGCGCACGACTCTTCTTCATCATATATTAATAATTTAATATATCCAGTAAAAAATAATACATTACTATAATTTAAATAGACCTCAAGTCAAATTTGTTCATAATACGAAATTTATAAACTAATATGATAATAATTATCAATTGATATCACTTCACTTATAAATTGAGATCATAACATTAAATATTATAAATATCAATTTTTAAGAGTAATAATATCAATTTATAAATGTAATGATATCAATTTTATAATATGAACAACAAATTTCACAGGATTACATGTTCGAAAGAAAACGTTTACTATTAATGTTTAAGAAAAATTAGAAGTAGGTGACACCTGAAAATAAATATTTCTGAATAATAACTCGAAAGAGGCCTAGTGTGAAAATTTTTATGTATGAAAATCTATAAAATTGTCCTAAATCAACCATCTACACCCTGAACACTAAATAATGAACCCTAAATTATGACTTATTTGGGCCGCGTGAACCATGAATCACTTGGGCCGAGTGAACCATGAATCACTCAATTTTGTCTTATCTTCACCAATTACAAAATTTGGTTGTAAATTAAAGTTTTTTTATGTATGAAAATTTTCATACTAGACTTTGTCAATAACTTTTTATATAAAAAAAAAAGTGAGCGCCACGCATTCAATTCACGCGTCATTGTTCATTCATAGTATTTTTTAAAATCGTCAAACTTTGTTATATTGAAAAAATTTTTTCAATATAACAAGTTGCATTTATTTTAAAATGGTCTATAAGTGTCTGATCTTGGAACGAATCTATCTTGAACTTAGCAAACAAATATTACCATTTATTTAACTCCCTCCATCCTAATTTTGATTGGTCACTTTTCGTAAATAGCCGTCTTTATTTTCTTTGGTCATTTTTAAAAAAGAAATAAATCAACTTTCAATACTATTTAATACTATTATTTCCCTCCACCAAACATATTTTACATCATTTAATACTATTATTTCCTTTCACTAAATCTACTTTGTCCACTTTACACCATTTAATACTAATATTTTAATTTTTTTTTAAATTTCCGTGTCTACAGTATTTGACCAATTAAAATTAGGACGGGGGAGTATAACTTAGGATGTTTTGAAACACAATATATGGGGGTGTTTTCAAAAACTTATAAGTGATTATAGTCACCTAAAATTGTGTGCAAAATCAATTTAAAGTGTTTTATTTCTTTTTTAATAGCTTAAATAAGCCCTCATAAGCTATAAGTTATAAACTTAAAAATAGTGTTTTTAGTAGCTTATTAGTCTTTTTTTAAAACTTTTTAACTTTTTTTGCTAACACTATCAACTTTTTTTTTGAATTTTTTTTACAAACACTATCAACTTCTACTATTAATCATTTTTCTCATAATCACTAATTTTAATCACTTCTTTAAAACCATAAGTTTTTGCAAACACCCTCAAAATCTAGTAGCACACAACTTTAAGAATAAGCGCTTCAAACATTTTATAGAATTTCAAAATAGCTACTCCTTCCGTTATGTTTTAAATTGTCCATTCACTATTTGACTCGTATTTTAACAGTGAATTGTTTATTAGTATTTGAAATAATAAAAAAGATTTTTAAGATGAAATATAATAGTCTTACCCTTTATCTAATTTACACCTTTATAAAAAATATTTTATCATTTCATATATTAATAAACAACTATTTTACTAAAACACGAGCTAAAACATAATTTGACAATCTAAAACAGGACATGACGTTCATAGTGGGTGCATTTTAGTGAGAGATACTAGTTACTACCATGGTTTGTATAGCCATTTTTGTTTTAGAATGTCTCCGTGATTTAATGAATCAATTATGAATCAATAATTAGACTTTTGACTTTTGAGCGTTCCTTTTTTGAAAAAGAAAATACTCTCTCTCTTAATTTTGATTATCAATTATTCATAAATAATCGTCTTAATTTTATTTGATCATTTTTTAAAAAGAAAATAAAATAACTTTTAATATTATTTAATACTATTATTTCTTTTCATCAAACCCACTTTATATCATTTAATGCTATTATTTCACTCCATCAAATCCATTTTACCCACTTTATACCATTTAATATTATTATTTCTTATTTTTTTTTAATCTCTCTGTCTACGATAATCGATAATAAAAAATAGGAGGAATAAAATATATAAAAAAAAAAGGAAAAAGTGATACAACCACTTAATGCTGGCGGCTGGCCAGCACAATAATTTGGGTTCTTCTCAAAGAAAAATCTTCTGGTGTCTATAAATGCACATGAATTTCAGTTATGTGGATACAATTTATATTTGCAAGCATTTTGGAGACCCATCGTTGAACCATAGAAGCAAAGATTGTTAATCTGCAAAAAAAATGGGAAGCCAAGTTGAAGAAAAGCAGCAAATCCCTCTTCTCACTCCTTATCAAATGGGAAAGTTCCACCTTTCTCATAGGTACTCTTAATTAATAATTTATCGCGTGTTTATGAAATTTATTGTTTTGGGAACCCCCATTTTTGAATTTTGTTACTTAATTCTGTCATTTGGAATTCTGTTATCTGTGCTTGTTTGATCTATTGATGGGGAGAAGTAAGTGAATGGTTGATGAAATTCTCAATTCATAGTGATGTTTAGTTTCATATGAAGATTCTATAAAGAAATTGCTTCAATTTAAGCCCGTTAGTCACATAATACAGTAAATAAGATATGTCTCATACAAGTTTTTGTCTTTTCAGAGTTGTGCTGGCGCCACTGACTAGACAGCGATCTTTTCTTAACGTGCCTCAGCCACATGCTATATTGTATTACTCCCAGAGAGCAAACAAAGGGGGTCTTCTCATGACCGAAGCAACTGGGGTTAACGACACGGCACAAGGGTAAGCGAGTAATTAAGGTAGTGTTTTCAATCTTTAATAGAACACAAGAAACATTTTTTTTTTTTGAAAAAGTTGGATCTTACCAACTTTTAAAAAAAGTGCTTCTCACTATTCCAATCTAATTTGCAAACAAGTCCTAAATGGAACCACAAGTTCGGAACAATGTAATACTATGGAAAGGTACGAGTGATACATCTTGTTTTGCCGAATTTCGACTCTAACATAAGATTTTCCTATTAAAGGTACCCAGATACCCCAGGGATATGGACAAAGGAACAAGTCGAGGCGTGGAAGCCCATTGTAGACGCGGTTCATGCAAAAGGCGCTGTTTTCTTCTGTCAAATTTGGCATGTAGGCAGAGTTTCAAACACAGGTAGTTCCTTTGATTTAAGACGTGGTTGTTTCTTGCTTTATACACCCATATGTACAACATATTCAACTACTCGTCCTATCAAACTTAGCTATAAAGTGGGTGTATATAGTAATTTCATGGGTTCTAATAGTCAGGGCCATTTGTTTATTAGCTACCTGAGTTGATGATTCCTTTTGTGCTCTATTACTGACTGACTAGAATCTTTCAGGATTTCAGCCGAACGGGCAGGCTCCAATATCAAGTACAGATAAAGAAATAACTCCACAGATTAGATCCAATGGCTTGGATACTGCTGAGTTTTCTCCTCCGAGACGCCTGAGTACCGAAGAAATCCCAGAAATTGTCAATGATTTCAGAATTGCTGCAAGAAATGCTATAGAAGCTGGTAAGATAGTCTTTTGAGTGAGTGAGGCCAATTTAAGGGCCGTTTTGCTCAACTTATTTAAACATCTTATAAGCTGTTTTAAGGAGCTTATAAGCTCAGCCAAACGAGCTCTATAATCTCCTTAAAACAACTTATAAGATGTTTAGGAGCTTTTACGCTCTCTAATTAAAGTGTGGTAAAAAAAAAAAAGATCTTTAACAGTTTATAAGATCTTAAAATAAGCTCTTTACTACTTATAAGCTCCAAAAGAATAAATACCAATACCACCCTATACGTTTAGAATAAGCTTAGCCCAATGGTCTCTTAGTCGAGCCACTTTTTTCACCAACATGTTTTTCCCATTTTCAGGTTTCGACGGAGTGGAGCTCCACGGTGCGCATGGTTATCTGATCGAACAGTTTCTAAAGGATAAATGCAATGACCGAACGGATCAATACGGAGGATCTTTGGAGAACCGTTGTCGATTCGCTCTTGAAGTAGTCGAAGCTGTGAGTGCTGAGATTGGAGCAGATAGAGTTGGAATCAGGCTTTCTCCATTTGCAAATTATATGGAGTGTGGAGACTCAAACCCGAAAGCACTCGGGCTTTATATGGTCGAGGCTTTGAACAAACACGGGATTCTTTATTGCCACATGGTCGAACCTCGGATGAAAACTGTTGGGGAAAAATTCGAATGCCCGGACAGTCTTGTCCCTATGAGAAAGGCTTTCAAAGGCACTTTCATTGCTGCTGGTGGTTATGATAGGGAAGATGGGAATAAGGCGATAGCTGAAAATCGAGCTGATCTGGTTGCATTTGGTCGTCATTTCTTGGCGAACCCAGATTTACCCAAGAGATTCTTTCTAAATGCTCCTCTGAACAAATATAACAGGGAGACTTTCTATACACCTGATCCTGTTTTAGGGTATACTGATTATCCATTTCTGGATGAAACTGCATGATTTCACTGTAACTTTGAATGTTGTTCATGTTAAAATTTCTTTCATAATTTATGAAATAATGCAGCAATGAAATCAAGTTAAGTATAGGGAAATTATAGCTGTTGATTTACACAGTTGCTTTCTGTCAGTCGCTCTTTTTTTTTTTTTTCTCCAAATGAACTTATTTGTATAAGAATGATTGTAACTTTGAGTACTCATCATATTTGGTGTGATAACAATTGGATCCCTCAGTGCCATTTATGGATGCCACTCCCATCATTGGCCACACGATTTTCTATTTCAATTTAATGTTTCAATACGACTCGTGTAATAAATAACATCATAAATCACCATTAATGACAGAAAAAATAAAGCTAATTAGTGTGGAATAGGTGATCATCATTAGGTTTTTCCTGTTGAAAAATCTTCTGCAAATTTTCTCATTTACTCCCTTTGACCCATTTTAGTTGTCTTTTTAGAGAAGAATTGTGAACCGAAATACTGTTAAAAGGGTAAAATTTCCACATTACACATATATTTCTATATAATGACTTTCTTAGTTCTAATATATTAATTTATATTGAATGACTTTCTTAATTCGTACAAAACATGCTTAAACAAGAATTAAAATGTGTCAGAGGGAGTATTATTGACATCTGTAAATACACATGAGTTTCAGTTTTTATGTGTCATTTAAATACACAAGTATTTTGGAGACCCCTCACTGAACCAGTGAGGCCAAGATTGTTAATCTGCCAAAACATCGGAAGCAAAGTTGAAGAAAAGCAGCAAATTCCTCTTCTCACTCCTTATCAAATGGGAAAGTTTCACCTTTCTCATAGGTACTTCTGATTTACATGCATTTTTACTTTTTTGAATTATAGGATAATGGGTTTATGAATTTATTGAGAATATTGTTGTTTTGAGAACCCCATTTTGGAATTCTGTTACATAATTTGGTCTCTTTTGTTGATGTTCAAGAACATGTTATGCGTGTTACAGAAAGACTATAACTTTTTGTTTTCTGTGCTTGTTTAATCTATTGATGGAAAAAGTAAGTGAATTCTTGATGAAATTCTCAACTCATTGTGATGTTTAGTTTCAGATGAAGGCTCTATAAAGAAATTGCTTCTGTTTTGATGCTCAACCGCCTCTGTATATGGGCTTATACCTTGATCTAAGGCTTTATTTTATGTCGGTAAAACATGGGAATTTTATAGAATCATATCGTGATATTCATGGCTAGAGCAGCTTTATTTTATGTCGGTACAAATGGTACGTCTTGTTTGGTTCAAATTCTTCGATGGGAATAATCGAATAATGAATTACAATGAGAATTATAGCTACATTATTAGTGTATTGCTCTATCCTTGGAATAAGTTAGGACAAAATATGATTGTTGGTTGAGGAACAGTGAAAAGATTGAGTAGAAATGACTGTAGAAGAAGGAGAGGAGGTAGTTAATCAAAATGGGTAATGATTAACTAATTTTGAAACTCAAACTATAATAGAAAATTCTAACTACTATATATTATTGAAAAATTTAAAATAGAAATTATACCCCTATTTATTTATTGTAATTACAAAATTAACATTTTTATGAAAATTTATATATGTATATATATATTTTTTTTGGGGTCTGGCTGCATGAGTTTAAATATTAAATAATATTTTATTAATTATCTAAACATACCTCAAAATTTAAAACTCTGGATCCGCCACTGGTCTCAATACCTCGTATTAAGTATGATTAAGGTGAAATGGTCATCATTTGTTCTCATAAACCACCATAATTACTTTGAGGAATTATGAACCAAGCACCCCCTGCCTCTAACATGAGTCTTTCCTCATGAAGGTACCCAAATACCCTAGGGATATGGACAAAGGAACAAGTCGAGCCGTGGAAGCCCATTGTAGAAGAGTTCATGCAAACGGCGAAGTTTTCTTCTGCCAAATTTGGTTTTGTGGCAGAGTTTCAAACTCAGGTACTTCCTTGATTTTTTTTCCCAGATAAGACGTGGTTGCTTCTTGCTAATCATCAATCACCATTTATCTATTTCCTGTTGTTATCAAGAATGCTTACTTGAAGCATCGGTAGTTTGTATAATTTTCCCGTATTTTGTCTTTTCAGCTTCTTAAATTATCAATATATTGAGTTTATTTATTGTTAAGTGTGCATCCATTCTCTTAACAAATTGTTTTATACACTCATATGTACAATATATAGTATGCTAATAGGCGTGGCCAATTGTT
This sequence comes from Stenogyne calaminthoides, assembly GCA_037126765.1. Taxonomy (NCBI): domain Eukaryota; kingdom Viridiplantae; phylum Streptophyta; class Magnoliopsida; order Lamiales; family Lamiaceae; genus Stenogyne; species Stenogyne calaminthoides. Next base: position 1,468,720 of record JBBCBC010000029.1, on the reverse strand, counting down.
TTCACTTAGCTAAGAGTTTATGATCCTCTTGTTCTCTATAACTGATTGACTGGTACCTTTCAGGATTTCAGCCGAATGGGTAGGCTCCGCTATCGAGCACAGATAAAGAAATAACTCCACGGATTCGATCCTACGGTTCTCCACGGCGCCTAAGAATAGAAGAAATTCCAGAAATTGTGAATGATTTCAGAATTGCTGCAAGAAATGCTATAGAAGCTGGTAATATATAGTCAGTAAGTGAGTGAGGCCAACCTAAGGGCCATTTGGCTCAACATATTTTGAACATCTTATAAGCTGTTTTACGGAACTTATAAGCTCAGACAAACACGTTGTTCCCATTTTTCAGGCTTTGATGGAGTCGAGCTCCACGGTGCGCATGGCCTTTATATGATCGAAGCTTTGAACAGACACGGGATTCTTTATTGCCACATGGTTGAACCGAGGTTGGAAGCTAATGGAGAAAATGTTGAATGTGTGGACAGTCTTGCCCCTATGAGAAAAGCTTTTAAAGGCACTTTTATTGCTGCTGGTGGGTACGATAGGGAAGACGGAAATAAGGCGTTTTCTGAAAATTGAGCTGATCTCGTCGCGTACGGTCGTCATTTCTTGGCGAATCCGGATTTGCCCACGAGATTCTTGCTGAATGCTCCTCTGAATAAATGTAACAGGGAGACTTTCTATACACATGATCCTGTTTTGGGGTATAATGATTATCCATTTCTGGATGAAACTGCTGCATGATTAATTTCAGTGGAATCTAGAATGTTGATCATGTTAAACTTTCTGTCATGATTTATGAGGGATATGGTGACATTGTAGCTGTTTGATTAAAACAGTTGTTGTTTATCAGCTGTATTTTTTTTTAAGTGAAGTTATTTGCATTACAATGATTTCAACTTTGAGAAATTCTCTTAAAATGATGTATACATCATGCTTGGTGTTGAAAGCTGAATTTATTCCACAATGATTTTATTCCCAATTACAGTTCCAATTCAGTTGTGAACAGCCAATTTCCAACCAATCTTAGACACTCATTTCAAAACAGTGGTATAAATGAAATTGGAAAGCCAAAATGAAGCAAACTTTGAGAGCTTATATTCAAATGAAGCAAACAGTCATATAAACTCTGAATTAACATATAGTTTCACCTTATCAAAATAAGGTCATGCATCATGGATTATTTAGTGGATTATTAGTTCAGAAATGTTACACATTTGCACTGTATTTTGATAAATCTTCATATTATTTTGGTAAGGGGCCTCATGTATGGTTCTGTACTAGAGATGGAATTCAGAAATAACCATCAATGACGGTTTCCGATGCAGCGGGCGTATCAAATGAACAAATAACACCTTTCAAGATATGTTGATTCAACAATTGAATACCCTAAATAGACAAATAGGGAAAACCTTTTTCTTAATTCACCATTCAACTGAATAATAATGCTTACAATGAACTCTTTAAATAATAGTCAAAACCTAAAAGATAAACATGGAAATAATATACGTAAATCATATCTAATAAATTAATTTCGTTCATAATTATTCGAGATTCTTTCATGATCACGTCTCCATCAATTTCTTTCTTCCCACATGAAAAGAGACTTGTTTTTTTGTTTTTGTTATTTTATAGTTATTTTTGTTTGAAGGAAATGTTGGTCAAAAGTGGGGAAGGCTAAAACTAAATATAGACCGGCCATATTAAATACTTATTATCACTTGCACATGCAAGCAGTTTTGAGTCCCCTCACTGAAAAAATGAGGCAAGATTTTTAATCTGCAAAAATATGGGAAGCAAATTAGGTGAAGAATGGCAACAGAAGCATAAAATCCCTCTTCTCACTCCTTATCAAATGGCCAAGTTTCACCTTTCTCATTGGTACTTAATTTATCACTTACTTTTTGGATTATGGGATAATGGGGATTATGATTTTTTTAAAGAAGAAGTTGTTTTGAGAAACCCCATTTTGGAACTTTGTTACATAATTTGGTCTCTTTTGCTAATGTTCAAGAAAATGTTATGTGTGTTACAGAGGGATTATAACACCCAGTAAGTGAATTCTTGATGAAATTCTCAGTTCATTGTGATTTAGTGTCATGAAAAAAACTAATACTTTTCAGGAAAACAACTAAGAGAATTTAAAATACACTAGAGTTGCACAATGAACCTAGTGTATACAATTTTCTACCATACACGAAACATTTTTCTAGCACAACTACGATCCTGTAGTCACAATCGTCGATATATCTTCAACACAACATGTGTTTCAAAGTCATCGTTTGTTCTTATTCTGAGTTATCGCGTCTACGTCTTCAAGTTTGTATTGGTGCCACTGACTAGGCAGCGATCTTTTCGCAACATGCCTCAGCCGAACGGGCAGGCTATAATCTCACAGATTCGATCCTACGACTTGGATACTGCCCAGTTTTCTCCTCCACGACGCCTGAGAATCGAAGAAATCCCAGAAATTGTGAATGATTTCAGAGTTGCTGCAAGAAATGCTATAGAAGCTGGTAAGATAGTCTTTTTAGTGAGTGAGACCAATTTAAGGTCCGTTTGGCTCAACTTATTTTAAGCATCTTATATGGGTTTTGGAGACTCGAAACCTAATGCCCTCGGGCTTTATATGGTCTAGGCTTTGAACAAACACGGGATTCTTTATTGCCACATGGTCGAACCGAGGATGAAAACTGTCGGGGAAAAATTCGAATGTGAAGAAAGTCTTGTCCCTATGAGAAATGCTTTTGGAGGCACTTTCATTGCTGTTGATGGTTACGAGAGGGAAGTCGGGAATGAGGCGATAGCTGAGAATCGAGCTGATCTCGTTGCATATGGTCATAATTTCTTGGCGAATCCCGACTTGCCTAAGAGATTCTTGCTGAATTCTCCCCTGAATAAATATAACAGGTTGACTTTCTATACACCCAAGACTGATTTTAACTAACTTATTCTCACGTATAAGACCGTCTCACCCAAGACTCCCTCCTTTTAGCAGTTATTGAATAAGCCCCAAATTGAAATCGAACCTTATAAAGCCTGATTTCGGTCTTTTTGAACACCTCCAGCATGCATAGATCATGGTGTAAAATTGAAAATCAGTGAGAAATGAACACAAATAGGAGAAAGGAACTGAACCACTTTACATTGATGTATCATTCTGTTTCTTTGAATATATAGGTACTACATATATCCCATTCGATCCACTACACCTTCTTTAGGAACTAACACATCAAAATCACTTACACTCCATTCAGCAGTAACCCCGGACGAGCTAACGATATCTCCGTCCCCCACGTTGATTGAAGTCCACACTGCGTTTAAGCTGGTTTTGTCCCAGGATCCTGCATGAGAGCAACAAAACGGATTAATTACGTAAAACTAGGAAAATGTATATGTATTTCACCAGATGTAGCATATACGCGATTGTTCGACGGTACCTGATAGAAATATAACCGACTAGACAGGGCCCCGGTATCGAGCTCCCAAGTTCTCGGATCACCGATCCATCCGTCCCCTTTACTTTTAGGGTAGCCATGCACGGCCCACTCGGGGTGCGGGAGAATCTGCACGAGTTCTTGCGCCTGCGGATTGCTATACGGGTCACAAATGTCGTACGGTTTCTCTAAATACTTCCCATTTCAAGGGCACAGAGATGATACGCAGAGTATGGAAATCGAGACGTCTCGTTTACGTATCATCTCTCCTGTGGAACTTATATGGTAGGGCGGGCAAGAAACGAGCTTGTTGGGACTACACCAGCTCGTAGTCGCGGGATTGATGATCATCTCGCTGTATCTCGTTACGTCCGTTAGAACATCCCCGTCGCATGGGTCTCCGTTATTTTTCCAACAGCTTCCTATGTCAATGAGATAGAATTGACTATTTTGACCTCCACCTTGTTTAACATCTAGAGTCAATCTCACCTTGAAGTCAGGAGATTCCGGTAACTGCATAACACATAACAACGGCACATCACTACAAGAAATCACTTGTGATCACCGAATTAAGGCTGTGTTTGCAAACTCTACAAACAAATTTCCGAATCACTTTTTCTCGGTTGATTCTTACTCGCATTTTGGAGTTTGCAAACACCACCTAAAAAAACTAACCTTTTTCATAATTCCGCGACCATTATAATGATACCCTCCGTTAAATCCTTGCGCTGCATCGGACCTCATATACAACATAAGCCAAGGATACTTAGGAGACGTAGTTAACTTGTTAAATAAAATCCAACTACCCGAGCTTAAATTCCTCTGCCACGAAGCAGAGAAAAACGAGACCCCTCCTACACCAGCATAACTCAGATTAGCATCAAGATCATACGTTCCATAAAAACCTCCAACGAGAGAAAAATCTTCGTCGTTCAGAGCAACAATCTTGGTCTGATTGTGGTACACAAGAGGTTGGTTCATACATCCTTCACCAAAACAAGGAAAACTTCTGTCTGTAACTATTTTCAAACTTTCTTCCCGTTTTTCGACAGAGTGTAGTGTTCTTGTCAAAGTTTCCATTTTTAAGCATGATCATCCAGAAATACCAAGGTTGGGGGAGAATCGAATCCTCACAAAAGCGACCGAAAAAAACATTCCTTCTCAACAGCATAAATATCGGGATCTGTGTAAGGTTTAAATTTGGTGATAGGGAAACTATCACCAGCTCCTAACCTGTTGTCTGATTCTTTCACTTTCAGCTGTACTTCACACTTGCTCGTGTTATCAAGAAATGGATTATTGCTCAATCATCTACTCACGAAAAAATGAAACGGACGGTAAGTTACCGTGTATTGAACTATTTATTCAAATTCAAGTGACAACATGATTTAATGTTTGTATCTGGTAAGAACAATGCAAGTACAATCACTTAAAACATGTCACATTATTCTAACTTGACCAACTACATGTGTAACGGGCATGGATATCGACACTCGTAAAAATTACTTTATACACTC